>CM068585.1:41930005-42530005 GCA_035048485.1 Pteria penguin
CCCTCTCCAGACCGATAGTGCAAAACATTTGTCATTGGAGACTGCAACCCCCCCCCCCTTTCAAAAATTTCTAGATCCGCCTATGTATCACAAGTAGCGTCGATGCTTGAAATGTAGATAGGTCGAGGCGTTCAAAATATTTCATTTCTGGGACGCATTCTAACAATTCCAGGGAACTACGTACAAACAACAGTTTTTATATTTCTAATGGAAATTTGTATCGTTTTAAACACTGTGATGAGATAAGTTTATTTATTTATATTTATCTATTTATTGGTAATCGGGTAAAATATTATTCATATAATGTTAGTGATCACTCGATTTACATGAAAAAAGAAAATCATGAAAGTGAAGTAAAACCGAAAAAAGGAATAAAATTAAAAGAAAATAAATAAATCTGAAATATTTCCAATCTTACCTACATGTGCCACGTGATATCCGTCGCCTGTAACTAAAACCTTTGGGAAGGGAGTGTGAAGTCAGAAATTCTCAATAATTGGAATGTTGAACTGTAAGACATACCAAGGTACATCTACAAAATTATATTTGATGGACAAAATTTCATGCAAGGATATTTGGTTCAGATATAAATTTAATATGAAAAAGAAAGTATCGACTCGTCAAAACTAGGGAGGGGTAATGGTAAGTTAGATAGTGATATCACAAATCACCAGGTGGGGCATAGTGAACCTTGACAGTGATATATATTTATATGTGTGTGTGTATTGATAAAATCCAAACAATGGCTTTGCATAACAATGAATAGAACAATAAGTTGGTTGGTTGATTGATTGGTGTTTTACGTCGCTTTCAACAATATTTCAGTTATATCGCGGCATGAAAGCAGGAGGTTACCAACCTCTTAAACATAGTGGCGCAACCCGGGAATCGAATCCGGATCGTCGGCGCCGCAAGCCAAGAGCTTAACCACTACACCACGCCTGCCCCCTGAATAGAACAATAGGATAAACAAGAGCAATAAATTTTATAACAATAGAGAATACAATAGGCCAAACAACATGTATACAATATAAGATGTCAGCACCAATAATGACATTGGTTGATTATTGTTTTACGTCACTCCACGAATATTTAACGTGTATGGTGATGGCATCTGCTTGATGCGGCACTAAATAGAAATTTATACCTTTGCAACAGTCCAACCCGAAGCAACAATAGATCATTTACGTGCCACGCCTACCGAGACACGAGACCCCGTATTTTACTGTCTTATCCGAAACACAGGACACTAGTGTGCCAACTGCGGGATTCGAATCCGGGACCACTCGGTCAAGAGCCGAGCATCTCATCCATAGAGCGATACTAGCGCCCCCCCCCCCCCCCCCAAAAAAAAAGACAGGGGTCTAGACTACAGACATCTGGTCAATTAATATCCCGTTCTGTAATTACTTGTATTCCATGCAAGTCAATGATCATCCACAAATTCTGTTATAATTCTGCAGTGATAGTAGTAAAGAGGTAGGTTGGTTACATGGTAGAACGATGCATTTGAGTCTGACAACTCGAGTTCCCTTCCTGCTATCCTGTCGGATTTTCAAGATGATATGTCACATCCTGCTTCCTTATGTGTCCTTCGAATAAAAAGGTATAAGTTGAGGCCTTGTTTCACAGCATACGTCAGCGTTTATACGGCCCTTCAGTTGAATCCGTTGCATCGGACAAAATAGCGCACCAGGCATATGCCGCCATTATATTAATGAAATATTCTTAGTGCACAAAACTAAAAATTCATTTTTAGCAGAGACATATATACTCATGTATATGTCCCTGTTTAGACGAGAAATAATTTATTTGTCCCATCTAGAGGGTTCTCGAAATCGGCGTGACGTCACTGTCTCTATTGGTCTACGTAGAAACCCGAGGAGTAAAACTCGGGGTTTATCGTTGGCGTTAATACAACTTTAAGTGCTTCTGTATCAATTCTAAAGGGGTTTTCTTATAAAATACGAACGGAAATGTGTAAAACATATATTCAAAATTTACTTGTTTGAATGACAGGATATTTTAATTATTTCTTTTTACCAAAATTTCTCATGGAATACGCATTGCTCTCTATGATAAAGTCCGATGCTTTATCCCAAATGTTCCGAATGCTCCTTATCAAATACCCGGATGTCCCACTTCCAGAATCGGGTCGTTTCGATGTTGACCTGATAGTAACACTAACTTCAAATCTACGTCAAGATATATAAGGAGAATACGACTTTTTTTTATTTTTTCATTTTTTTATTTTTTTATTTATTTATTTATTTATTTTTTTTTTTTTGCTCAGTATCAACTCAGAAGTAGAAATTGACACTACGAAAATTTAATTAGTAATTATCTATTTACGAACGCATGTATTACGATATAATGATGTACTCAAAACGATGTACACATGGAAACTACACAAGATTACATTTCGGTGTAAGAATACACATTAGGTATCCGTTACGGAAAAGGCCGAGTAGGTACGATTGAGCAATCTTAGCCAGATGGCGCTGTGCATCTCTTTACCGTTTGTGATATGTGAATGCTTTTTATTTTAGATTGGTTCAGCGATATTTAACCGTCTGTGATGTCATTGCTATTTTTAGATTGGGTCAGCTACAAATAATGATATTTCAGCTTGATGCTACGTGCTCATTTCACTACTTCAGGATATGGTTTAGTTCTATCAGTCTATTGAAGTTGCGCAATAATGTTTTGTTTGCAGGCTTAGGTGTTTGAAGTACATTTCTGCCTGACAATGGAGATCCTGTTCTACTATAGATATGACGATATGTGTTACACTAACAGAAAACAAAAACAAAAAAAAAAAAATACCCAAAAACAAAAACAAACAAAAAAACAAACAAACAAACAAACAAACCAAACAAACAAAAACCCTCCAAAAACAAAAATAACCCCATTTATTATTTTCAAACTTAGACCAATACTGGTAAATGTCCCCGTCCAATCTGTATTATGAGTTCTTAATCTATCCATCGGCCAAGAAGGTGTAAACGGAGGCCCTGTTTCACAGTAAAAGTCAGCACGTATTTAAAAGAGATCTTTCACTGTTTCACTTTAGTTCATCTCGCTACATAGGGCAAAATAATGCACCAGACAGGTGCCGCCACTATATTAATCAAAATTCTTGGTTCACAAAAACATCCCTTAATTTTTTATCCCAGTCATGACCCCTTTGAATGCCCGACTTTACAGTCAATAGACATAATGTTTGGAGCAATACTTGGTGTACAAGTCCTACTTCTCCGTGAATGGTCATCTAAATATTCTGATATATGTAGATATAGATGGAAAAGTCTTACTCGTTTTAGTCCAGTTATTCCTCACAACACCTGATTCGTACTGAGGAAAATGTAGGATTTTGCAAGATACGAATGATTTTGACCATTGGTTACTCGATAAAAACAAACATGTACGAATTTTTCTTGATTTATAGGCGAACACAAATACTAATACATGATCAGAAGTCTCCCGAATTTATGTTTCTACTTGATAAAGGCGAAATGGTCTAAAATTTGCGGACATCGAGTGTATCTTGTTATTTATTTACAAGTAATATATATATGAATGTTTAAACACCATTTACTGACCATTATCTTGAATATACATATTTTATGGAAGCGCAACCTTCCTTGCTGATATAGGTAGTCACTCATCCTGTATAAAACACGGTGCGATATCTTCTACTTTAGGTACATAATCGTTGTCACCAGAGACATAGACTACTTTCTGCTTCAACGTTTCATCCCCTTTAGGAAAGTCTAATCTTAATTTGTACCGATTTCATTTCATTAGGCGGTAACAACTTGGTTCATTCACAAGCGCTGAGATGATCCAGACACGTGACATTGCATGAGTGAGGATAACGAATGAAAGACGCGGAGTTGATACGATTGTTCAACTGAAAGTGTTACGATATAACTTCGTATCTTTTCTATAGTTGATGTGTTAAACACTTACGTTTAAAATGAGATTAAATATCGATTATAAGTGTTAATAATGTATGGGTGATAGCGATAAGTGATATATATATATATATATATAAAATACGATCACGTGCACGAACAATAGGCATATGCATGATAAAGCATGATAAAGGGTCACGATATTCCTAATAGCATATAAGACCGTACGTAAGAAGCATTTCAAAAGAGGGGACTTTGAATTTCCTTTCGTAACATGTCAAAGTGAAAGATATCCAAAACAGTGGGGATGGGAAGAGGGGAGGAATCCTACAGACCTGGAATATACAATGCAAGGTACTGAAGCAATTAACAGTGTCCGTATAACAAGAACTGGAACAATGACAGGGTTCAGGACCAGAGAGGTGAACTCCTGACAACAGACAGGAACTCAGCAATAATAGTGATAACAGACAGGAACTCGAACAATGACAGGGATCCGGACCACAGACGGGAACTCGAACAATGACAAGGATCCAGACACCAGACGGAAAAACAAACAATGGCAGGCGTCTTGACAAAAGACAGGAAGTCGAACAACGACAGGGATCCAGATATACGATGGGGACTCGAACAATGACAATGATCTGGACAACTGACGGGAACTCGAAGAATGACAGGGATCTGGTCAGCAGACAGGAACCCAAACAATGACAGGGATCCGAACAACAGATGGGAACTCGAAAACTGACAGAGACCCGGACAAGAGACGGGAACTCGAACAATGACAGGGATACGTACAACAGACGGGAACTCCAAAACTGACAGAGACCCGGACAAGAGACGGGAACTCGAACAATGGCAGGGATACGTACAACAGACGGGAACTCGAACAATGACAGGGATACGTACAACAGACGGGAACTCGAACAAAGAGAGGGATCTGGACAACCGACGGGTACTCGAAGAATGACAGGGGTCCGGACAACAGACGGGAACTCGAACAATAACAGGGGTCCGGATAACAGACAGGAACTCGAACAATGACAGGGGTCCGGATAACAGACAGGAACTCGAACAATGACAGGGGTCCGGATAACAGACAGGAACTCGAACAATGACAGGGGTCCGGATAACAGACAGGAACTAGAACAATGACAGGGGTCCGGATAACAGACGGGAACTCGAACAATGACAGGGGTCCGGACAACAGACGGGAACTCGAACACTGACAGAGATCCGGACAACAGATGGGAACTCGAACACTGACAGAGATCCGGACAACAGACGGGAACTCGAACACTGACAGGGATATGTACAACAGACAGGAATTCGAACAATGATAGGGATCCGAACAACAAACGGGAACTTGAACACTGACAGGGATCCGGACAGCAGACGGAAAACCGAACAATGGCAGGGGTCTTGACAAAAGACAGGACGTCGAACAACGAAAGGGATCCGGACAATTAACCGATGAGAACTGTAACAATGACAGGGATCCGGACAACCGACAGGAACTTGAACAGTGACAGGGGTTCGGACAACAGACAAGATTTCGAACAATGACAGGGATCCGGACAAAAGACAGGATCCCAAACAATGACAGGGATCTGGACAACAGACGGGAACTCGAACAAAGACAGGGATTCGGACAACAAATGGGAACTCGAACGGGCTGTCAGGGGCTGGAATAAAAGATAGGAACTCGAACTATGAGAGGGATCCAGACAAGAGACTGGAAATCGAACGCTGGCAGTGGTCCGGACAAGAGTACGGGCAACATACAGAAACTTGAACGACGACAGGAATCCTGACAGCAGACGGGAATTCAAACAATGACAGAGAACGGAAATAGAGCAGTAGAGACGCATAATTGATCGTGTGCGGTGATATGAGTGATAACTTCCGAGCCGACCAAACTCTTGTGTGTCAAGCTGTTTGCTATTATACGTGTGATAAATGGTGATTGATGGATTATGTAAATAAAGAATCCATTGTTTAAATGGTGCAGTGTATACATGTCACATGAATAGAATGTACTGCACAGTGCAGGTATACATGTAGGTTGCACTGCGCTAAACATAGGTGTGATATGGAGCATATTACTATACCGAAAATAGTAGGGTTCATGCGCGGATCCAGAAATTTTTGTCAGAGGGGGTCCAACCAAAAAAGGTAATTTGTTCTCTTAGGCGAAGGGGGTCCAACCCCAAAAATGCCCAAATATTACCTCTTTTTGGTAAAATTTTCGGATTCCAGGGGGGGGGGGGGTCCAGACCCCCCTACCCCTCTCTGTATCCGCGCATGGGGTTATATAATGCGTTAAACTGAATATCGTAATATTATACAGGGTGCTATAGGCTTCTGAATATATTATTATTATATTGTGCCCCATACCGAACTGATAGTGCATTATACTGAATATCGTAATTTTATACAGGGTGATATAGGCTACCGAATATAGTAGTATTATATTGTACGCAGCTATATCGAATATAGTAGTATTATATAGCACGTTACACTTAATATCGTAATATTATACAGGGTGCTATTGGCTACTGAATATAGTAATATTATATAGCGCGCTATACCGAATAGTAGTATAGTAGTATTATATACTGTGCTACACTGAATATAGTAATATACCGAATATAGTAGTATTGTACTATACTGAATATAGTAGTATTGTGCTATAGTGAATATAGTAATATTATACAGTGAGCTGTACTGAATATAGCACACTATCTTAAATATAGTAGTATTATATAGTGCCCTATATTGAATATAGTAATATTATACAGTACAATATACTGAATATAGTACACTTTACCGAATATAGTAGTATTATATGGTGCGCTGTACTGAATATAATACTATAATACTGTGCGCTATACTGAATGTAGTATACTATACATGCGCGGATCCAGGATTTTTTGTCAGAGGGGGTCTAACCAAAAAAGGGAAATTTTTCTCTGAGACGAGGAGGGTCCAACCCGAAAAAGGCCCAAATATTACCCTTTTTTTTTTTGGTAAAATTTTCGGATTCCAGGGGAGGTTCAGACCCCCATACCATCCCCCCCCCTCTGTATCCGCGCATGCTATACCGAATATAGTAGTATTATATAGTGCACCTCACCGAATATAGTTATAATATGTAGAGCGTTATACCCCATACAGTAGCATTATATGGTGCGCTATACCAAATATATTAATAGTATACAGTGCGCTATACCGAATTTATTATTATTATACTGTGCCTGTACCGAATACAGTAGCATTATATTTTGCTATTTTGCGCTATACCGAATATAGTAAAATCATATAGTGCGCTATACAGAATATAGTTAGTATTATATAGTGCACTATACCGAATACAATAGCATTACATATATAGTGTGCTATACCGAACAAGTTTGGTGTTCTTAATATTGTATAGTGGTGTTTAAGGTGCCCTGTCCTAAACAGTGTGTTAGTATTAAGTGTACTTCACTGAACATATTAGCATAGAAAATACTGCTTTAAACTTAGATGAAAAGCAAACAGTGTATGTGTTTTCTTCATTTCCTTCCATGACATCAATAACTAGATTGAATACAAGTTCTAGGAAAAGGAAATATTGTCATCTTTTAAAGTGGTATAAGTGTTTGAAAGAGATGGAAAGCCTCTTCTAAGTATTGTTTCAGAGCGCGCATGTGTCCATTCTAAACAAGGACAAACTGGTTCTGAAAATCGGCCAGGTCGAATGTGGGCTTATTTTACAGCAGCAACAAAGTTCTTTCGTGATCTGATTTTCAGTATGATCGGACATCATTTCCATAAAAGTAAAATAGAACCAGTAGTGACCCTGACTTTTGACCTAAAATCAATATGCACCTTCCACTTTTGAAAAGATTTAATACTCTCAAATACAATTTGTATGGGATACATGGTAACTTGATTTATCATCTGGAAAAAAATAATTTGTTTACATTTGCTAGTGGTAACCCTGGCTTTTGACCTCAAAATCAATAGGCACCTTCCCCTTTTGATAAAAAGCCAAATATCCAAAGTTGGTTTTGGTAGGATGTCAGAAACTTTATTTATCATCAAGAAACCAATAATTGCAATCTATTTTTACAGAAGTGGCATTGACTTTGGCCCATTGACCCCAAAATCAATAGGCACCCTCCCCTTTTGACAAATATCTACATATCCATATTTGGTTTGGGTAGGAACTTAAATTATCTGGAAACTAATAATTGCAATCTATTTTAACCAGAAATGACCCTGACCTTTGACTTACTGATCCCAAAATCAATAGGAATCATCCCTCTTTTGATAGATATTCATAAATCCAAATTTGGTTTGTATAGAATGCAAGGAACTTTAGTTATCATATGGAATCCAATTGAGTGACAGAAAAAGCAGACACTGAATGTCCCCTGGCCAAGTTGTAAAAAAGTGAACTGCAAATGTAACATCTGATTATGTGATCTTAAATTTTGTCATTTTGCTTTAAAAATCTATAGGGATTGTCCACTCATGTAAATGTAAACAAGACAAGGTTTATGAAAGGAAAAAATCCATTTGTGAAACACAAACCTGGTCAGCAGCCAATGTTTAAATCTACAAATTATGAATAAACTCAAAGGCAACTTCCTCAAGGCAAAATATTCTGGTTTCAACAAAGAAGTATTTTCATGTGGAATGTCAAAACACCATCTCCTGTTTTACAAAAGTTATGGCCAAAGTTCAAATTTTCTGCCACAAACAGACACACATACAGACCAACCCAAAACCCTATCTCTACCTGTTTTTTTTAAATTATGATAAAAATTTGAAACCCTTTCTCTTACTGTTTATATGTCATGACCAAAGTTCAATCATCTTGCTAAGACAAACAGACAGACCTAAAACCCTATCTCTGACTGTTTATGTCATGACCAAAGTTCAATCATCTTGCTGCAAACAGACAGACAGACCCAAAATCCTCTCTCCTACTGTTCACTGGTTATTACTAAGTTAAATATGCTATTCCTTATTGTTCACAAATTGCAACTTTCACAGACAGACAATCAGACATACTGATAAAAAAACTCTTATCTCTTACTGTTTACAGATTATGACCGAAGCTAAAGCCCTTCTCTTAATGTTCACTAGAAAATAATTGGCTCCTGACAAAGAGGTGCCAGGTTTCACTCATTCTCGAGATATGTCTGTGTTTCGTCCTATGGATAAGAAAGTGAAAACCTAGGTCTTAAGTCATGGTAGGCGTGGCATGTAAAAGATCCCTCACTGCTTCTGGTACGTTGATTGCATAGGTCTAGATATTCCTCTGTGTTGCATTAGGCATATGCCGTCACTATATACTATATATATATAGGTGCTGTAATTTTAGTATGACGCAAGACAAGAATCAAATAAATAACAAAAATACCGTTCACCAGTTACAACAAAGTTAAAGGCCTAAACCTATATATCCAAAACCTCTGAGTGGCGAGGGAATAATTAAAAAAAGAAAAGAATGATGACTTTGAAGCATTTATTTTTAATTATGCACTATACATATATGAGCACATTCTACAAATAAATACAATCTATATCACAGATACTATGTTGCGTTCTTGAACAAAATAACCCAATAACCCTGTTGTTTCTGAAAAATAAGAAACAAGTCCTTCACCTTGGGAGAACTCTTAAATCTGTTCTGACTAGAACAACCTGCCTTTGAACATTAAGTATGTATGTAAGAGATGATAAGTACATTATAATGTACTGTTATAAGTGCAACTCTCAGCTCTCACTCTCCCTAAGTGCATCGTTCTTCTTAGTAGGAAGTTGTTGACTGAAATGTCACAAAGATAACCTTACGCTGTTGCAGCAGACAGATTAAAGAGTATAGACTTTAGATTAAGTGCCAGAAATGCTTGCTCTGATGCACAGCCTCTTAGAACTTCCTGAATTATTCCAACAATGGTGTACACCTCAAAATATTTACGGTTTGCCCTGAAAAAAATTAAACAATTCATTTAAGTACAAAATGTCTGGCATACGTACATGTATACTATTTTATTTTTACAAAGGGTAAAAATCATTTGAATCATCACGACATACAGTCAAACCTGTATAAAAGACCACCTGTATTGAGCAATCATCTGCACTTAACTTCCCTGTTCTTTACTACTACCTGCCTTAATTGGCCACTTTCCCAACTTCCCTTAGGTTGGAGCTTGAAATGGGATAGACTGTAGTACTAATAATAATTGAAAAATAAACATCTGTTTCCTCTCTAAATACAAATGTAAATCAATTGCTTTCCTAGAATATTTATTGAATTTTGTGATGCCACAATACATTTTCAATGTATGATCGAGGTGTAAAATATTATGACATCATCTGATTTAATAATTTTTCAAGCGTAAATGGAATGGTCAATTCATCTTATAATTCTTCAAATGCCAGACATAAGATGATTTGTCATTTGAATTTATGTCAGTTTACTTTGCTGTCACAATGCTAGCATCAATGTCATCATGAAAATCCTGGCAAAAAGTAGCATGTTAGGCATAAGGCCCCTTATATCATGCTCAACTGGAAAAACGTCTATAATGTCAACTAAAACATATTTATCTAATTTTTTTTTCAGTTGAAATTAATATTTATATGATTAAGATCTTACTTTATTTTGGAGAGCTTCTGTAAGATAATGCTGAGTTTCTCCTGAAGTTTGTAATCCTGCGTCGGGGCTCTTAACACCATGGCGATAGTCCTGAAACATGCTTCATTGCTACAGCTCTCAAGGAAAGTTTGTTGAAATGGCGAATCAGCCGACATCTGAAGGAAAGTATCCATGGCTGTTCCCATGAATGCCTGAGCAGGAAAGAAAGAAATGAAAATATACGATGAAATCGTCAATAAAGAAATCATTTTAAAAATTTCAATATTCAGAAGACCATGTTGAACTCCAATATGATATGTCAAGCATTTCAGTATGATACATGACAATTAAGAGAAGAGTAAAAAATTTTCATGGTGTCAGTTTGTTCATGTATTGATATTTGCTGAAACCAACATAAATTTTACCTTAACTATAATGAGATCATCCACGTTATGAAATATACTATATGGCTGATAATTCTAGTGAGAAATTCTGTCATTGATTCTTTATCTAGTTAGCAAAACTTAAAAATTCATCGATTTCCAGTTTAGCAAAACTTGCTCACTACCTAGTAATTTGTACTTGACTGAGTTCAGTAAAGATTTCTGAAAGTGTTATTGGCAAATGATTAAATGTTAATGTATTCCTTATTTTTCACACTCAGAACACATATGCACGTTTTGAAACTCTTGAAATGTATGTCAGTCAATTACTATATGATATAAGCAAGTACAAGTACTTGTACCTTGAACTTTGCATGGATTTCTTCATAACTTTGAAGTGGAATGTTGCATTTCATTATCAATTTTCAAAATATTATAAGCATATGTATGAAATGCCCACAAACTTATTAATAGGCTCCTACAAGTACTGCAGCTATTGCCAATTGGGATCAATATCCAAGTTCCTCTAGAATTTTCACAAGCCATGTAACAAGATTTACTACGAGTGACTAATTTTATATATTGACTGTATCAAAAGATCTACTTATGAGATCTATTGTATCATAAAATCCCTTGTATAAAAAAAGATCTACTGTATCAGAAAATCTGTCTTAACAAGCATTCTCTGAAAGTCACCCACTGGTCCCAACAAATCCATAACTGATTTGAACAAAGGGCAATAACTCTAGAAAAAGTATGCTAACCGTGACCATAGTCGAACTAGATTTGTAACTCCTTATGGGGAAGCTTGCTTTTAAGTTTCAGCTTGATATCTGTAAGCGCGACCAAAAAATGTGCAGAAAACTCATTTTGAACAAAAGGGTGATAACTCTGGAAAAAGTAGGTCAACCGTGACTAAAGTTGAACTTGATTTGTAACTCTTCATAGGAAAGCTTGCTACCAAGTCTCAGCTTGATATCTGTATGCATGGCCAAGAAAAGTCTGGAAAACCAGCATGACAGACAGACAGAAGAACAGACTGATGGACAGACAGAGTGGAAACCTATAGTCCTCTCCAGCTTCACCAGTGAGGGACTAACAAACATATTGAGTATTGCTGAAGCAATACATGTCTCCCACCACTTTCCGCAAGTCCAAGGGCTGTAACTCTTAGAAAAATATGTCAATCATGACCAAACTTGAACTTTATCTGTAATGCATTGATAAAAAGCTACATACCAAATTCCACATTCTTCATATTTTACGTCTGTGTAATGCATCTAAATCTTAACTAGTTCTGTCATCTTAATTGCAAGTCTTTAACTGAGGATGCTAATAACCTTTTATCTTAAAATTAAAAATCAAATTATTCTTAATTCATTTAAACACTTTACATACTACGAAAATGATTCCGGCTCATTATGGCATATCTTAAAATAACAAGCGTCAATGTAATCCTTTACTAGCTAATTACAATTTCCCCGAGTTTTATATCAGCTAATAATTGTGGATGAAATGCAAACAAACAATTCTCCCAGTGGGGTTTACAGTAAAAACCAGCTTTTACAGTAAACCCCACTGGGAGAATTGTTTGCATTTCATCCACAATTATTGTAATTGTAATCAATTTGTTTGTACAATGAAACTTGAAGACAACCAGTAAAAAATTTATGCAAAACAGAATTTGGGAATAGCAAAATGCCTTTGACATATGCAGAATTTCAACTTAACCAGAGTAAAATTGTAAAGGAATTAGTGGAAGGAATCAGGACTTGGACTTGACTCTGAGATAAACAGAATTTCGACGTAAGTGACTTTGCAATAACGAGTTTCAACATATATTTATATATATATAACAGACCTTGTTGACAGGCTTGAGGTACTGTAGAACAACAGGGGTAGCCTGGTAATACAGAAATAACTCCTTAGCTATATCTGCCTTCAAATCATTCCTCAATACATCAAACACATGGGCTATGAGGTCAACTGAAACACAGACAGACATATATCAAGCTTGTATTATACAAGTGTTAAACTTTTATCCAGTTTCTAGTGAATTTTGTACAAATTACGAAATAAACACACTTCATGCAATTTTAATTTGTACTGCTTCATTACCTTGACTTAATGTTTTCAAGATGATCAATGAAGAGAGAAGTCTAACATGAAGGTTGGAACTTCGGAAGTAAATGCCATCTTTGAACTTATCCATTTTAACAGGTGATGAAGGACAAGAGTCTAGAGATCCGAATGAATTTCCTTCTGCAAACTTGACAGTTTTAGATCTGTATAACTCCTCTCCAAGTCTTCTTAATGTAGACGATAAACTAGTTTTCTGAAATACATGTAATAAATCATTCTTTATCCAGAATTTTCATTCCCTTTTATGCCCCTGTATCGATAGATTGGGGGCATATTGTTTTAGTCCTGTCTGTCTGTATGTTTGTTTGTCTGTCTGTTGTCAACTTTAATCTTTGCCAAAACTTTTCAACTGCGTGAGACAGAGACTTCATATTTGGCATGTGTATTCCTTGTGACAAAACCTTTCTGTTGGTACCAAACTTTTGACCTAGTGACCTTGACCTTGTTTTCACTTACGTCTTAGCAAGGATTGATTTTGTTTTAAAGTCCTTAGTCTCAGTCAACGAGTGTTGATACTTTACATCAAAACAACCACCACAGGGAAAGTGGGAAAGTGGTCACTTAAGGCAGGTGACCTATTAACACAAGTTGATTTCATATACGCAGTCAGTACTAAGGAACAGAGAAAGACTTATCAATCTCATATGCATAGTTGTTTACTTTTCTTCCACTGTCATTTGTTTACAATGGTTTACAAAGGGACAGCAAAGAGTCGAAGACATTAGGTAGAAATAACTGCAAGACATCAAATGCACGTATGTGTAATTACATGGGATAATATTCTAATGACTGCAGGGAACAATATGTATTTATATTGTTTCATACTTTGGCAAGGTTCCTGCAAACTAGTCGTTAGAGGTGTTGAAAGTGATGCAACTGAAGGCAAGGAACAACAACTCTTCATAGAGAATGGTGATAAATACATTTAATGTTTATGATTCACATATATAAGAAGTTTAAAAGTTTTATAGGCATAAATGTAATAATTTTACTTCAGAGTACGAAGGGAGTATAAAAATCTACTACCATGGAGTGGAAGGGATTTAAAAAAAACCCAGTCTGAACTAAAAGACTTTGGTCACAGGGCACATCAGTTATGCTAAATAATCGTTGACGTCACATGTTGACATATAAAAAAAGAGAAGGGAGGACATCGATTTTTCGCCGATCTGGGGTTTCCCTAATTTTCCGTATTTTTTTATGCAATAAAAGCTTTCGTCAGTTACCTTGTACTTTATTATGCGTCTGTATGCACTCGCATTTTCTCTCAACAAGCTTTCACGGCAGAAAACGGTCAATTTTATCCATCAGCCGTCTGCAGCTGTAAACTTTCAAAGGGACTTCCGGTAAACACTAAGGTAATTCCAAGGTAAGCCCTGATTGGTCAATATTAAATATACGTCATAATCAAAGAAGTGGGAAATTTAAATTGATCAAATTTAATGAAAAAGTAAAAATGTTGATTTCATGGCAAGTTATGCTCAAATAATACATAAATACCAGAAAATGTTTAAATAATATTTTATTCATTATTTTGAAAAAAAATTAAACTTGTTGTATCTTGTCAGCTTGATATGAAAAAGATATTATAGGGAGGCTTTTAGCCTTACAGATCTACAGTGGTGCCTGTTTGATCAATTTAAATTTCCCACTTTTTCAAAGCTTATCCAAATCATATACGTATATTTAATATCGACCAGTCAGAGCTTACCTTGAAATTCGCTCTGTGTTTACCGGAATTCCCTTTGAAAGTTTACAGCTGCAGACGGCTGATGGATAAAATTGACCGATTTCTGCTGTGAAAGCTTGTTGAGAGAAAATGCGAGTGCATACAGACGCATAATAAAGTACAAGGTAACTGACGAAAGCTTTTATTGCATAAAAAAATACGGAAAATTAGGGAAACCTCAGATCGGCGAAAAATCGATATCCTCCCTTCTCTTTTTTTATATGTCAACATGTGACGTCAACGATTATTTAGCATAACTGACGTGCCCTGTGACTTTGGTGAGCAATCAGAAAAACTTTTATTACTGTGGATATGAGTATTCAATTTCTTTTCTATAACAGATAGTGGTTAATCAATTTCAAAAATCTTTTACATGTCATGTGTACTGTGATACAGGACCTTAGTTTTCAATGTCTTACCCAAAAGAACACGAAAGAGCCATCAGAGTGACTCATACCCAAAACCTTTGGCTCAAGAACTAAGCAGCTTACCCAGTGAGATCTGCTGATTTTTAAAGAATCATAGATTAGCTTTGTGTTGAACTAGTTTATTATGAATACTATATATAATATTATAATATAAGAGAAAGTCGCTACCTGTTGGCCTGATGTTTGCTCCACATGAACTAATGCCCAGTAAATGAACTGCAAAGATGGCAAAGTCACCTTCAAATTTTGCCCTGGGAATTCCCGTAGCATCTCTACAGAGGATGGCAGAATCTGAAATCAAATATGTTACATGTATCCTCTATAAATTTCAATGAAACATTTAGTGCCCCATACATGTATATAAACTCATATCATGTCCCATGTTGATGGCACTATATCTACTGTTATTTTAAAGGCATAGCTAGAAACTGATATCATGCAATATTTACTGTCATGTATATAAATTTCAAATGTTAGTCTAGTAAGGGATTTACAATGACACTGCTGTATAAATATGATATATGCATATGATCAGAAAAACACATTATGCAAATTATCGCTAGGCCTTTGAAGGGGCAGATTTGGTGGAGTGATTAGGGGGTTGGTTTGCTGTGCAGGGATACAGGTTCAATTCTTAGATTTTGCCACTGTGTTTAATACTAAGAGGTTGGCTATCTCCTGCTTCCATGTTGGGATATAACTGAATATTGTTGAATGCGATGTTAAAAAACACCAAATACACAATCGATTCATTTATGTTTTCAATTTTCAACAAGTATACTAGAAAATAACTGTCTTCCTTCACCAAATAAGTATAGAATATCATCCACATGTTCTGTAATTGTATGACTTAAATTATTGTATTTTGCAAAAGAAACATATGTGAATAAAGAAATGCATGCTTTAGTATATTATTTGTGATACTAACGATAAAAACTGAAAATAGCTAAAACAGAGATGTGACAGATGAACAGACAGACAGAAAATGGACAGATGAGTAAAAAACAGACCTATGGGCAGATGAATTGACAGATAGATATATGAACAAATGAGCAGACAGAGAGACAAACAGACTGATGAACAGACAATCAGATAGATAGAAACATGGACTGATGAGCAGACAGACAGACATGTGAGCATATAAGTAGACAAACAAATAGACAGAAACATGGACAGATAAGCAGACATACAGAAATGTGAACAGACAGACAGACAAGCAGATAGACAGAAACATGGACAGTTGAGCACTCAGACACATGAACAAATAAGCAGACAAGCATAAAGAAACATGGACAGACACAAGAGGAGACTGATAGACACATGAACAGATGAACAAATAAGCAGATAGACAGAGAAACAAACTGATGAATAGAAAGTCATATACATGGATATATTAGCAGATTCACTCATGGACAGAAGAGTGTCACTAGGTTTCTTGGGAGTCAAAATACTATAAATCTTAATTACTAAAGATTGTGGTGATCTCATGCATGATTTTTTATTTCATCAATCAACCGATCAAGTTTAAGTTTACTTACTTTCATGACTTTATCTTGGATGTAATCCTGTGAAAGGAAGCGTTCTATTGGTTTGATCGGAAGCTCTGACACAGCACAGCGGAGATGGGCATCGCTTACCCAGTCCAGTAGTACCCCCATAACATCAAATCCACATCCTGTCATACTTCCCTGAAACAGTCAAAGAAACAAGCATTTCTGAGAGTATTGTTTAAGCAATATGTGCCTTATGGTCCCCAACAAATCTTACAATAAACACAATTAAAAGAGGCTGATATTGTAAATACATTTTTTTTGAAAATGTAATGCATAAATGAGTCATACTATAATGGTGGATTACGTTTTTCTCACTACATGAACTGGAACAAAATTCAAAATTGATCTGAAATTTGTCATAGTAAAGCAATGTGTCAATTATCAAATGATAATCTGCAAGCATGACGAAGAAAGTGTGAAAAACTGATCTGCCGAACTGACAGATGGATGGAAGGACAAACTGACTGATGGATAAATGGATAGAGTGTAAGACTAAAGTCCCCTCTGGCAAAATTTGCTGATAGGGGACTATCAAGCATAGAATATCTTTCATGTCAGACAAACACAATGTGCAGCTACTTACAATTTATTTAATACTTTATACACTAGAGCTCTAACGAGTAAGTAGGATGACAGTCCAAAATGTCAAACTCAAGCATAAAACTGAGGGTTACTAGATCCAAATATTGCCATGCCTATAATGTAGCTTCATTCTGACGTCACAACTAAATCAATATTTGATGGGCCATTCATTTATGATGTCATAAAGAAAAATGTGCCAAATGGCGCAACTCGGTCTGAAATCTTACAATAAAAAGAATTACAGGAATTGAACAAAGGGACACAATCTATTACATGTTTTTTGCTGCATCATTCAGTGTTTACATCCAAACTATGATTTTCACATGACAAAAATGTGATAAAAGACTTGCAGTGAGTTTTTAAAAATTCTTGTAGTTCCTCCTATTTTTACATTTACAAATAAATTATGCAATAAACAACGAAGTACCGATCAGTTATTCAGCGACGAAGTCCAAAAGGGGAGGCTAAATTAGGAAAATTGTTCCATACAAACTGTTGTGAACCTCGGAAAATACAACATTGGCTAATTTCTATTTTAAGATTACATTAAATTCACATTTGAATGAAAAAAAAAAGAAATCTGGAAACAGTGTGCTAAAAATGGTTTGTTACAGACCTTTTATGAAACTTTTTTGTTATGAAAGCATTACAGTTGGGATGTATACAAACAAATGGCAAAGCAAAACATGTGGGATAAAAATCTTATTTTTCACAATTCCTGTCGATTCTCTCATCTGTAAGAACTCAGACCCACTCTCTACACTAGACATTGATATATTTTGACAACTAGTATTAGTTTACATTCTTGCCAAGATGAAGAATAGTTAAGACATTAATATTATTGCATTACTTTTATATTCATTCTTAGCAGGAGGCCTTGTAACTGTAACATTAACAGACTGAGTATAAATATTTATTAATCGATTTATTTACAAAATACTTTTTTATCACCCCTACCTGAACTACAATTAATAGTTCATGTATAAGGAAGGTCTTGGAAATTAAAAATTCATCCACTAATATAATTAATTTTTTTTTTATTCTCATTTACCTTTTGACTTTTTTGAGATTTTAATTTTTCATCATTCTCCTTATTTCCTTTCTGCTTTGGTACTGCTGTTCCCATGGAAACTGCAGCAACATCAAAATCTTTCTGTCTCTGGTCAAATTCCTGCTTTCTCTGTAACAACAATCGTTGAACTGCAATGTTACCATGTAATAATTTGATGCAATATAAAGTTTTCACTGAGTCTAAATTTATCGGAGTTACCTCTTGTGGTTGGCTATATTTGGGATCACACAAGAGATTTTTATTCATAATATTACCTTTTGTTTGGAGAGGGTTTTCATAATTTTGCACAGAAATTTCCAGTTTCGACATAAATTGTATCTTAATTTATTATTTATTGGTTTGTAAGTAATTTGTATTTTCAAAAATGATATTGAAGAAATTCAGTTTGTATTTTTGTTGATAAAAACACAAAGCTTCACACTTTGACCTACAAAATGATTGACAACGGAAGATAACTCCCATGAATTTTTGCTCAATTAAAACTATCTACTGATTATCTTATATGTTTGTGCAAATTTCTGGATGTTTTACCCATGACTCAAACAATAGTCTACTAAATTGAGTATTGAAAAATTTTCAAAACACATCCCCCCCTCCCCCACAACACCCTTCTGATCATGAATCAAACATCATTTTATTTTCCAATGTAATTTAGTTTATGAAAATCTATATATAACAAAATGAATTTACATTAGAGCTATCTGATTGGTATATAGATCCTTTCGCTTTTACTACCAGACTAACATTTTGGTTGGCAAATGATAACGTTTCCCATAAAAATTTTGACATCATAATATTATCAAACAAAATGTTAATCCCGCAGTAACGTCGAAAGGGTCTACTACACATCAATGGAAAACAATCTACCAGTAATGAACTTTTCACTTAAAAAACATAAATAAATAACAGAGCAGTTCAAACCAATTAATTTTACAATTACCTGAAGGTTTGTAAGTCTTGCCTGTACACTTACAGCTTGCTTTTCTAATTTATCATGTTGGGATTTCAAGGATTCAAACTAAAAGTAACCACAGACAAAGTTAAATACATGTATTATAATTAATGGAGACAATATATCATCACTCCTGGCATATAAAAATACTCATACTCATCACAACTGTTTTATTTATCATCTTCAAAGAGTAAATGAAAAACGTCTATTATCATCATCATCATTATTCTGCCATCAGTAATTTTAGCGATATATTGTTTAAATATTTTTTAGTCATTTGTAGGTGATGGTAGGTATGACTAGTCAAACAGGGGACATAACTCCTGTCTCCTGCAGTGTTCTACAATTTTCTTTTCATCATTTACCAACACGTAAGCAGCCATTGAAAGTTCACTCTTCCAAACTACATTTTCAGCTACCTTCATTAACAATGGCAAATTCATATCAAATTTTAAAGAAAGATATGATATCTATACATGCCCTTTAACTATCATATTAATGGAAATTCTCATGCTTCCGAGAGGAATTTTTCACAATGTTCTAACTGTGTTTTAATTATTCTAGGCAGTGCCAATTCTGAAATGACTTTATGCCCCCCCTCCCCCAACTTGATGTCCATTATCTTTATTAGAAATTAGGTCTTTCTTTTTCTTTTTTTTTGTTTGTTTTAGAATCCCCAGGCTCTGCCTAGAATTAAATCTAAAAATGTTTAAGAATTTCCTGTTCTCACTTAAGTTAATTTTTTGATATTCACTTACCCAAGAGTAGGAGGTACTTGTATATCTAATTTTACTTCCCAAAAACATTTCACCTACCAAGGTTGAGAGGAAATGGGAATTACGGTATACTTACCTGGTCTCAGCTATGGTCTCCAAAGGTTTATATGTGCCCACATTAGAACAATCATCTCAGTGCCATAGTGGCAGTATATGCTACTTTGGTATTTTACATCCTAATTTGAGTGTTATTTGTTATGTCATATCTGTAACCCAATGCTGAACATTTTATGACAAATACTTCTGAATGTAAGTATTGTCAATTGGTTTTATTAGACATCTTTCTTATTTTCAGTTCAGGAATGTATCACAAATACTAATGAATAAATGGTGTTTTGAAATTAAGATACAAATCTGCGATCTCAAAATTACCATTCTAACTTTTCTTACTTATTCACTTATTCTATCATCACTAAATACAGAATATTATTCCACAAATATTCGTTCAATTTTAGTATTCACCTCTTTCTTTAAAGCATCATTTGCCTGCTTTAATGTCTCAAAATTGTCTTTCAGTCGTTTATTTTCTTTTGTTTTCTCTCTCAGAGCACTTTCAAGCTTTCCAATTTCTGTTCTGTATTTCTGAAGTAAAGCATAAAATATTTTCGATAAGCTCAAACAAACGTCATACCTTGCAAAATATGAAATATAATTTAAAATACATGCAGACATATACAAAAAATGTCTACACAGTGTTTTTGGAGAAAATCAATTTATGATTAATATTACCTCTTCCACTACTGCTAGTTTTTGTTTCACTTCATGTTGGGCAATAGTCTGAATATTTTCTGATGATATGGCAACCATTCTTTCCCGTTCCTTAACTTTCTGTTCTCTTTCATGTAATGACCTATTTTCTGACTAAAACAGAATACACAACATTAATGTATGGTTGATTGACTGATTTTTGTTCAACGTCACACCACGAATATCTCACGTATATGGTGACGACATTTGCTTGATGCGAGGCATACAGTTTTTTACCTTTGCAACGGACCCACCTAAAGCAGCGAGGGATCTTTAGCGTGCCATGCATACCAAGACACAGGGCCTCGGTTTATACTGTCTCATCCGAAAGACCGGACACCTGCATGACCTGAGTGGGACTTGAACCCCAGCCTCCCAATCAGGAGGCAAGCGTGATACCGCTAGGCCACGCCAGCTTTTAATATATGGTCTTCTAACTATTCAAACCATAAAATATGTAAGATTAAGGGTAAACTTGACTACCATAATTGATATATTGCAATTTTAAAAATAGCATCTGTAAGGCATTTTATGCTCAATGTATATATGATGTACCTGTTTTTAAGTAACTTTTTCAAGATCTAATCAAAAGAAATAGATATACTACCGGAGTTGGCATAACTCAAATGATAATATGCTGGCTCATGACCTATAGGTTTTGGGTTCAAATCCCTTCAATGGCACATCAGTGTCCTATCTACCTTACAATAAAATCCAAGGTCCTGTCATGGTAGGCATGGCAAGTAAAAGATTCCTCACTATTTCAGATGGGTCTCTTGCATAATCCTAAACGTTTGATAAATTCATCATTTAGATGCAACATACAAGTAAAAGAAATAATCTAAGTAAGTCATGATAATTGCGTTCATTCTCAAGCCCTGAGATGATCCAGACGAATGACTCTGTATGAGGTATACCCTCGGGATTTATCTTCAGTTTCTAAGTAAAATCTTATTTTTCGATCTGATCTTTACAGAGCCCGCCACTTAATTGAATGTCGCATTATTGAATATTTCGTTTTATTGAATAAGATGCTGAAATCCAAAACCGTTTACTATTAAATCTATTGAAAATCCGCCACGTATTACACTAGAATAAAGAAGCAACTTCGTTTATTTGAATAGCGCGATTATCCTACCAAGCATACCTTTGTTAAAACTTCAATGTATCACGCCCAAGGTCATGTTGTTTACTACGGTGCAAGCGACCTATCAATTAGAGATAAATGGTTTCACACCATCCAGGTAAAAGCTGTTGACCAAATCACACGTTAAATGTCGAATAGGCCGTAGCGGTAGGGATGAAAGGATTAATTAATTACCAGCTGCCGAAGCCATATCGTGTGCAAGATCACCGAAACATCGACAAGATGACGCTGTTAGCCAACGGCATTGAGTGAAGACTGACCCTACTAGATGTCGTCCTCTTACTCAGTAAGGCCTGGCGCACCGTCAAGTCCACAACTATCTCCAACTGCTTCCGAAAGTCTAGCTTTGTCTAGTCAGACAACGACGCAACCGAAACTGACAATGTCCGGTCGCCAGAGGAGTTGATAGCTAGACGCTTGATGCCTTCATCACAAACGATGGCAACCTGGAAAGCTAAGCTGCCCGGACTGAGGAGAAAATATGCGCCAGTTTACCTGAAGACGAGACCCGACCATGCGACACCAGTGATGACGAGGAGGCTGAAGAAACGGCACCAGTAATGCACGGCGAACGTAAAGATGCAATGGCCATACTTTGACAATTCCTCGAGGAAAAGTAAAGCGATGACTTCAGCCTGTTCTATGAGATTGAAAATTGAAATTTTACTCTCTTGAATATGCCTTTTAATTTGCCTTTGTTAAAATAAATTGTTGAACCCGTCTTGTGTCTTTGATCACCCTGGCTACATGACTGAGATACAATTACATGTGTTTCAATAGACAGTGGATTTATCTTTACGGTCAGACGAACAGGTGTAATGTAACTATTTAATAACATTTGGTCACTGTACTTAAAAACACACTTGCAAAATTATCGAAAATGTAGTTTATTGACTTTCATGTACCGGTAGCTCAAGCAAACAAGAAGAGGATCTAAGAGAGGTAACTCTAGTGAATCTAAATATAGATACATTACAATGATTCCATTACAGATACCGCTAAAGTTATACACATATGCGATTCTTGCACAATCTGTCGATCTTCTGGCCTTTGAAATTGCATTCGTTCGTCACGCCGTGTAATTGAATATTCATTTATTTGAATAATAAAGTCCAAATAGCTTATTCAATTAAGCGGCTTGCACTGTATTATGATTATTGCCTGAAGTGAGAAAATAATTAAGAATATTTCATCTATGTATACTTCTTCAGTGAACTCAAATGCTTTTATTCATATATTTACAATAACATTAAAAATATACCACTGAAAATTTTCATGATCGTTTATGATAAAACCAAAGTCATTTCCTATAATAAATTCGGAATCTCATCAAAGAATTGGACACTATATAAAACTTGAAGCGGGTGCGTATAGCTGGCGAACCCCATTCAAACAAACAAAAAACAATATTCAGCTACATCATTTTACTGACCTTTAATTTTTCACTTATGATTTGCAGCTCCCTGTATATTTCCTTGATGTTTTCATTACTAATATCTTGATAACCTTGAAAAAGGAGGAAATAATATTTAGAAAGTTAAATATTAATAAATAAAAGTTTAAAGGATGTAACGATATACTGCAATACGATATATCGCAACACAGAGACCATGACTCAATCCAAGAAGAAGCTTTAACAATACAGCTACGATACTGAAATCCCTCTCTTTATAAAAATTCATACAATTTTTATGATATATTTAAATGTTTCAAACAGTATTATTTATGCAAAAAAAAAAAAAAATCTGAAAAAATTATATGTTTGTGCCCATTTGTAACACATTTCTAGCTTCACTTATTCAATGTGTATGTTTTTTTCTCAAGACTATTTTTGGATACTTCATGAAACTAAAGCAATAAATCATAAATCTGATTTCATGATTAAACAACTGTATCAAGATATGTATCGTATCATTGTTCAAGTATCATGATACAGAGATGTTGAAATTTTTCTGATCCTGTCAGACATTTGGACTGACAGATTTATAAAGTCTGTCAGTCCGGAAAGAATTCTGTCAGTCCGAACAAAGTTGTATGACAATCTTTTCATTGTTTGTAAATTAAAAGCAGTCATTTTATCATTTTGTTCAAGTATCCATTTACTTTAATCCAGAGATTGTTGACGCACATATGTACATGGTACATATTCTTGAACATAATACACATTCTTCAGCAGATTCTTTGAAGCCGGTGTGGCCTAGTGGATAAGGTGCTCGGCTCGTGATCGAGAGGTCGCGGGTTCGACTCCCGCCCGGGGCACACCGGTGTTCTGTCTTTCGGATGAGACAGTAAAAACCGAGGTCCCGTGTCACGGTAGGCGTGGCACGTAAAAGATCCCTCACTGCTTCGGGTGGGTCCGTTGCAAAGGTCTAAATTTGTATGCAATGCATCAGGCAGATGCCGTCACCATATACGTGAAATAATCGTGGAGTGACGTAAAACAATAATCAAACAAACAAACAAATCAGCAGATTCTTTGAATTGTTTTTTGGTTGCGTATTATACCTGCGATTAGAAATTCATAATTTTTCATCCCTGTCACCAGGTGACCAGACTGAAGAAGAATAAGCACCCCTGTTGTGCTAGCACACCCGTGAAACAATTTCATTATCCTTCAATTATCTCTAATCTTTTTAAACATTTGGTTTTGAGTTCGATACCCGCATACCATTAACTTTGATACGTCTGTTATGGCTAAGGTATATGTAAAGTAAGGGAAATGTTTAAAAGTTGCCGATTTACAGAGTTATTAAGGTGTCGATTATGTCGATCATATACCATCCCGTCAGTTGCGTTTACCGATGTTTATTTAGACGCATCGTTTAAATTGTAATCACTTTCGCTGGCAGCTGCCGGTTTTGATATAACAATAGAATTTGATAGTACAGATCAATGACGCAGTATCTGAATATGAGCTTTGAATGCATCAATATTGTCTAGGTGTTTTATGATCTCTTTTTACTCTCCAGAAAGTTGTATCTTATCAGTACCAAAGACCATCAATAGATCACAGCAGGTATCAGATATTAACAAGAACACTTTACGGTCAATTAACTTTCTCATTTACTAAAAGTTTGCTGCGAGTTTTGCTATCATGTTTAAAGGGACAGTCATTACGCAGGCACCATTTTATGAAAACCTTGTCCAAAATAATCAAAGGTCACTAAATGTAAAAAAGAAAATATACTGGCCAGCCAGGCTACATATTTCCCAAGTCTCACTAAAGCCAGACGTCAAAAATCGGTATCATCGGGCGTTGATCTAGTGAGTTTTAGGAATGCATATGCATGACTGCCATGAACGCCAGTCATTTGGACCGGTGCAAACGGACATTCTGTCGGTCATTGGAAATTTTAGTCGGTCTTGCCGGCAGGACCGACGGATTTCAACATCTCTGGTGATACATATCGTATCATGAGACACTATATCACTACACCTCTAAAAAGTTCTATCAGTAAGGATAGAAACATTCTTGTCAACTTCTCCATTAAAAGAAATTTTTATTACATACATTTTCATGTATAATGCATACCATCATCATAGTCTTCAAGGTCTACAATTCGTTCAGTTCTCTTTTTGCGGTGATGTTTGCTATGATGCTTTGGATTAATCTCCTGAAGATAAAAGTCTGATAAGCTATCTGATTCGATGATCTTTCCATTACTGTGGTCCTGTGTTGGATTTATAGGTGTAATTGCTGAGTCTGAAATGCAAAATACTTTCACATTATCAGTGGTCAAAATTAGCAGTTGTCCATTCTTCACAGATCTCCAAAACTTCAGGTCACTTATCTTTAAATTTCTAAGATTGCCAATTTCGAATTTCCACTTGTTAGAAATTTCATGACATACTGATTTTGAGAAATATTTCTTTATAAATTTTCATTTATTTATGTTCAATAAACAATATAATTTCTTTGAAACGAACAACTTTATAGATTGTTTCCCAGCAGTATCCATTCTATTTTCACTAGAGCTGGAATCACCCATAACCTTTATAAAAACGAAAAATATTCTCATACTTTCTAAATGACCATTTTAAACATGACCTTAAGTCTGTTTTGTCAACCTGATTTTCTTACACGTATGTTGCATAAATGACGAACTGAAATTTTTGGGAATTTATAACACTGTATTATGGTGGTAAGATAATACCATAGTTGTATAATTATTTATAGCATTATTTTCACAGTAAGATGTAAGAAATTTAACTTTTGTTATCCAAGGTTTAATTTGTACTTTCAAAGGAAATTTTTCTTGTGATTATTTATCATTTAATACTTTCATACCTATGTCACTATCATCATCTGTATAGTCAATTTTCCTAGGCTTTGTCTTTGATTTACTCATCCTGTAAAAAATGAACTCTTAAAGTTAAAAATGTTGGTCTTTTAATATACTCTCATTATACTAGTTGCCACTGTGGTTATGCAACAATGGCAAACAATTTGAGGATAACATCCAAGTCCTCCACGTTGTTGTGTTTGTCTCGACTCTCAGTTTAATTTCATTTCAATCATCAATAGCACACAATATATCAATAATATGACTTTTTGCTTGGTTCGAGAACGATGTTAAAAACTGTCCAACAGTGAGGCACATGTCTTAAACATCCACTTCATATCAACAAACATTGTTGTTTCAGTCCATGAATAATTGCTTTGCAATCTGGCCAAAAATGCTAAATATGATGTCAGAACAAATCTTTTGTATTCATAAATTATAAAACATCAATTATTTACAATCAAGGGGTTTATTCCATGGTGATGCTAGCAGATTAACGAGATGATGATGGCCTGAGATCAAATCAAAGTTGGTAGTATCGTGACCGCCCGTTATTCTAAAGACTCCATAGTGCGACTTAAGGTCTAATAGTTCAAAGACCCAATAGTCTGAAGGTTCAACAGACCAAATACCCATCAGTTAAAAAGGCCAAATGGTTCGAAGGTCCATTTGTCAAAGGATTCAATTTAACCCAAGGCTGATTTCCTGGACCTTTGGGCTATTGGGTCTGAAATATCTGGCCATCAAATCTTTGTACTATCAGGCCTTTGCAGTATCAGATTTTCAGACTATAGGACTTTCAGAGTATTGGGTATTTGGACTATTGGGCCTTCGCTCTGTTGGGTCTTTGCACTACTGAACTGTAGGAGTTTTGCACTATCAGACTTTTGGACTATTGGTCATTTAGAGTATTGGGCCTTCGGGTTATCGGGTGTTCACCAGCTGTATCTCATGTCGCAAAAATTCTTGCAATATGCGATATACATGTAGGTTGCAAATGTTTCTTCCGTTTAGGTCCTTGGATAAATGAAACCGTTTTCATTTTACCAAAGGTTCTCAATGACATGTTACGTATAGTGAATAGTCTTGCTGTCAAAAATGCTTAAGCTCTGCTTCACTGCAAAAAAATTGAAAGAAGAAGAAAAGTAACCTAACTTAGCAACCTGTCCAAACATGCAAAATCAAGAAGAAATACGTGTTATTGTCGAATTCCATAACGTCATGAAAAATGTACGAAATATAATTTAAGATTATTGTATAAAAAATCTAAATTTCCACGAATACATCTTAAAACCGATTAAATCAAAGAACAGTAACATTGTAAACCTCTAAGATTCGGTCTGTTTGAAAAACTTACGCCATCTTTAAATTTCACAGGAACCGTTCGATATTCTTTGACATTATCCTTAATGTTAGGATAACTCACGAAACTTCAAGAAAGATAACTCTGATTGAACTAGAGACAGAAATCGCACAAATTTACAGACTATAGTGATTTATTACCATTTTAAATACTATCAACAATGTTTACATTGTCGAGCATGCTAACATACATGTTTGGAAGACATAGAGCTTTCATAAACGGTATGAATCTTTACATGACAGTGTCAGTTTGTTATTTTATTATACCTTATTATCATTAGTTCCAAGGGTACAAATTATTTGACATTCATAGAGAAGTACATGTTATAGGTTTTTATATACATACATACATACATACATACACACACATATATATATATATATATATTTATATATATATATATATATGTGTGTGTGGTAGGAAGGTTGAAAAATCATTGGCCAGACCGGGACTCGAACCCAGGACCTTCAGCTAACAAGACCGATGCTCTACCAACTGAGCTATCTGGGCCGATGTCCCAGTCTGCCACATACCTCCCCTGCCAATATGAGGTTCCCCCGAAACCTCACACCAAGTCCTCCTCTCACAGTGGCATACAACCTCTGCCAACTGATGAGAGTTGGTGGAACCTCCAAACTGTAGCAGGAAGGTTGAAAAATCATTGGCCAGACCGGGACTCGAACCTAGGACCTTCCGCTAACAAGGCAGATGCTCTACCAACTGAGCTATCTGGGCCGACGTCCCAGTCTGCCACATATGTATATATATATATTATATAATAAGTGTAAAATTGAGAGTATCACAAAGACACAAACAGTGGTCAAATATCATTTTCACATCACTAGGTGAATTTTACATTCATTCTGATATGAATTTTCATGTTATTTTGGATTATCTACAAAATAAAATAACTTATAAAGATTCATTTTGTTGTTCCATTGCCGTACAGTAGACCCCTTTGTTGCTTACAGTGGAATTGATTGGCAAAATCATCATTACTTTTATACAAAATTACATCAGAGACAGTAAATTGTTTTATTCTGAAGTCTAAAATTTAAAATTTATGGGAAATGATGTCGTTTGCCAACAGTTTAAACATCAGTTCTGCAGATAACATGACTTAGCTCTCCTTTCATATTTAAAAAGACTTTACATAAATGATGTAAGTTTTATTTGCAATTTAATACCATCAATATGAAACTGTTATATATATAACATGTTAAAAGAAAATTAATAAGGTTTGATATAAATGCTGAATCCACAAAATATGAAATTATATGGATTAACTGCAACTAAAACAAGCTTTCTACAAGATTCTATGACTTATTTTATATGCTTTAGAATTTTTTACCTTTGAGCAAATGAAATTCTTAAAAATATCCTTCAGTTCAGAAATAGAATTAATTTACAATATAATATATAATTCTGACTGACTATAAATTTGATTACTTTACTTTTTTCAAAGTTTATGATTAAAATTTCACAGTACCTGGCAAGTGCTACCATCTTGTCATATTAACTTAAATATTAAAATGTCCTGACATTTAAACAAACAGGTTTTATGATTTTAAAACTGTATTTGAAGTAGAATTCTTGAGTTGCTTGATAACATCTCTATTTTTACATGAATACAGTTACAAATTAATATTCAGAGGTACGAATCTGATGTAGCTGATATGTTATTTATCTAACCATAGGGACTGCACTTTCACTATCGTCCCGCAGTATTTCATATGCACAACCAAGCAACGTCCTGAACATGGTCAAATCCATCATCCCAGAACTTGCCGATGACCTCCACAAAGGCATGATGGGACGCATTGGTATCGTTGGAGGTTGTAAAGAGTAGGTATCTCATTTGTGATCTTAAGCTGGTGTGGCGTAGTGGATAAGGTGCTCGGCTCGTGATCGAGAGGTCCCGGGTTCGACTCCTGCCCTGGACACATTGGTGTTCTGTCTTTCGGATGAGACAGTAAAAACCGAGGTCCTGTGTCAAGGTAGGTGCGGCACGTAAAAGATCCCTCACTGCTTCGGATGGGTCTGTGGCAAAGGTCTAAATTTGTATGCAATGCATCAAGTAGATACCGTCACCATATACGTTAAATAATTGTGGAGTGACGTAAAAGAATAATCAATCAATCAATCAATCAATCAGTCATTTGTGATCTTACTTTTCATTATCATATGGCCTTGTCAATAAATATTATATAATGCTATACTCAGATATTTTAGTTTTAATGATGAATTAGTGACATGTATAGACAATACTTTGATGTCAGAAATGACTTTGAAACTAACATGTGTCATAATTTTAAAACTATGCCTGAAGAAGAATTTTTTGGTCGCTTGATAATTAACATCTCTATTTTTGCATAAATGCAATCTGCATGCTTTGATTTGACTAGACAGTTTCATGTGTGAAGTTCCACAGATATCTGTGAGAACAAAATCATATAAACTTTCATATTAAAGTTTCAGATATGACATAAACCTATTAAATTTTATAAGATTTTAAAACTCTATTTAAGTATAATTTTTTCCAGTTGCTTGATAACATCTGTATTTTTACATCTGTCTGCATGCCCCATCCCATCTCCTGATATCATTTATGAAATTACTAAGTATATGTATAACTGAAAGGGATTGCCATACATATAAAGTACATCATTTATGAATTCAAGATAAAACAGAAATACTGACTTCATATGTCATGTAATGTTCATTCAAAATTCTAGTGGCCAGATGCATATGGTGCCTGGTAAATCTTACAACTAACCATGTCTCTCATTTCTATCACAGAGTGCTTTAAATTTGTAAGCAAACATACAAACATTAAAACTTCTTGAATTTGAAATAGTATGTATTGATTTACTCTCTTTTTATATTCAACTCAGTCTCCATTTATATCTCCTATTATAAAACTCAAACATTTTTTTCAGATATACAGGTGCCCCATACTATGCTGCGATATCTGCCTTAAAAGTGGTAAGACAATTCTACTTCCTTCCTTAAAGCTACAAAATTAACTTAAATATCTAATAAACATAAGAAATATATTAATTTGTGTACTGTTTTAAAGTACTAAAAGGAACAATGAAAATCATTTCCAGTAAATTTGAAAAATAATTTTACATTGAAATTTGAAAACAAGGAAGATATAATTGCTGAAGTTTTCTCCAATTTTAATTTAATTTTCAATATAATTTAAAAGGAAAGGTGTTTTCCAGAAATAATTTGTTAAACTTGTAATTAATAAATTATAAAACATGTTCTTCAAAGTGCAGCTCAGTGGATGAGGTGTTTGTGCCCAGGAGGCCGGGTTCGACTCCCGCCATAGGCACACTGGTGTTTTGTATTCAGATGAGACGGTAAAATCTAAGTTTCCATGTCATGGTAGGCATGGCACATAAAAGATCCCTCACTGCTTCGGGACTCTGGGTCCGTTGCAAAGGTATAAATATCTATGCAATGCAGATGTTGTCTCCATATACATGAAATAATCGTAGAGTAGAGTAAAACAATAATCAATCAAAAGATTATTTGTTTTACTAAACATTAAATTTAACATCTTTAGACACCGAATGGCTATTTAGTAGCCTTGATTCTTGGCTAATGTCCGAAAGTAAAGACTTTATCATGCACAATAATGGAGTCTGAAACAAAAGATTATTTGTTTTATTAAACATTAAATTTAACATGTTTAGACACCGAATGGCTATTTAGTAGCCTTGATTCTTGGCTAATGTCCGAAAGTAAAGACTTTATCATGCACAATAATGGAGTCTGAAACATCAATTTTTGATTGTGATTATGGCGTAGGCAAAAGCAGTATGTGATATATAGTTCATATCGAATGAAGTGACTTATATATATACCTGCAATACAAGAGTTGTCTTCTCTTCTCAGGGAGCCGATCTATCACATGTATTCTGCACAGAGGCATCCTCACCCGTCATAAAATCTTACAGTCCAGAACTCATTGTCCATCCAATTTTGTAAGTACTATATATTATAAGAACAATAAAGTGCTGAAAGGAATAAATGTGAAAATGTATATAAAACAACATGGAGAAATGAAAGATACAAATAAATTGTTACGAAATCCAGACACTGTAAAATTTAAATCTATCTTAATTTATTTTCATACTACTACATTTACCTCCAAGAAATGTATACATGTCAGTTAGATTCATTTTGTTGTAAGTAATGATACCAAATTCGTTATAACTATTAACAAAATAAATTAGGGGGACAAATATAAAAATTTGATAGAAAAATTAATATGCCCAAGAATGACAACTCATGTCAGAGTGAAAATCTTCAAAAGGTAAGATCTCTTACAGATGTTGACAGATTTCTCTCATATTTGGTGATTAAATTAATGGATGAATTTATGTAAAATTTTCACTCTAATTTGAATTTTTATTTTTGTTTTACATTGCCCTGCCAAATTTTCTATGGGAAATATTGAAATTTGGCTAAAATTAACAGACAACAACTCATAAGTTTCTATGATTATGTCTCTGGTAATATTCATATTATCATGATTTTTCGTGAGGATGCATTTGGTGGCAATATCTGTCAGTTATATCATTGAAAAGTTTTTTATTAAAATGTCCTGCAGACTTCTTGAAAACTTTTGAAACTTGTTAGAAATTGGTCTGACAAACTGATGGACTTTTTCAGGCCGAACAAAATTTTGTCAGATCGAAGTTTTTTCACAATATTTGGAGTAGGAAATGAAAAAATATGAAAATAAACACCAGCTGAATGCAATTGAATTTAATTAATCGTATTCAATTTCCATTTCATATTTTTTAACTATTTGTTCCATTGTCTGTCATTTTCATCTTCAGATTGTTCATCATCACTTTCACTGTCATCTTCCTCGACATCACTCATATCTTCCTCTGTAGTCTGTGTCTCATTCATACCCTTCTCTCTCATTGACTCCCTGTCAACTCCCTCTTGTATATCATCTGCATCTTCAACTCTTTCAACATCTTCAACACTTTCAACATCTTCAGCTATTTCAACATCTTCAACTCTTTCATCCCCAAGCTCACTCTCAACAACTCTGTCATTTTGGAATGTGTATTTGTGTTTTTGGCCTGGCTTCCCCAAAGCCACATACTTTATAGGCCAGGAGGCCGCCATTTTGACCTTCATGTGATACACAAATCTTAATTACACAGACGCTTAAATCTGAACAGGGTATTCAGACTCGCTTAAAGCAATCACGAGATTGAATTGTATTAGTTCGGGTCAGAAAGGTGTACAGAATTCGGAAATATCGTATCGGACATTTGGACCGACAAGATGATGATTTCTATCGGACTTTTGAATTTTTTATCGGCAAAACCGACAGTTTTCAGGAACTCTGGTCCTGAACATAATATTGTTCTTCTATATTGTACTTGGAAAGCATAGAGATATGCATTACTTAATCCATTTGACAGGTGTTTATTTTAAATATCAGTATATATACACTTGAGTTCCTTGGAATATTTCACTCTAGAAGGAGGGGGAAGTCAATGGGCTGCATACAATGGAATTTCTTTTTGAAAAGTTAACCCTGAATGCTGGACAGTCTGTTTGCAAAAACATCTGATTTCATAATATGATAAACTCAAAATCCCCCTCCTTTTATGCCCCGAGATCGATAGGTCAGGGGCATATGGTTTTTGTCCTGTCTGTTTGTTTGTTTGCCTGTCTGTTGTCAACTTTAATCTTGGCTATAACTTTTGAACCGTGAGGGAAAGAGACTTCATATTTGACATGTATACCGGTACTCAACTAATGAAGCCCTTTCAGATGACACCAAGGTAAATGACCTTTTGACCTTGACATTGACCTTCACGCTAAAAATAACTATTGGGACTTTGGTGCCACCGGGGGCATTAGTGTTTCACAATCGCAGCTTGTTCCTTCTTTCCTAGTTTCCCAACATTTCTTATTTTTGAGAGGACTTCTACACTCTTAAGATAACTGCATCCTCTAATATCTTAACCTTATGCATTAAAAATTACTAGACTAGATTGTGATATTGATGTCTTTTTGTTTGTCCATTTATTTTCATCATATTCTTCAAGTACAGTATTAAATCTGATCTTGACATAACTGAACACCAGAGAAAACTTACAAAATATTTTTTCTCAAATTAGATTTGGCAGATATTGCGTCCATTGTGGAAATCATTAAAACATCTCTTTCAACTACATTATATTTAGCAATCACCAGTCTTAGACTGTGCATGATATAAACATAGTATTATTATATAATATTATAACTCTTTTTCTTTCACTTGTTTTAGTCTGTTGGTACATGTAATATGATTACTTTTTCTTCTCCAGAGACCATAGCAATGCTGATAGTGAAATAGACCCATGGTTGGCAAGATTACACACTGTCGTTGTAGGCCCTGGTCTAGGCAGAGAGTCACTTAACATGGATAATACAAAAGTAAGTAAATGGCTCAAAATCAATATATGAAACACAAAATCATTATGTACTTAAAGGCCATTACTTTTCAACATGAAGGGTTTTGAGGGTTTGATAAAAAGGTAGAATGAAATAAAAGTTTGTTATTTTATGTCACATCAAGGTTTTATATCGTGTGAATAACGTTAGCATATGCTTGATGCATTGCTTAGAAACTTCTAACAACACATTGGAGCCACCTGAAGTAGTGAGAGATTTTTACTTGGCAATATCTACTACAACATTTTTTTCATATTTTTTTTTGGTTTTCACTCTGTCACTTGAAAGAGCAGAGACCATCACCAGTGGGTTTTGACTCTGGTCTTCTTGTCACTGAGTCACACACACATTATCTAATGAGATATGGTAGCTCTAAAGTTAGGGTGCACGAGTATCAAATAAATTAAGATTCAATGCAACAATATCTGTAATGCATTATAGTATAACATTTTGTAAAAAAAAAAAATTTGATATTGTTTTTTACATTTCTAACAAGCTTGAATACAAAATTAATATGCTGATTGCTCATTTTAACTAAATATTTGTAGAAAGCATAATAATACATGTAAACTTACTTCATCCTTGTAGTCAGTCTGATTAAAACCAGCATCCCTTCTACATCGTCAGGAAAAGGCAGGCTGGTTGTAATCACACTGCCATGTAAACATTTGCTGGAAAGATCGTATGACACATTTCCAGTATTCTTAATGAGGGATACGGTTATCACCAGTATCTATGCAGTAAAGAATAATATTTTCAGAGTTTTCTCTTCATCATTATTGATGGCTTTCCCTTGATGATCTATGTTTTTTATTTAAATCCAGAAAAATGCTTTGCCATATCATATGTTTGAATAATGACTCCATGTTGTAGTGACATGATAGGTGAATATAAAGTTATATTTGACATTCAATAACCAATGCACTGCTGTGATATTGGTTGGTTGGTTTATTGGTGTTTTACGTCACTTTCAACAATTTTTCAGTTATATTGCGACATGGAAACAGGAGGTTACCAACCCCTTAAACATAGTGGCACAATCCAGGGATCGAACCCGGATCGTTTGCGCCGCAAGCCAAGCGCTTAACCACTACATCAAACCTGCCCCTACTGCTGTGATGTCAAATTCTGTTAATCATGCTAGTATACAATGCACTCATGTAATTCTAATCCAGCTGAGAAAAAAGAATTAATATATTTTCATATTTCCATATTCATTGAACATTTTTATTCTTTTTTTCAGGCCGTGATTGAAAAAATTAAGAGCAGAAATCTACCTGTCATTGTAGATGCTGTGAGTAATAGAGTTATCTCCACTTTGTTTAGTTTTTTGTTATTAGAGTTGGCTTTCTTGTATTGTTTAAGTAATATTTTAATAGAAATGCAATAAAGGTATATAATATCTAATAAACTGTGTTGAAATCAATAAAATGTGTTAAAATTGATTAACTATTATTTTGAATTAACATCTTTAGAAATAATAAAAAGAAGAAATACTATTGATAAGAAAATTATAAGAAATAGATGTTTCTTACATATATTGGCAGTGACGTATTAATGTAGTGCCAATGTCGTATCCTACTTATTTGTTTGTTTGATTTTTCACACAAAGATTATTTCATGGCAGTACCTGCCAGGTATATTGCCTTGAAATTTGTTTCCTTTGCTGTCAACCTACCAAAAGCACTGAGGTATGTGCCAGCAAATGTGTACCGTTACATGGGACCTCAATCTGTATTATCTCATGTGAAAGACGGTAGGAAAACAGAAGATTTACCACCTTAAAAACCCTTTCTTACAGCTGGTTTGAATTGTTTTGTTTGATTCTAGTTTTGTGTCATACTAGAATTAGTGTGATGGCATCTGCTTGATGCAGTGCACAGAAATTTACACCTTTGCACTGACCCATCTTTAGCATTGAAGGAGTTTTTGTGTCATGTTGGCCATACCAAGGGACCTCACAGACAGGACACCAACAGGAACAAAGGACCTAACCAGTAGACGTAACCAATAGACTTAACCAATAGATCTAACCAGTAGACCTAGCCAATAGACCTAACCATTGGACCTAGCCAGAAGACCTAGCCAATAGACCTAACCAATAGACGTATCCGATAGACCTAACCAATAGACATATCCAATAGACCTAGCCAATAGATCTAATCAATAGATATAACCAATACATCTTTGTCATATTAATTTCATCTTCCATTAAATGCCTGACATAAGATGTTTTGCCGCTCATTCGTGCATCATTTTGTTATGACATGATAATCCACACCTTGATGTTATAATGAAAATTCCAGCAAAAAGTAGTTTGTCAGACATTTGGTCCCTTTTATCATGTAAAATACAAAATTCGTGTATTGAACTATGCTGGTTGTACACCCAGTTTGAATGTGGTTCAGTAGATCAGAAATCCCCTCTATTACCACTCTACAGTTGTTGTACAGCTATATCATTATTCACATGTGGAGTTTTAATGACTTGATCAACGTGGGACCAATTGAGATAAAGGATTTCATACCAGACATTTAATTAGATCTATATACATAGATATGTATACTACGTATTTATATAATTATAGGATGGATTACATCTAGTGACAGAATTTCCAGATGTTATAAAAGGATACACAAAAGCCATCCTTACTCCAAATGTAATAGAATTCTCTAGACTTTTCCTTAAAATGGTAAGTTATTTCATTTCCATTCTCAGACAGGACGCATACCCTTATTTTTCAGACATAAAGCATCTACAGTGATATTATTTAGCTTTCTAGATAAATCTGCATAGAATGCAAAACCAAGTGTATTGCAACATACTAGAAGGATGCAACATTGTTTTGGGATAAATTCTGACAGGATACCTTTTACTTGAAGAATTCTGGTTCTTTCTAATTTTATAATTGTGTGATCAAGGTGCTCAGTTGAGGGATATGGACCCACTTGGACCTCTCGTTAGTTTTAAGCTGAGCAATGAGCAATACTTCATTGCAGTTTGTGTGTTTGTTGTTTAATACCAATGAAGTGGCAACCAGTATTTGGTAATAAACCAGACACCAAACCAGAGATCTTCAACAGGCACACTGGCACATCTCGTTTACTCCAATAAGGATTGGAACCTAGCTATGACAGAGCTGTAGTAGGCTACTTCTAAGTTTGTGTGCAGTGCTCTACCCTATGTGGCTCAGTGGATGAGGTGCTCGACTCATGACCAAAAGATCCTGGGTTCAACTCCTGTCATGGACACATCAGTGTCTTGTTGTTTGGATAAGACAGTATTAAAGATGTGCTCGGCTCATGACCTAGAGGTCCCGAGTTCAATCAATTAATCAATCTCCACATAGATTTGAAACTACCCAGTGTATGTACCTCAAAAGGGAACAGAGCATTCATGAATCATAATGGTGAAACAGAGCTGATAAAGTGTCTAGCAGAGTAGATATTCAGAGCTGGATTCATGGTTTCACCATTATATAAGAGAGGTACATGTAGGTCAGTTCCATACATCCTTTCATAGGTCGAAATTTGTGAAATAAATGTCAACAAAATGAAAGCTGTTAACTATATATCATCACTGTTGTAATGATGTAGCGGTACATAATTAGGATGTTTGTTGTGTGCTGTCCCATCTGTCAATAATACAGTACAGTTCAGGTGTTTTTGTTAAATTGCACAAAGCACAGTGAGGAAATCAAAGACACAACACAAAACACTGTGAAAATTCAGGTGTAAATTTACCCGTGTAATGTCAGTTTTGTACAAAAATCACAGTGTTTTGTGTAATTTCTAAATCAAAACTAGAATAAGACCCTCTTTGTTTTGTATAAAAGTTACAGAACTCTTCAAAGTACTGTACATGTAATAAATTTCCTTCCCTTGCATAAAGTATTTTGATAATGAGAAAATCATAAATGTTATCACAAATATAGAAATAAAGTTATTTCTTATAAATTTGTAGTTGACATCAGTAACACATAAAAATATTATTTTAAAAAAGTGAAGAAACAATGTTTTCAATTGACCCTTCCCTTGTTTTTAAAAGACCGTCATCTTTAGAAAATCTTCATTTGTTACATTTATGATGTAATATGCCATTGTGTCATTTGTCTAATGTTTTGCCGATCTCAGGTGACACTGTTACTTTGAAAAATTAAGTCACTTCGAAGAGTCAAAATACTGATATTATATTAGTAAATCTTAATTTTGATGTAAACACTAATGTTACCAAAATAGGTCATTATGACCCAATTTTCACAGGCCCCTGAGATTCAGAAGTAAGACCAGGTGCCCGGGAATAGTGTCTTCTGTGAGAGGTTAGACCAGGTGCCTATAGGAGGTGTAAGCATCTCTGTGAGAGGTTAGAGTAGGTGCCTGTAGGAGGTGTAAGCATCTCCTGTGAAAGGTTAGACCAGGTGCCTATAGGAAATGTGTCTCCCGTGAGAGGTTAGACTAGGTGCCTATAGGAGGTGTAAGTGTCTCCTGTAAGAGGTTAGACTAGGTGCCAATAGGAGGTGTAAGTGTCTCCTGTGAGAGGTTAGACTAGGTGCCTATAGGAGGTGTAAGCATCTCTGTGAGAGGTTAGAGTAGGTGCCTGTAGGAGGTGTAAGCATCTCCTGTGAAAGGTTAGACCAGGTGCCTATAGGAAATGTGTCTCCCGTGAGAGGTTAGACTAGGTCCCTATAGGAGGTGTAAGTGTCTCCTGTAAGAGGTTAGACTAGGTGCCAATAGGAGGTGTAAGTGTCTCCTGTGAGAGGTTAGACTAGGTGCCTATAGGAAATGTGTCTCCCGTGAGAGGTTAGACTAGGTGCCTATAGGAGGTGTAAGTGTCTCCTGTAAGAGGTTAGACTAGGTGCCAATAGGAGGTGTAAGTGTCTCCTGTGAGAGGTTAGACTAGGTGCCTATAGGAGGTGTAAGCATCTCTGTGAGAGGTTAGAGTAGGTGCCTGTAGGAGGTGTAAGCATCTCCTGTGAAAGGTTAGACCAGGTGCCTATAGGAAATGTGTCTCCCGTGAGAGGTTAGACTAGGTGCCTATAGGAGGTGTAAGTGTCTCCTGTAAGAGGTTAGACTAGGTGCCAATAGGAGGTGTAAGTGTCTTCTGTGAGAGGTTAGACTAGGTGCCTATAGGAGGTGTAAGTGTCTCCTGTGAGAGGTTAGACTAGGTGCCTATAGGAGGTGTAAGCATCTCCTGTGAGGTTAGACTAGGTGCCTATAGGAGGTGTAAGCATCTCCTTTGAGAGGTTAGACTAGGTGCCTATAGGAGGTCTAAGTGTCTCCTGTGAGGTTAGACTAGGTGCCTATAGGAGGTGTAAGCATCTCCTTTGAGAGGTTAGACTAGGTGCCTATAGGAGGTGTAAGTGTCTCCTGTCAGAGGTTAGACTAGGTGCCTATGGGAGGTGTAAGCATCTCCTGTCAGAGGTTAGACTAGGGGTCTATAGGAGGTGTAAGCATCTCCTGTCAGAGGTTAGACAAGGTGCATGGGAGGTGTGTCTTGTTTGAGAGGTTAGATCAAGTGCCCGGAGGAGTGTCTTAAGTGAGAGACAAGACCAGGTGCCTGGGAGGTGTAAGCATCCCCTGTGAGAGTCTAGACCTGGTGATCGGGAGGCGTAAGGGTCTACTGTCAGAGGTGAGACCAGGTACCCAGGAGGAGTTAGTGTTTCCTGCTAGAAGTGAGACCAGGGAGATGTAAGCATCTTCAGCATGGCTGACCATAACCGTCATACACTGTACATTTTCCTGTTAGTAATGTCAACCGAAAATTCAGACCGTATCATCCATCTTCCTAGAATCTGATAACTGATTGATTGATTGATCATTGGTTGGTTGATTGATTGTTGATTATTTTATGTCACTTCAAGATTATTTCACGTATATGGTGACTGCACCTACCTGATGCATTGGACATAAATGTATACCTTTGCAACAGATCCGTTTAGAAATGAGGAATCTTGTACGTGCCACACCTACGGGACCTCGGTTTTCACTGTGTAATCCAAAAGACAGGACACCGGTGTACCCATGGCGGGAGTCATACTCGGACCTCCTGTTCACGAGCTAGAATCTAATAATTCACTCCAGCGACAATAATATTCTTCCTCGCATTTTTAGGACCAAATGAGTCTAATTTCATCCGTGTCTAAGTAGATCTGTGTGATAAGAAGCAAGGTGATCATTTTGGGGGGGGGGGGTGTTTGTTATTTAGATTATGTTTTGCTTGCAAGCATAAATGTAATTTCACACCGGGAGAGAGCCATCCGAATACTTTTTGTGGTGAATCCAGTGACATTTACGACACAAGGGGGGATAGGTGATTCAGAAGGCACATTTTGCTTTTTTAAATGAAAACTATCAAACATACATGTATAACATTTCGGGCTCTCTCTCTCTCTCTCTCTCTCTCTCTCTCTCTCTCTCTCCATAAATCCGTCTCTGTAAGTCTGTTTGGTTTGTAGCATATTTCATGTGTGGATTTCATAGTAATTGATATTTTTACCTTATGTCGCCTCAGAACAACTTTATGTCAACGGCTCTATCGCTCTTCATGCTATGACAATAGCGTTGTGTTTGACCTTAATTATTAAGGTGGTAAACCTCACCACTAGGTGTGATTCAGTCAGAGCAAATTTCTCTATTGGCACACTAACTTCAATCAAACTCCGCTTAGCTTTGTTGCCATAATTACAAAGTGTAATGTCAGAGCTGTGAAAGGAGGGAATCTCCGCTTTAACCACATTAGGGAGCAACTTTTACCATTCTTTTATGCAGATTTTAAATCGTGGCTATAACCATTAAATCAAATCTCTAGTGCATTAAGCGGTGGTAGATGGAATTAGCCGCGCTATTTTTTATAATTATGTGATTAAGAGAGTGAATTATTCTGTCTCATTTGTGTAAAAGTTTTATTCTTTGAATATATTCTCGTGATGCGAGGCGTTCCCATGGAGGATCGAGGTGAAAAATGTAGGTTATCGGTCTTTGTTTCGCAGCGTCTGTCGGGTGAACGTCGGTATTCATGGCATTGATCGATTCGATCTATAAAAGCGACACAGCTGAGCCTTAATTAATTTGCTTCACGTGGGTTACAAAGGTTTTAGGTTCGAATCCCGTTGGCGTCCTTTCTCAGTGTTTTTTTTATTCTTCTCCTAATCACGTCCGTTATATGTACCTTTCCCAATGGAAATTTCATTGATTTTCCCCAATATTTGTCTAAAAATTTCGCAAACATTGATATTTTAGCTTCATGCAAATGGGAAAAAAATCCCCAAATGAAAATGTACAGGCACCTTTGAAATAATAATAATATCAATAATAATAATAATAATAATAATAATAATAATAATGATGATGATGATGATGATGATGATGATGATGATAATGATAATAATAATGATGATGATGATGATGATGATGATGATGATGATGATGATGATAATGATAATAATAATGATGATGATGATGATGATGATGATGATGATGATGATGATGATGATGATGATAATAATGATGATGATGACGATTATGATGATGATGATGATGATGATGATGATAATGACACGTAGAAGATTTCTCACTACTTTGGGTTGGTCCATCGAATAGGTCGGAACGTCGGTGTAGAAACAGGCTTGGTGTAGAGGTCAAGCTGTTGTCTTGCGGCGCCGACGATCCGGGTTCGATTCCCGAATTGCGCCACTTTGTTGAGGAGATTGGGTACCTCCTTCTTCCATGTCGCGATATAACGGAAAATTGTTGAAAGCGACGTAAAACATCGATCTACCAACCAACCCTCTGATGCCTGGGTCAGATGCCTTTATTATATAAGTATAATATAATCTGAAAGTGATGTAAGATAGTAAACCAATCGACTAGGTATCTCTGATACCGGTGAGTATAGCTACAATGTACTCAGAGCTATCGTTTTTAACATGTAACACGTTGATATCTTCCCTGTATTATTTTTACTCTCTTTGAATTGTTCAATCTAAATGAATGTTTTCCAAACTAAATAGGGGCGTAAAAGTTCAATTTAGTCTCTGATCTACAAATCAGGGGTTTTACTAGTATTATTTTTGGTCTGTCTGTCTGTCATCCGTATTTTCCTTGACTGTAACTTTCACACCATGACTGATGTTCAAGAAGATACATGTAGATCCTTTTTCACTGGACATTTAGTCAGGATATTACTGCATGCAACAGACGATGTCTCATTGGACGAATTACATTGGAACTTTCTATGTCCAGTCTCACCTGAGAGACCGAAGATGTTGAATGGCGAGGGTCACTCGTCAGCTGAAACCACAACAAAGCTAGCTGGACAGCAGTTACACATAATTTTACAATGAATGACCCTTCTGCGGATGAAGTGATCTAAGAATGCTACTATGAAATGTGGACAGCTTCTTTGGATAATTTAACCGAAGAAATAAACATAAATTGAATAAATTGAAGATAAAGTACGTCGATCCCATGGTTTTCTCCGGCTTGATACTTTCTTATTTTTGAGCTGAACAGGTATTCTAAAACTGATATTCCAAACATACTGATTTAGATTTATAAAAAAAAAATGGCACAATTTGATGTCACATTTATAAATTTTATCATTTCTTGACAGTTTACATTAAACCTCGTACCTTACTTTAGTCCGTGCTTTTATCACAAGCTTCAGAAATATTAAAAAGAAATATTTTATTGAAATGACGGAAGGACATTCTATGTAATTGCATTGAAGAAACAGACAGAGAAACACCGTTTGTCATTTTTGTGATTTATGGAGTTTTCATTTCGTCAGGAAATGGGAAAGCTATTAATTTAGGTCGGTACTAATGGAAACTGTCCTACACCGCGTGGTTTGAGAGAAGCTTGACGGTACAAAGTCCGCGAAGTATTTATAAATATTGAGGGAAATAACGAGAAAATAATCAGTCGACTTGGCTCTATTTACGCGTAATGATAAGCTAGATTGTATTTATCGCATTAGAGGAGTCGTTACTTGTATACATCGCTATCATCCATTTAATGGCATGAGATGTCGTAAAGAGGGTTGTAAGATGTAGAGAAAAATGGTTCTGATCACAAAATGATTTTCGGGGTTTTTTTTTGTCATTTGCTGAGTAAAGCGACACCTAGGGACAATTTGTCCTTTTTTTGTCTGTCTGTCACACCTGGTATATACTTTCTTTACAGACGACACGTGTTTGGAGTCCTGTATTGTTAGCTGTCCGCATAGTACATGTCTGTATGTATATGACAGTAAAAACCTTCTATTTACGAATAGGAAGAAACCGCATAGTGTATCGTTGCGCAAAATGTCAGGGTTTTTTTTTTCATAGTTTACAAATTATTGCGACATGCCAGAAAGTGTGGAGCACACTTCCCTTCTGCCAACCACATTCGAAGGTCCTCTACTGTTTTTGTGAAATTTTGTGTAAAATAATACCATGATCACAAGAACATCTTTTACACGAACCTTATTCAGAATACACTTTTGTTTTTCGAGACGGACATATGATACTGTAAAAGTGTGGCCTTCGTTTCATGTCGCATGAAATACGACACTTGTCAGTTGTAGTAAATGTTTTTTGTTTCACCAGTTTTATCTATTTTGGGTTGGTTTTTTTTATCTGTCATTTCTATTTATTTGTGATAATCACTGAAAGTGTATCCCACACGTTGTCTATGCTTAGAGTAATTAAACTTCTTTTGTTTCATTGCCTAAGTTTTAGAATCTCGCTTTAAAAATGCACTTGTTCATCATAGGCTTTTAAAAGACATTTGTTGTCTTTTCTTTATCAATAACAGATTTAACATACTGTGTACAGATGTATATCGCAAAAACTTGTCACTAATATCCCCACACTTTCTCTCTTATTATTCACAGTGGCTTGTGTAAAGCAAATTATTCTTCTTGTGAAGAATTCATAGTTTTTATCTCTTTCTCTGACAATAGGCAATGTATGTTTGGCACCAGGTTCACGTTCATCATCATCGAAAATATCGGTACCTCCATCATTATTATCGTCATCATCTTCATCTTCCTCCTCATCATCACAATCATCTTCATCATCGCAAACATCATTATTATCATCATCACCATCACCATAATCATCATTGCAATCATATCATTATCATCATCATTGTGATCCTTGCTAATACATGTTCTAAATAATTAGTTCAGGCGCATCGCTTGTGTCCCACGATCACTAGTAATTCCAATTCTTTGTCAGGTTTCGATCATTATGTATATTATTTACTTTCATTTTCTCATTAGACAGGAAAATCAGTCGATCCGAAGGAACCTGTCAGTGATGTCATAAAACTCTGTCGAGAATTGGGTAACGTTACTATTGTTAGGAAAGGTCACATTGACATCATTTCTGATGGAAACAATGGTAAGGAATATATGTTAATTACATGTAGCAACATACAAATATGGACTTGCTACGTGTTTAATATTGATAAAAACACCATGTAGTGGGTATTTTTGTTTCTGGGGTTTTTTTTCATACTTAGTCCATATTTGTAATAAATATATGTAATGGCATAATAAGGTATGACAAATTTAGATTTAGATTTCTTTTTACAGCTGTCCCAAAAATGAAACCTCCGGTTTTGTTTTTTCTTGATATCCTTAGATTTCTTCTTGCAGCTTTCCCAAGAATGAAACGCGGGGTTTTGTCTTTTTTCTTGATATGGGTTGAATTAAGTTATACATGTAATTCATTAATTTTGATTTATGTCAGTGCCATTGTACCAAGCAAATGTTTATTTTCGGCGGTCAAACTGATGTCATTATTGTGTGGCTATTTGGAATACCATTAAAGGAAAACGTATCGTTACATGGATCTTTCGGTAAAAGTCCATTTTCTCAGTATTCAGCCAAATATATTACTTTACACTGCAGGTGAATATTAACCCCACCACCTATTATCCCCCTTTATTTCTTCACTAATTATGATGAATGTACCATTTCTCGTAATAAATCCCAATTAAAATGCCGTAGCCAATTACACTAGATTGATTATCAAAATGTCGTCTGAACAGCCTCTGATTCACAGACGTTTTAATTCGGATTTCATTGCCTGTTAAATGTTTTTTAGATATATTTCACCCCTTCCACATGATAAAACGTCTTCTCCTCATCACGCGCGTGACCCCATGGCTACCCTGGTCTACATCATGGCATGCATTATCACGTGATATGTCTGCTTCATGGCGGTTTTATTGTGTTCACGACGTATATGATGTGATAACATGTATGACCTACGTTTGCTGTATTAATTCTTTTGTTACTTACCAGATATGTGTATCGTTAAATCGTTGAAACAATGTGAGTCGGTGAAAGTTGAAATTCGTTATTGAGATGATGATGATGGTGGTGGTGGTGGGTGGTTGTTGTTGTTGTTGTAGATGATGATGACGATGATGATGGTGGTGGTGGTGGTAGTGGTAATGTTGATGCTGATGAAGCTAATGATGATGAAGATGTAATGGTGATGATGATAAAGATGATGATGATGTTGATGGTGGCAGTGGTAGTGATAATGTTGATGATGATGAAGCTAATGATGATGAAGATGTAATGGTGGTGATGATGATGATGTTGTTGATAATGGTAATGATGATGGTGGTGATGGTAGTGGTTGTTTTTTATGTTGATGATAATGGTGATGATGATAAAGATGATGGTGGTGGTGGTAATGATGATGTTGTTGATAATGTTGATGATGATAAAGATGATGTTGATGGTGTTGGTGGTGGGTGGTTGTAGTGTTGTTGTTGTTGTAGATGATGGTGATGATGATGATGATGGTGGAGGTTGTGGTGGTGATAATGTTGATGATGATGAAGCTAATGATGATGAAGATGTAATGGTGGTGATGATGTGGTTGATAATGGTAATGATGATGGTGGTGGTGGTGGTGGTTGTTCTTGATGTTGATGATAATGGTGATGATGATGAAAATGATGATGATGATGGTGATGATGATGTTGTTAATTATGGTGATGGTGGTGGTGGTAGTGATAATGTTGATGCTGCTGCTGATGATGATAGAATAGAGATTATCCTTTATATTCATTGTTCTCCTTTCAGTCTTGTTTTTGAACATCTATCTGTATCCACTGCTACAGTTTGTCGAATCAATCAGATGATGTAATTGTTTAGCTTCGAAGTTTTTGTTTGTTTGGTTTTTTTACACCATGCAAGACCATGCAAGAAAAGCCAGAGGAATGAATGAAAAAGTAACAAATAAAACTGACAATACAAAAAAAAAATTCGAAAAACGTTTCTGGAAATCCGGTAAAATTAAGAAAAGCCTGATGTTATCAATGCGATTGACCTCATGGCAGAGCCATTTCTTTCCGAATTTTTATCCGTCTAAACATATAAAAATTCTGATAAAATTTAACTATCGAGCTGATTAATTTAAACGATAAGGCAAAATAAAATACTTTCGAACATATGGTAAAACACAAAACCCAGAACTGTGGAACATATGGTGATTCTAAAACTATATTGGATCTCGAAGACTGATCAAAGGAAAATAATACGTAATAGCTGTTTACTATTGTAATCTCCTCATCCTGTCCGACTTGTATTCAGTTGCCTATCATGTATATTGTTTAAGTTATTCTTGTCTAGATTCTGTATTGCTAGTGTGTAATATAGTTAGCATTGGCTAGTATATATCCATGATTTTCGATAAATTCTCCGATTGAATTCATTTTGAATATGTGGTGATATTGTTTTGGAGAAATTCAAAATCAAATAGTTTAAATGTTGCTAGCTGAAGATGAAAATGTATGGTTTTGAGATGGCTTTGTCGAGAAAGGTATATCAAAATCACATTAACAAGGATTTGAATGTTTAATCACTTTACTATTATCTATCTATCTATCTATCTATTTATCTATCTATCTGTCTTTTTTGTGTCTGTTAATCTGTCCTGCGTGTGTGTCTGTCAGCTTGTCTGTCTATCTATCTATCTATCCATCTGAATGGGATTTTTAAGTGCGGTAATAAGATGCGTTATACCCGGCTCTTCTATAATGATGTGACAAAACTTTAATGAAAAATTATCATAAATTCAAGAAAAAGCAACAAAATGATGTATAGAACATTCTCCAACAAAGTAATGGCATCCTTTGTATTCTTTCAAAGGTTTAAGTTTAACAGTACACTTTACCCATACATGTTACTATGTTAGCTATGACATGACAATTTTTTTTTGAGTTTTCATATTTTAACAGTGACGTATGTGTTGGTGACGGTGCGTCTTTTGGATGGGGTGACATAGCGTCCAGTATATTTCTTCGAATATTTATAAAGATATATATTTACAAGCATGATGTGCTTGTCCCGTTTAACGCTTAAATTAAAGCCTCGCTCCTATTTAATTAGCCTAAAAGCAGCTGCCGGGCAATTATTCACAATGAATGGGAAAGCAGTTTGATTCGTATATCAATCTCTAGCACAACCTTAAAATGAGATAGAGATGTTTCACATTCTTTGTTTAATGAATGTTGAAATCAGCTGTCGAAAGTCTTTATTTTTTGTGCCAATAACAATTTTCGGCTCATTTCACACATTGCATGGAGTTTTCAACAGTTTTCTAATTAGACTTAATTTCTATGTCAGTAGATGGTTCACTTCATTCCTGTTTACATTGACTCAATTTCATACATATTTGCACAAAGTGAATAAGTTCATTCTTTGTCATTGATAAAATTTTAAATACAAGAAACAGTTTTGATACATTAAAAAAAATTTTTATCCGCTTCCTTTTCATTCGTGGCTTCTTTACTTCGCCATTTCTTTCGTCGCTCATTTTATTCACAGCTTCTTTATCCACTGTAACTTTTTTTTATCTGTTACCGATTTAATTCACATCTACCTTAATTCGCCGTTACTTTAAAATTCTATCCGCTGCCATTTTTTCGTGTCTTCTTTAATTCGCCATTACTTTCGTTGATGATTTTATTCACGGCTTCTTTATCCGCTGTTACTTTTATATGTTGTTGATATATTAACCACTGCCTTAATTCGCCGTTACTTTCTATACGCTGTCAACTTGTTCATGGCTTCTTTAATTCGCGTTTCGCCATTATATTCGTTGCTGATTTAATTCGCGGCTTCTGTATCCTCTGTTGCTTTTTCTGTTCCTGATTTGATTAACAACTACCTTAATTCGCCGTTACTTTTTCCGCTGTCATATTATTTTCGGCTTCTTTAATTCGCCATTATATTCATTCATTGCTGAATTTATTCGCGGTTTTATCTATCTATCTATCTATCTACCTGTCTATCTATCTATCTATCTATCTATCTATCTATCTATTTATTTAACTGTTTTTAACGACGATTATCGTAATCACAGTTTCCTTTTTATCCACTGCTTTTTCATTCGTTGCTTTTTTCATTCGCAATTACTTTCATCCGTATGATTTTATTCGCGGCTTCTTTTTTTCGCTATTACATTCATCCGCTGCTGCTTTTATTCATTGTTTCTTTATATCACTGCAATCATTTACCAATGCTGCTTTCTTTTTGCAAGTTCCATAAGTCGCCTTTACTTTTGTACGTTAGTGCTTTATTTGCGACTACTATTTTCAGCGTTACTTTCTTACTCGCTTGTGTCTTTGCTCGCGGCTGCTTAATTTCGCCGTTGCTTTTATTGTCCCCGCTTTTTGCGAAATCGTGAGGACATTAAATCTCATTCGTCGGTCCGTCCACCCGTCTGTCTGTCCGTCTGTGACAAAAAACTTTAACCCTGGTCATAACTTTTTAACCTTAAGACGTAGGGTCTTCATATTTGGCATGACCACAGTTCTCTGAATTTGCTTGTTTATTGCTAGTTTTATCCACTATTCCAGTTCGCCATTTCGTTTATTCGTCGTTGCCTTTATCGGCGGCCACCTAAAATAACCGTCACTTGTATTCCCTCTTACTTTAACACGCGACTGTGTTGTCTTTTAAAAATTAATAACAAATAATATTAAATCCTGCAAATAATTCGTGTGCGTTCCATTTATTGTTGTCCCCTGCTTTTCGCGAAAGCGTGGGGACATTAAATCTCATTCGTCTGTCCGTCCGTCACAAAAACTTTAACTTTAGTCAGTAACTTTTTAAATGCAAGACGTAGGGCATTCATATTTGGCATCTGTGCCCCTAATTGCAATAACTTTCCGTTGGTCCCAACATTTTTATCATATGGCCTTGACCTTGACCGTGACCTTTGACCTACTTCAATATAACTTTTTAACCGTAAGACGTAGGACCTTCATATTTGGCATTTGTGTCTCAAATTGCAATACCTTTCCGTTGGTACCCTATTTTTTATCATGTGACTTTGGTCGTGACCTTTGACCTACTTCAATGTAACTTTTTTACCGTTAGACGTAGAGCCTTCACACTTGGCATGTGCTTGTTTGCCTCAATTCTCCATGAAAAAAAAAAAGAAAAAAAATATTCGCGTGATATTGATAATTATAATGATGCTATTGAACTTCATAGCGAAAAGCACAAATGCTATTTGCTTGCTAATAAATACAATATTCTTTTATTTATCTGTATAAATAAGTATATTCATGGTACATGTACCTACTTAGTGTTTACCTATCATGTATTGATTTCTATTTGAATTTTGAAATGACATTTAATTAGTGCAATGAGGGCAATGTGGAGGATTGATTTACAAATTATGTATTCTTTTGTTCGAAATTGCAGTAAAGTGTTTATATTCATTCAACCTTAGTAATTCTGTGATGTAATAATTGGCGCTACATTACTATTTTGCCAACTTACTATTTTCTCTGAGATCATAGACATCAAAGTGGCACCAGTCGTATCATTGATGTTAAGAGACGGTAATTTAACGCGTAAGAAGTGTGCGTGGTTCTAGTCGTATAGCTGCCGTTTGATTCCCAAGGAGACCGCCAGTGTTGGCTTTGCACCGTCTCGTATATGCAGTAAATAATCATTTAATTATACAATACAATAATAAGACCTCGTAAAAGAATTACAATATTGATGGTCTCGGGTATAAGGAATATAAAGCAAGATGAATGTAATTTGCTGTTTATTGTATGTTTATTATAAAAATGTGTTACATTGTAACATATAGTGGCATGAGAGGCCATGTTGGGGATAGTGTTGAGAAGGCAATTATTACTGTTTCATATGAAAAGAAATAAAACGAATACGAGGTGTTTGCTTAATCTGTGGATATCGGTATGTAAAGGTTGTCTAGGGGTTTGTCCATCTTCGTTTCTAATTACCTTGCTTTATCCTTCCATGTAGGCTGCATAAAACGTCCTATAAATAGAGAAGACCGTTTTCCCCAGTGCGTACATTGAGGGTAGCAGATGCATCCTTGAAATGAATTTCATTACATTCTTATAATGATTTCTTTCATTTAGCTTGTTGCCGCACATTATGGGTGTCTTTTCTAACTTTTATTTATTAATTAGAAATAGTTTATTTTTTGTGTTTATTCATTTTATTTATTTATTCATTTACATGCTTAATTTTGAGCGCAGTTACATAGATGATAAAATTAATGAATAATTCAATTTGGTTTATTTATTCTTTGGATTTCCGCAGTTTAGGTCTAGAGCATCAATGAGGAAAAATAAATTGTCGAAATGCGCATACGGAACACTAATTTAATTCACGTATATATGTTCTAACATTTATTGTAACCACTTGATCGATACCGCTGCTGGTGGACAGTTAGTGCCCGAGGTTGTCCTCAGACCAGTTTCTAAAACTAAGGAGTATCTCCCTCATACATAGCTCTGTACTTAGATGGGTTCTCAGGCTTTCACGTTAGGTCAATTTGATAACGAGTTCGCTCTTCTAATATTTATTCTTCCGATTTTCAAATTGTATACCTTGAGCATCACTGATAAAACATAAGTTGTTGAAATGCGCATAGGGATGCACCAAATAATTCATGTATATATGTTCTAATATTTAATATTTTAAAACAAATAAATTCTTATGAATATGTAAATAGATATAGGACAAAAATAAAATGAAACTTATGTGTAGTTGTGACGCAAAAAATACCGTTTGATTTCACATATTAACTGATTGTACATGTAACTGTTTGTAATAATTCCCCGAATTGATATGTTTTACAAAGTAATAATATTGAATGAGGGTCTTTTTACGAAGATTGCCCCAACTCGTAATGAGACGTGACTCCTCGAGAGCGGCATTGCAGCAACCTTATGCACTCTATCAGGAATTCCCATCTCACGTTGGAGCACCGCCGTGGCACTTACAAATGAGTGGAAAATAATGATATACTCTCGCATAATGATGTGCTGTCGTAAAATGCTTTGGCATGGCATGAGAAGTATGACATAAACAAATTAGAAAAACACAAGTCTGATACACTCATGTGTTTAATTGTCGGCTACCGCTCTGGGTGGGATTGGTTCGATTTGCTTGTAAAAAATGTTTTTATATATATTATATGCACTATGTATCAGGGAATAGATAGGTAAAAAAATACGTTGAATATGTAAATGATGTATTTTGGAATATTTCCTGCTTAGCGAAAAATTTCGGCATCGCATCAGTAGAAGTTGTGTGTTTTCATACTTGAGAATTTAATACAAATAATCAGGGAGAAAATAATAAATATGAAGGGGTTTATACAGTAGTAGGGTTTCAGGGAGAGACATGTAGGTTCCATGAACTCCCTGGATCGTTTAACGATAAGTTGACCTTTCCATATTAATTTCGTCTCTCAATCTGGTAAAATAGTTTTTCGAGCATAAGCCTCAATATATCATGTAAAACCTGCATAAGCCCCTTTACATCATGTAAAATATGAAATTCGTACATGTATAATGGACACGATCGGTAGCAGTTTATAATTTGGCACTCTCTAGGCTAGTTTTTAATGTATGGTTGATGAGGCGTTCGGAAAATAAATTTGATATCCGTATAGAATTCGGAACATTTATAGGCAAGAATCAAACAAGACAAAATACCCCCCAGAATGTCCTAGGCGAAGTATCTCAAGTATGTAGTATAATGCATGGACGAAAGCTTACCAAAAAATACGACCAAAAACTGTACAAAAATATGATACTGATAGATTGAGAATACGATCATTATGTCTATTACATACGCTTTATGATAAATGTCCTCATTACTCATTTACTGTCAAGGATACCATCTAGTAATTAGTGAGATGTAAAATAACTCTATCATTTTCTCAGAAGTATTTTGCAATCATCCCAGGCTCGCAATGAAGCCGCATTTAAGCCGAGATATTCCGACAGCTGGCGACAGATGAGCGTCATATACATTCTGCTGTTGGCTTCATTTGCTGTTTAAAATGCATTACATTCAGTGGTATGGTTTGGTACAGAGGAGTTCCGAGTTCGAGTCCAAATAGACTGGCAATGCGTGTTTAGGTCTCGAAATATCTTTGCGCAGCGATAGCAAGCAAGAGCAGATAACTCCAGTCTAGAGTCCAACTGGCTATTCGTTGTCTTTCGGACAACACCATTAAGATGCATTGAATTCAGTAGTGGCTTAGTCGTTCAGGCTCGAGAACGTGGAGTTCCGTGTTCCAGTCCAACCTGCTTTTCTATTCGTTGTCTTTCGGGCGAGGTCATTAAAATTCGAGGTAATGCGATGGGCATTGGCACTCAGACAATTTTTTGCTGCTTCAGATGGGTCAAATGTAAGGGTCAAAATCTTGATATGACGTAAAATAACAATAAAACACACACACAATGCCTTCAGAACGTTGAACCCAGGTGACGTATCCAAACCACCGTAATATATCTATTCTGTGTCATTTATATCATTATGGTCAATTTTTATCAAATACTTTCTGCTTTTCAATTAAGTTATTCATTTTTTGCCACCATGACGACTTCTGATTTTGACAGGTGTAAGGTATATTTTTTGTGTCGCATACAAAGCACAGAGACACTTAGATATAACTTTTTATGGCGATTTTGTTGCCATCTGTCTGTCTCTGTCTTTTATACCTTAAAATGTAAACACTACGCTCTGATGATATTGTACATATTTTATAATGACTTTCATTGCAAAACTGATAATATGTGTACTTCTTTGGTATTACAGTCAATTTTTATTTTCTTACAGTATTAGTTTGTTCCGAAGAAGGAAGCGCCAGGCGGTGTGGGGGTCAAGGTGACCTGCTATCGGGGACTATGGGAACATTCGCTCATTGGGCTTACGTGGCCAAAGACAAGAATATAAACAAGTAAGCAAAGTGTTACAATATCTTGTATGTTAGTCCCTTAGGGCAAACAAAGCGGCATCAAAGACATGGCGAATCCGAAAGTATAAACTTTGCTATCGCCTCACAAATATCTGTTTAGGTAATGAAATTACATAATTACTCCATTGTTATTATGTACTGTGAATGACTTGAATTTCGCTTGACTTTATTTTCGCGATGATTTCCCCATTGATACAACAGCGAGATGTGTTTCTCGTGAGAAGCCATATATATGCTATGTTTTGAAAGTAAATTCAAAGAGGAGGCGAGGATTTTATCATTTGACGTGGAATCGAACTCGTAAAATAAAATTCTCGTGAATTAAAGCGTTTCCACGGTTTGCTAAAATCAGACGAAACAATCCATTTTCAGTAAAGTCATTTGGAATTGGCAGTAGTAATGACCTGCATTGCGGAAAAGTTTTAAAGCAAATAGAAGGTTCTTTCAAAAATGCAGTGTTTGAAAAATGACACAATTCATGCTTTTGCGCAAAATATAAATACAAAATATATGTATATATTTTAGGTGACTTATTTTAAAATTTAAATTCCCTGACACATCTCCAGCGAGGATCTCGTTTTACTAAATTCATTGAATGCGCATTTACTCTTCATGTACATAATACAAATGTAATCCCAAAGTATCTTTGTCATCGCTTTAATCTCAATGTAACATTTCCCCCGCTAATCTTTGGGTTACCTTACATAATTCGCTTAAAACAAGAAGTTCATTATCGGCGCGATGCTCTCAGCATGTTTGGCATGTCTTTATCAGCCATCAAGATAAACTTTCACTTTTACTTTCGGTTTTATCTGATCCAATTATAAGATCATATCATCGATTTACCCCCTGCTTGCTCGCTGTGTGTTACGGCCATCAAGGCGCAGTATCTATCTTGTTTACAGCAAGTAGGTGTGAAAACGCAAAGGCTCTCTGCTGTTTACAAACTGACAAATACTTTTTTACTTCTACTATATTACTGCTGTTAAGTTGTTCATTTTGGTAAAGGTATCGGGTTTAAGGTTTTAACCTTACAAAAGTTTATTCTTGTTTGTTTTTAATTCTTGTTGTACACCACACCAAGATCATTGCATATATAATGCCTGATGCGATGCATAGGAGTCATCTTCGCTAGCCAAGCGTCCGATGCACTCTGATGAGCATGCAGAATGAATCGGCGGCTTGGCTAGCGAAGATGCGTAGGAGTTTATACCTTTGCAAAAGACCCACACGAAGCAATGAGGGATCTTTGATATAACACGTCTACCGTGGCACGGGACCTCCGTTTTAAGTGTCATCTCATACGAAAGACACCTAGAAGTCACTGGCGGGACTGGAACCCGGGACCTCTCGGACGCGAACTGTGCGCCTAATCTGTTTTGCTACTCCTGTCTTGCGAAAGTTTATAACCCAGGTCAAAAAGTGAAATAAACAAAGATGTACTTACATAGTTATATATATTTAAGCGAACGAACGGTTTTATTACTAAAATGCAAACATAATAAAGAGATAGTTTAAATCCTTTACAATTTTTCCTTTCATCTCTTTTATCCATTTTGAATATAGAGTTGTGAAATATAAGATAAATATTTGAAAATGACCCCAGTACTAAAGTAGATGTATTGAGGGAATGCGCAGACGTTCCCCATCTGACTTTCAAATTAAGCAATTAATCTATTGAAGTTCTTCATATTTAGCTGTGCATGGCCATGCAAGCAACTGTTCTTCATTCAAGTCTATTAATAAGGGAGATGCATACCTGCTGAAAATATATCCTCCGTTACTAAAGAGCTCCTTCGGGTTCAGATGTCAACGTTTAATATATTAGAGAAACATGGAAACTCTGGTAGGACAATTGTGCGTTAAATTGAGAACAAGTTGGGCATGAAGACTCCTCTTTTAATTTAATGTCAAAGGAAGGGTAAATAGAAAACGGTCTGCTTTAGAACTCTCTTGTGTTATTAAAAGTTAAGCATGCTGCTGAAGTGTTGGAATAGATCAAACGTTTGCTTTTGTGGAGAATTTACTTCTTGAAAGCAGCTCACTTCTTGTCGTCGGGGTCACCATGCAGAATTTATTTTTCAAGAGCTTTCTTCTTCCTGTACTAGTATAAAATGTCTTTGATTGCTTGCAGAGAGACTTGTGGAAAACATTAGTGTTAAGTTCATTATGATTTGTTTGAAAATTGTGTAGAGATTCTTTCAACTCTGGTACGGTAAAAAAAAATCTTCATGCAGTACATAAACGACGTCTTATTTTTTTTTTCTCACTGCGATATTATTTATGAAAATGAAGTATTTACGATCTTATTATCAAATTTTATTATTAAAAAATCAGTTAGAAAAAAAAACTCTTTTCTTGTTTTGTCAGATGAAAAAAAAAATATAAATGCTAAGAAAGAAATAGTCCAGATTGCCTTTGATGTAATTGTTTAGAAATTGTTACCACTATTTGTAAAATGTGTTAAGTTGACGGAGAAACAAATCGAGCTTAAATGTAAACATCCACTTTTTGCTGCTCTTGAAGTCGTAATTAGATTTCAGTAACTACACAGTTTGAAAAGATTTATTTCCGGGTACAAGATACATTGAATATTGACTGACAATAAACAGTTCTGTCGTGTCGGGAGACGAAACGTTTTAAATAACTCTGAAAATAAATTGGATTTTTCTTACATCATGTAAAACAAGCATAGCTATTTTCAGTCTTCAGAGCAGATTTGTTTGGTAACCAATATGATTCTGAAAGATGAAAAGGAAAGGGATAAAACCCTTCCTTGGTACAAAGGGACATTTATTCAACAACTTTGGGTGTTATTTCAAATGAAAACAAAATAATATAGCGCGTAGCTCAGTAGTTGAAATGTTTGGCTGTCAATCGAAAGATTTAATCTTTGTCAAGTTCACTTTTCTTTTTTCGTTTTATGTCCGTAGACCAGGTAGAGATTTGCATCGTTTTTGTCCGCCACCTAGGAAAGTATATCCTCATTACAAACGTGGAGTGTGGACTTTGATTGTCATGTATTCAACACCGCTAAAGCTTAATTCAGTTTCCTGCATGATAGGCCTTCCACAGTACTTTGAGCATTAATGGCAATTGCTACTAACGAACAGGAGATGCTTACCTTTCCTTAGTACTTGATCTCTCTCCTGATATCTAGGGTTTAATCATGTCCACGTGGTATATTGTGAGTGTCACAGAGGCACTGCTCGGCAAAGGTCTTTTCTACATTATATCCTATGTACCTTCGGTATACACGATACATTTTCGCTACTCTAGACAGTATAATAGACCTTTTACCGATTTTTCATGGTGTAAGAGGTAATGTTGGACAAATGGAGATTTGCCGCATATATTTGCGTCATATTACTGTGACGTCACAATTCAAGCATTAACGTCGTAATGAAAATTCCGGCAAACAGTGCCTTGTCTGGTATTAAGCTCCTTACATCATTTTAAAAAATTGGGAAAAAAGCCTATTCATATCATATTAGCCAAAATGTCGAGACCTTGACCTCGAACACACATTTGTCGATTACGTGTTATGTGCATGTTCACAACTTCATAGAAATTAATTCTGTTAAATCCCTCGATATATCCGGACTGGTTAGTAGGTAGTATCACTTTGGCGTCGACAAAATTTCATGATTTTTTGTCTTTTCTGTTGACCTTGACCCTAAGGATATACTGTGGGCATAAATGACCCATGAACATATTTCTTGTTCCAAAGAGGATAACAAAGCAAGCTTTTACGTAAATAATGCATATAAATATAGCACATTTGTTATGTCTGCAGAGGTTAATGTTCTGTTCACCTCCCCTTTTTTTCTTACAAAATTAGATCATTAACAGGTCACGTGAGTAATTGTATCAAGTATCTTAACGAGAACTAATCACGAGACTTCTTTTCAAAAGCGACCTCAATCATCGGTCTTTTGAAGATAAGTTGATAAACAAGTACAGATGCAAGGTTCTTCATCCTCACCATGCCAAGGCGTATGGGTAATAAATTACAAACAATGCTACACGAAATGATATAAAATACACATGAATAAAAAATAAAAATTACTAATGAGAAACAGCAACACAGAGTGTGAGAGTACACCTTGGCAACATCTGCAGCAGCAGACGATTGTTAGAATATGTTATATATTTAATTGTTATCTGGGAATGTATTAGTAATAAATGAAACTGGGAAAATTAATTTGAAATTCCTTCAAAACTTTTGATATTTTATTTCCCGCTATGTATATAGCTGAGGCAAAACGTGTTTAACCAGACCGTCTTTGACTTATCTGTCCTATTTTATGTTGCGCTTACATATAAAAACTATAGAAGATAATCATTTTCATACCACTTCGTACCAACTACATCTACTCTGGTATACCTTGGTGAAAGCATTTCACTCATTCCTCAGTTTTTCGATTTTCACGCTGACCTCATATATCCTGATTGCGCATGTTCATTTTGAACGATCAATATATAAATTGAATGACGTCTTTGACGTCCCCCTTCACGCAGAGATATACATCGATGAACGCATTTCAACTATACCAAACATTTGAGACCATACCATTTCGTTTGACCTTGACCTCTGTTTCCCAGATTGTTAAAATATATCCTTCACACAACTTCATGCAGAAGTAAAAATGTCCCCCATCAGTTATGTAGATTTTACTCTCGATACACATTTAATATAGAAAGGTCGCATCTCTAACCGAATCCAAAACAAAAGGAGATCTTATAAACATTGTCTTCTATCAAACTGTCCTGTGTGAACTTCAACACATATACTTGATGGTCTCATACCCCATCTTATGAATATCAACTTCGATTTTTTTCATTTTATTCACTGCGTGTTTTCCTCAATATTTTCAGTTTAGTAGAACATAAATATTATATGTATGATATCCTTTTATTTGTAGAATATACGTGTATGTATATATGTACATCGACGTCGACCTACATTGGATATTGGGTATCAGTTGCAGATCCAGGATTTAATAAATCGTAAGGGGGAAACGATTTCCATATGCAAATAGAAAGGACATGATGTGTGTGTGTGTGGGGGGGGTGGTTCGGGGGGAAGGGTTGTCTAAAATAACTTTCAAGCAAAAACGGTCCTGTCCCATCTCCTTTTCTCGTGGACCTACGCGCTTAGGGTATCATGTATGTCATCGTGTCCAGTGTGTGTCGTGCAACATCTAGTATCATTGCCGTGACGGATGACAAATGGTGCACCATGTGGAGGTAAGAATGTTGCATGCCTGACCATTCTCTAACCTCTCCTCATGTGTATGCAGATTGGCTACAGTGGCTTTTGACTAGAAGACGCTTTCATTGTCCATTGCTACTTGAGCATTATTTATGGAGCAGTGGTCATCTGAAGTTATTAGCTCGCCGCTGGACATTAGTCTTAATTGTCCAGTTATCTCAGAAGAATACGATTGTAATGACCGTCTGGACTTTGATCTGGCTCATCTAATCTGCATATTATCATTTGATAAATAACTTCAGGACACAGCAATGAAGAAGTGGAATCCAAATATATGCATGCCAGGATCCGAATGAATTACGAGGGACTATTATGTGCACATGACATTGTATTGATGTAAAACCCTTTTCCAATAGTAATTCACTACATTTATTTCTACATGAATAAGTTTGTATAAATCATTTCCACATTAAGATAGTGGAGGCGGCGCAGGTCAGTCCGGAGTATGTTTGCATTTGACTGAGAGGTCCTGGATTCGAATCCGGTCGTTGGATTGTCGCTGTCTTTTCTTTCGGATGAGACATTTTTAAAACATTGAAACCGGGACCCCATGTTACGGTAGACGTGGCACGGGAAATATCCTTCACTGCTTTTCGGTGGGTCTGTTGCATTGGCCATATGATTCAATACAATGCATTACGCAGCTTCCGTTGCTTTGTCTACAAGTGAATTCATTTCGACGTGGCGTAAAACAAACATTACGATGTAAGGACATAGATATATAAATATGCAAACCCACAATATAAAAAATCGCATAGGTATGTGTGATTTGTATGCAAGTTTTCCGTCACTCAAAACTATGCTTGATGCATCGTACAGAAATTTCGACCCATACAATGTGCCCACCCGAAGCTGTGAGGAATTTTTTTTTATAATGCCAATATTATTGTGACTCGGGAATTCGGTTTTACTATCTCCTTCAAACCCGCACACTACCGATTGGCCTGTCGAGATCGAACTCGGGACTTCTTAGTCTCGAACTTAGCACGCTATCGACTGAGCTATATCAACTACATAGATGTATTTGAAAAAAAAAACTTAAAATAATTAATGCTATTTATATTTTTCTCAGTGTTTGATTTTGATAATCTAATCTTTTGTTTGTATTGTGGTTTTAAGCTTTTTGACCTTTTGCATCTATGGTCTCTCTTATAATGCTCGTTTCACAGAAAAAATTACTTTCATTGGTTTGGCCTGTTTATTATATGGCATGACATGATTTATTGTCAAGTGGAACTCGCATTCAACACTGTAAATGGAAAACCGAGATGAGTAGAAGTATTGGCGTTGAAGGATTACAGGGTGTTTTATTGGTCAATTTTGATTTCTAAGAAATTCGGATGTCAATTACCCATGATTCCATTATGACCATGAGATGAACTTGAACATTGAATATTGGATAAATTTGTTGTACAAATGATTTGGTATGGGCCAATAATTCTTTTTTTAATAGTCCATAGATCTGATTTGGCATGTTAACTTGTTCCCATCATTTGCTTGTTTCATTGGTAGTAGTATATGCTCTTCAGCAATTCCTAGTTTCATAAGCGGGGGGAGGGGGGTGCGACATTTGTATGGATCTGTATTAAGATAAATTTTTGGTATTGGATGAATGAGTATTACGACAAATATTGTCTCTTTGTCACTGAGCGATGCGCGAGGCCGAAACATTGGAAGTCCAAAATATATGTAGAGTAGATAAATTACCAAAATGACCTAAGATGAAAAGCCATCCCGCATTAATAAATCTTACAAATTGCGTAATTTTGTGGAAATATTTCAGTTAAGTTTACGCACATTTATGTATCTTAATTAAACTAATGTATGTATTTTACTTTCATCGCGCAGTATATACCAAGCTTTTTATCGTCCCCGTGTTGATGAATGGTTCATTCATCACATGTACAGCAACCATATAAACTCAAAAAACGAATTTCCGAGTTGGAAATAATGGTACCATTATACTCGCGAGAATCGGTAACGTAATTTGTTTGGAATATGTTATGGGGTAGTGCAATGAAGTGTTTGGATCCTCCTCTCCTTTAACTGACCGAAAGCCGGTGTGGCTTAGTGGAAGAATTGCACTACTTATATTATGACCGGGAGGTCCAGGGTTCGACTCCCGCAATTGACACACCAGTGACTCGTCTTTTGGAGTGATAGACGTGGCACGCGAAAGATCCCTCACTGCTTTGCCTGGATCCGGTGCAAATGTATAAATTCCTATGGATATTCGCTAGCCAAGCGTCCGATTCGCTCTGCTCTACTTCCGATGGGTCTGGCCCGTTGCAAAGGTGTAAATTTTTATGTTATGCATCAAGCAGATGCCGTCACCATATACGTGAAATAATCGTGGAGTGACAATAATCAATCTCTCAAACGAATAAAGCATATAAGCCTTGTATAGGTTACCATTATGCATTACTTATATGCGGAAACGGGCAAAACATTCAAGAAACCATTCCGTTTACTTTCCTTTCCCCGATAATGATCTCTTGGAACCTTATGATCTGACAGTCTCCGTCCAAGGTGTCAATCACATCGAGGCTACTGATCAGTTCCCATCTCCAACTAGTGATGCGTGTTGACAACACAAGAAGATACGGTGAGATGATTATCGATCGTGTAGAAGATACCCGCTAGGGGGCGGTGCCACTATCTCGCTGACCGTCCAGCAACCTGGGTGATGATATCGTGTGGATGGTGTACATGGCTAGAAGAACACGAATCATAATGAAAAGTTTAACATTTGTGTTTTCTTGGACTACAAAATTGTAAATGTAGTCATAGTTAGCGATTCGCGGTTTTTTTTGTTTTTTGTTTTTTGTTTTTTTTTGCCCTTCAAGTGAAACTGCTCGTGCTTTACACTGCATTTGTTAACTGAGGAGTCCCCATAACATCAAGTTTATCAGTTCAGTTATGTAGATTTTGTCTGTACATTAGTTGAAATTACCAACCCTCCCGTCAGTTAACAAGGCTCATAGAGAAAGTTTTTGACTAAAAAGGGACGTGTTTACATAAACGTCCCTGTGGTTGTTAGAAGGAAATAACTTAAACAGAAACATATCTACTGTATTGAGTTTTGTTTAAACATTTTGTTGTTGTTTTTCTTTGTTGTTTTTTGTTTTGTTTTGTTTGTTTGTTGGGTTTTTTTTTTTTGGTTTTTTGTTTTTGGGGGTTTTTGCTTGACTCTCTCTCTCTCTCTCATCCAATATTTGTATTTTTTTTTTATATTTATCGCATTTTCTGATTGGATATAAGCAATTTTATTTTACGAATGAATACATAATACTCGTTATGGATCGCAATTTGTGTTCTCTCTCTCTCTCTCTCTCTCTCTCTCTCTCTCTCATTCTCTTCCCCACCCCCTCTCTCTCGTTTGCTTTTGAAATTTTATTCAGTGGGAGAGGGGAGATGTTAAGATTGGTTTTATTGTATAATTTTTGTCTTTTACACGTGTTCTCTGTATGCAAATGAAATATTCTTTTCTTGGCATTTGTTTTGTCGAGCTGCACTTCGTTATAAATATTACATACATAATTCCTGTACAGCGTATGTCTGTGTCTGTCAGTTTTCCGTTGCATTATGCAATATAAATGTTACTTCACTCGTAGTGACTGCACACAAGCCTGGTACATTGCGTCAGAGGTCATTTTGGGCCACGAACCAATCGAGAACACTGTACAACTGTATCATAAACATTTGTATCATAAAATCGGACCTTACACTGAATACGACCTCTATACTGGGTATTTACCTGATTCTACTATTTGTACTGGATTGAAGTAACGGGTGCTTCTAGCAAGCAGGCGATGCTTACTCTCCTCAGGAATCTGATCTTATACCCCTTTGGGTGTTCGTTAATGCTCCGTAGTAGTTGTTCTTTGGTTTGTTTGTTTGGGAGTTTTTCTTTTTAGTTCTGTTTTTGTTTTTGGGGGATGTTTTTGTTTTGGGGGGATTTTGCGTTTTTGTTTTGGTGGGTTTTTTTTTTTTTATCTTGTTTTTTTTTTTGGGGGGGGGGGTTGTTGTTTGAGGATTTTGGGGTGTTTTTTTTTTGGGGGGGGATGTTTTCCCATTTTGCTGATTTTGTATGCCCTTTGGTTTCATGATTTTTGGACTACTAATTTGGCTCTATACATCATTTAAACATTCCACATACCCTATTGGCAAGAAGTTGACGAGTCACCCAGCTGCTCTTACCCAGGATTACTTGCTTTCCGACTGAGCAAGCTGACAAGGCAAGGAAGCACCTTGTCTTGAAGTATGGGATGACAAGTTCTGTATCAAATCGCAACTCAATATCTCATAACCTCTTTTGTACTCTGTGATTTCCCTCAACATATTTATTGAAGTTTCCGCTTCCGTTATAATTTGAAGATTTGTTTTCTAGGCATATGTTAGGAGCCTTCACGTGTTTTGCACATTAAGTAACAACTGTTGAAAAGAGGAAGGAATCAATTAAACTGTAACGTAGTTTGATCCTGAACAGATCCAAGAAAATTCCCAAACATTATTTGTTACAAACTTGTCAATTAAAAGTATTATGCAACATTCTTTACCATAAGATTTTACCGGTTTACAACGTGTTGATCATAATTCACCGGCTTACTCAATGATGAGGGCATATGTAATGCTACTCCCTCTCAGTGCGAAGTTAAGACGGGTATTAACGCACGCCAAAAGCACTCGCTGAAATATTATACAAGAATATTGATATTGTACATTTGATTTGTATTGATTATTGATTTGCCTCATTAGTTTCTTTCTAGTTCATTTTTGCGCTTTTTGGAGGTTTTCAGTATCCCAGTGTTATATTTTAATGTGATAATTTTGGTGTCGTTTTCGCATAATCATTTTCTAATCAAAATCTGTGGATCTTGATTATTGCATTTTGGATTATACTTAATATTTTCAATTGTCGAATTGAAATACATGTATTATACCAGATCCTATTAAAACCGCTATTTTTGCTCTTCTCTTAACAGCATACATTTTTAAAACTGTTCTATTAATATAACGAGCGTACATTTTTTGTTCTCAATCCTTTCTCTTAAGAGGCATAATTTAGTTTGTTTTCTATTCCTTAACAAGCATACATTTTGGTTCTTTGTCCCTTCTCTTAACAGGCATACATTGTTGTTCTTTATGTGTTCTCTTAATAAGCATAAATGTTTTGTTCTTGACTCATTCTCTTAAAAAGTATACACATTTGTTCTTTATCCATTCACAGTTTTTGTTCTTTATTCTTTAACTAAACAAGTATACTCTTTTATTCTTTATCCTTTCTCTTAACACGCATACATTTTTTCGTTCTTTATACCCTTTCTCTTTACAAGTATACATTTTTTTCTTTCTTCCTTCTCTTAACGAGCATGTATTTTTGTTCTTTATCCCTTTTCTTAACAAGCATATATATTAATACGCCCGTCATTAGACGGGACGTATTATGTTATGGCGCTGTCCGTCCGTTCGTGCGTCCGTGCGTCCGTCCGTCCGGGGTCATGTTTTCCGGACTTTTTTTTGCCGTCTTTCAAGATACTGAGTTGAAATTTGGTATATAGCTTTATTTCAAGCGGCGTCAGTACCAGTTCGAGTTTTGTTACGATTGACCTACTTTTGACGGATTTATGGCCCTTGGACTTATAAATTTCAAAATTTCTTAAAAAATTCATTAAAAATCTATTTTTTGTCAAAACGTTATGAAATTTCTCATGAAACAAGTAAAGTGTACTAACTATAACATATGTTACGGTTTTTAATATCTTTTACTTCATTTTTGAGATATTTATAATTTTAGAAGGGGCGGGGTTACCATATGTCCTATGTCATGTTTCCGGACTTTTTTTTGCCGTCTTTCAAGATATTGAGTTGAAATTTAGTGTATAGCTTTATATCAAGCAGCGTCAGTACCAGTTCGAGTTTTGTTACGATTGACTTACTTTTGACGGATTTATGGCCCTTGGACTTATAAATTTGAAGATTTTTTCAGAAATTCATTAAAAATCTATTTCTTGTCAAAACATTATGAAATTTATCATGAAACAAGTAAAATGTACCAACTATCACATATGTTACGGGTATTGATATCTTTTTCTTCATTTTTGAGAAATTTATAATTTTAGGAAAGGGGGAGGTGTTGGGGGGGGGGGGCTTGTCCTAAAAAATTCAAGGTTTTTTTTTGCAGGTCAAGTTCCAAGATGGGTTGGATAGGACCATTTCTGCAGGAGCTATTGCCCTTGGACTTATCCTATGATAAAATGCTATGAAACGCAATTAACTTCAGTAAACGTCAGATGTTTTTCATGAAAATCATGCCAAAGGCGAATTGATCCTGTCCGAATTAAGCGACGGGCGTATTATGCCACGCTAGGCGTTGCTCTTGTTCGTTCTTCATTCCTTCCCTTAACCAGCATACATTTTTTTGTTCTTCATTCCTTCCCTTAACCAGCATACATTTTTTGTTCTTCATTCCTTCCCTTAACCAGCATTCATTTTTGTTCTTCTTTCCTTCCCTTAACCAGCATACATTTTTTGTTCTTCATTCCTTCCCTTAACCAGCATACATTTTTTGTTCTTCATTCCTTCCCTTAACCAGCATACATTTTTTGTTCTTATCCTTTACATTTGGCAATTTAACTTGGTCTATGAAATGGCCGCAGGAGTATGGTTAATGACCATTTCCTCCATCTGAATATACATTTATGTATACTTCATTTATATCTCCACAGAGAGAAAACACAATCACGTGAATATTATAGATCATCGTGGACTCCCAGCAATGATTTGAGATATGAATCACAAATATACATGGTCATGTATATTATTTTTAAGTAACATCATATTTCACTTCGCAAAGACTGAGTTTCTGCTGATTAAAATCAGGGTTTAATAGCGTCAATAACGTATTCAAGATTCCAGAACCCCTGTGAAAATACAAGCTCGTTACCTATCTTAATTGCGATCGTGTGAGCTTGATTTGAAGTGATTCTACGGGATATCTGATGAAACTGCTCTTCCCACCTAAGGGTGATAACTCTGTCTCAAAAAACAGCCTCCTCACTATCTCAGATAAAGATGTGATCGACATAAGAAGGAAATGCGAATGTTATAGAAATGATGTGTCAAGATGAACAGCAACTGATTACAGCATTGTTTCTTATAAATCTGTCAAAATATGTAATAAAATAAGGAGCAGATTTAATTATGCTCAGCAAAAAAGTGCAAAACCCGCCCGCCCCAGCTGCATTTTAGAGAGAAACGGTAAAAAGTGGGTGGTAGATCTCACTCCACAGAAAAAAAAAGCCGAAAATTTTATTACATGGCTCACCTGACAGGTGAGATATTCACCTTTAAAAATATCCCAAAGGATTTTTTCTGTATTTCCTATATTATTATTCTTTTTATCCCATGGGATTTTGCCATATCATATTACTAGAGTCAGCCAATATGTTTGGTATATCGATTCATTTCTTTTCATCACTCAGTACGTGCATGTATGTATTGAATATAAAATATTGACCATGTGGTAGAAGTTGATTAAAATAGACGTGAATAAAAGCTAGAACATGATAGCTGAGGATTAATGCACGACTGTTGCATGGCTAGTTTATGATCAACATGGAAAAAGGGTAGTGGGGTTTCTCAACATTTGGCAGAATCTAGCTTATGAAAAACGAGAACGTTTTTAGTTAGGTATGCTGCATAATGTACCGTATGGTAGAAATGATTAGTACTCACTTCATGGCGGTTATAGTTTTAATGTAAAGAATATCAGGGAAATGACTTGTTCGTGTTTAAGATATTAGCCTTCTACTGACAGAAAAAAAACCCGAAAGTGTTTCTGGCTGGAAATGTAAAAATACAGAGGTTTCAATTGAATTTTTAAAGGTTTTTCATACCATGGTAAAGTTACGGGTTAATACAAAGAGGATATTATTATCATTATTATTATTTTTGAAAATGAAGTTTCAGATATTGGATTTTTATTCTAAATCATTTCCACCGATAACAGAATTATGGGGTACCACCAATTTTGACATTGTTATTAGTATCATAGTCATGCAACATCAGTTACTTTCGTATTTCACATTTACGTAAAGTTATTGATATGATGCAAGAGTTTTGCTGCTGTTTGATAGAAGAGGATCGTTCAATGTGTAACCTAGAGCTCTTTTCTAGGAACTTATGATTGTCTACGGTGGTACATTGTTGTAAATATCAGAGTGAAATTGCATCAATTACTTTTATATCTTACATTATTATCGCATTTGCTTCCTTTGTCGTGTGGAAGTCGTAAGAAGTTCCGTGCGGGAGATTAATTTGGACTTACATGTAATTGCTATTATACCTTTGACCTTGTTCTTTTGTGTTGGTTTAAACAGTATTTATTTAGAAAATCGCATGAATTATATAACATAACACACACATATATATAGGATTGAGCAACAAGTCTTGGACTCATATAAAGCTCTCTCCTGAATTCTAACATGAAATTACTAGTATATATAATTGGCAAACATTATATATAATACAAATACATAAATAAAAATTCAGGAGTATAAATTTCATCCTTTTATTTATCATCTCGTTTAAACCTTATAGATAACAATAAGGGGAAAACGAAAGCAGGAAAAAGAAAAAGGGACAAAAGAAAGCAGAAAGAAAAAAAAATTATAGGAAAAGGGTACAGGCTGAAGGTAGTGGATGCTAATCACATGAGAAATGAGAAATTCAACCTTTTGTGTTGCAGTGACACGTCCTGTTAAATATTTGTTCATTTTCGTCCTATCTATGCTTTGTTGAACAATTTTTGTGTCGCTTGTATGTTTTGGGCATTGGTGGTGGTGGCTAGCCAAATAGGAGACGCTTACTCTACACGTGTACCTAGTCTTAACTCTGGTTTCCAGGAATCCAGGAGTATCCACCATGATACGTTTTGGATAGTACCATACGGACATTACATCAATTGCTTCGCATTATTCTTTAATATCCTATAGCTATCGACTATAATTAGCGAACATGTCGTCTATGAGCACAATACATGTCGACAATGTGTATTATTAACATGTCGTCTATGAGCAGAGTACATGTCGACAATGAGTATTATTAACATATCGTCTATGAGAACAGTATATGTCGACAATGAGTATGACTATCATGTCGTCTTTGAGCACAGTATATGTTGACAATGAGTATGACTATCACGTTGTCTTTGAGCACAGTATATGTCGACAATGAGTATTGTGTCGACTCTAAATTCTGGGAGTAATGTTCGTAGCAACTCAGGAACACGTAGAGGACCTATGAGTACCAAGTGGACGTCATCTGTATCTGATTCTTGTGCAAATCAAGCTTCAAGTTTCAAGATCTCTAAAACTTCATCATGCACTAAGCATAAAGACATCATAAGAGACCCCGGTTCAACGATAATGTCTTCATTCCCACCATATGTTCCTGGTCGCGTCATACTACCCATGCTCAGTAACCTTATAGCATAAAGCATACGTGAAGCTTAGGTAAAACATGTTTGTATAGATTTGAGGAAAAACAGATTGTTATCTCTCATTTGTTGTTCTTTATGCGATTTATATCTAAATTTGTTGTCTTTTGTACAGATTCCGATCTTAAGAGTTATCAAGAGAAATATGCCATGTTTATATGCTATCTGGGAGGTTCCAGTGAATAAAGATTAGTGTTTAGTTCAAAAGAAGTGTTCGATTCCTACGTATAGAAGAGAATATGTCTTTGAGAATCAGGCAAAATCGACTTATTTTATGAAGCATTATAACGAATTTTGCATGAGATAATTACGTGCCATATCAAGAGAGAAAATTAAAACATTTCTGAAAGTATGAATTGTGTTAAGAGGTTTTTGAGATGCAGTATTTTACTCGTTGAAATGTACCATAAATATTTCCCCTTTTTTGTAATACTGTGTTTAAATAAGTTTATTTAAAATATCTTAACAAAGGATTCTTTTTACGTGAATTATCTGCGCATTTACTTTTTATATATTTACTTATTTATTATAATTTTTTCCTTTATCGTTATCTATTTTATTTTTATTCTTATCTTCTTCTTTTTTATTGATTCTTTCTTCGGGGATGGGGGGGACCTTTTTCTTTCTTCCCCATCTGAGCCTTCGTTACTTCACCTGTGTTTAAGAAATTATATATATATATATATATATATATATATATATATATATATATATATATATATATATATATATATATATATATATATATATATATTATAATTATTATTATTATATATAATAAATGGGTTCCTTTTTCCCAAATACATCTGTATTATGAAGTATTCATATAATTACACGCAATATGTTCCGTGGTCCTTTTGAACAGAACTCTCTTTTAACATATTTTTGTTGGGGTTCGTACTTACCAGAATAACACTAATTTTCTTTCGAGATAATTAAATCATATGTTTCGACCCCATGTTTGGAGTGCCTCCTTATAACCATATAGTCCCGACATACGGCGAACTCCTCTTAAATCTGTTCCGCAGATGTTCCACGTGAAAAGAGGTGGGGAAGTCGAGAATTATGATCATTGTATTGACAAAATAATGACTGGACTAGAACAATAATTGACGATTTGTAGGTCGGGTAGGGCAGGTGCTCTATAGACTTCAAGGTCATCGTGAAAGTCTTCTCAAATTTCTCAGTTTTCGTTGATTCGGGTCTTTTTGCCCGTTTTATTTTGTTTGTATTGGTTTTTCTTTTTCTTTTTTTTTTTAGTGATTTTTTTTCATTTTGTATTGTTTTGGTGCGGTTTTTTCTTTTTTTTTTTTTTGGTTTTTGTTTTGTTTTGTTTTTGTCTTTGTTTTGGGGTTTTATTTAATATTTATTTATTATTATTTTTTTTTTGGGGGGGGGGTTATTGTTGGGGTTTTTTGCGGGTGGGGGGTTGTGTGGTTTATTTCTGTGTTTTCTATCTTTTTTTTGGGGGGGGGTTGTTTGTTTGTTTGTTTGGTTTATTTATTTATTTACCATTTTTTTTCCAGACAAATTGTGTGTGGTTGTGAGATTATAATAGACAAACGTTTTTAGTGAGTGGATTTAGGTGTATTTTATTGATAAATGAAACGTATTAATAACCAAAACAAATGCAGTTAAATAAGATAATGAAGTCTATTATATTAACCGTTTTGTCATATACTTGCTTTCTATAGTCAGAAATAATCTGTTGTAAACATATGGAATAACACCCCATTCTAAACAACGAGGCTTCACTGAATTCCTCGTGGCCTTCCTTCTGTCTTCCCTTAGAATATGGTAAACATTATAACTTCCCATCCTGAACAACAAAGTTTCATTGAATTCTTCTTGGTCTTCTTTCTTTCTTTAGAAATATGGTTAGTGCAAGTAAATATAATAACTTCCCATCTCGGACATGAAAGGTTTCACTGATCTTAGAATCTATTATGACCGTCCGACTGTCTGTCCTTAAAATTTAACTTGAGTGATTCTTTGCATCATTATTAATACTAGATAATAAGGTTTATGAAATATTAATAAATTTGTTTCAGAGCTGCAACTCGATATCATTTACCAGAGATTATGGCATTTCACATCATGGGTGCCCATCTTTTATAAAATACTTTGTATTGATTTCGAATAGATCAGTCAAAGGTCAAAGTTATTTGAATATTCATTAAAAATTGTATCCAATCTAAAATACTGCATTTTGGATTAGGTTTACCATATTTGATGCCCATGACCTAAGAAGGGTACTTATTGATTATGGAATGGATAGATAGGTCAGGGTCACGGAACACCAGGCCTGTGATGTCTTGGGTTATTTTTCCTTTACGACTGCACTAATTTAAACTGTTATGAATTATCATGCTCTGAATAAAACTGAATGTACATGCATATCAGTTTTATGGCAAGGTTTTATTATCATGAATCAACCAGCGAGAGATGTGACTGTCCTTAAAATGTTTGAACACATTTCTAATAGGACGTCCCGACAGCGATTATTCCTCAACAAAATGAAACTAGCTCGAATAAGAATACATATAGTAATCAGCGTCCATCTTCTTTAAAACGCCAAGTGTCCCCGTGGATAAGGTGCTCGGCCCGTGACCGAGTTCGACTCCTGGGCGCAGAGGTGTTCTATCTTTCGGATGAGACAGTGAAAACAAGGTCCCGTGTCACAGTAGGCGTCGCACGTAAAAGATCCCTCAATGCTTCGGATGGGTCCGTTGCTAAGTTATAAATTTCTATACAATGCATCAGGCAGATGCCGTCACCAATCGTGGAGTGACGTAAGACAATATTCAATCAATCAGCCATGAAACATGAAGTATAACGCTCAACTTTTGAGTACACTTCATATTTGAAGAAGAAGAAGAAGAACCTTCTTTATAACGAGGTTTTTAATCAGGGAGATAGTAGTCTCACAATTCCATGAGTGCTATTACACTTATAATTGTCCAGTAATAAACACTGTGCTTTGTATTCCAAGAAATCAACCTCCCAATCACTGATCATTACTACCAGTCGTAAATGTCCAAATGAATTAGGGGCAGGCGTGGTGTAGTGGTTAAGCGCTTGGCTTGCGGCGCCGACGATCGGGTTGCGCCACTATGTTTAAGAGGTTGGTAACCTCCTGCTTCCATGTCGCGATATAACTGAAATATTGTTGAAAGCGACGTAAAAACACCAATCAACAACCAAATGAATTAAATCTTCTGGTCAGTACGGTTTCTTACACGTGACTACCTACAGGATGTCCATTTCCGAGTGCTTATCAAAGCGCATTATGTCCATTTAACATCGGTGGTCGGTATAGTTAAAAAGGCTTATCGCAGTTATTCAACGTTGACCTATTACATTCGTTCGATTCCAGATTCTGATAGTATGGAGTTGTCTGTACATCTGACGAGGGTGGTATTTCTGGTCAATATATCCAACGAATGTCGTGGATAACTCCGGGTTTCTGATGAATAAAATTCTTGACGAAGGTCGGTGAGTTACCACGAGTTTCTGCTTAAAATACCTAAGGAAGGTCGTTGGTGATCTTAAGTTCTGGTTTTGAACTAAACCAGACGAAGGTCGGTGATAAAACTAAATTTCTGCTTTTAATACCTGAGGAAGGTCGATAGTTACCCTGCATTTCTTGTTTAGATACCCGAGAAAAGATCAGTGGTAACCCCGCGTTTCTGTTTAAGATATCTGAAGAAGGACGTTGGTTGCTCCAGTTTCTCGTTTAGGTACCTGACGAAGGTCGGTGATAACCCCGGGTTTTTAGTTTGGATACCTGACGAGGGTTGGTGGTTGCCCCGATTTCCTAGTTTAGATAGCTGACGAAGGTCGGTGATTTCTGTGGGTTTCTAGTGTAGATATCTGACGAAGGTGGTGGAGTACTCATGGCTATGGTTTTGATACCAAAGGCAGGTTGATATTTATCCTTTCAGATCGGTCGGATCCTTTACATTTATCTGATGTCCTTTGCATTGCACAAGGCAGATATGAGTAAAATGAATCTCGGAGTGACGTGAAACGAACGATTATCAAAATCTTTCTTTCTGTCCTTGGTACGCGGCAATATGTACCCGGATTGAAATCAGAGTTGACGTATTGATTGACATAATACGTGTCATGATACAAGGAATTGTTAGAAAATTGAAACATGAGATAGTGAGAAAAAGATCATTGATAAGTATGAAATTGAATTATGTGTGTCATGAAAAACATACATTTTGCTTTGTCGTGGAGTCAAGAAAACTGTTCACTTTGCTCTGGTATGAAATTTGAAAGAGTTTGTTTATTTGTTGAAATAATAGTGTAGCTGTATGTAAACACAGATACCACTGTGTTTGAGTGGCACAACGTTCTAGAGCGGTTCACTGTTTATTTCATTTTCCTAACTATAACGTTATTTTGTTGCTTTAGAACTAGCGTTGCACTGGGTTTTTCTATCTGTTACATTGTTTGGATTAGTAATGAGATACTGATACTGGCATAGTGTTCTATTACTATAATACGGGTAAGTCTAGCGTTGCGTTTAACTTTTGAAAGTCTAGCGTTGTGTTTAAGTGTTGAAAATCTAGCGTTGTGTCAAATTGTTGAAAGTTTAGCGTTCTGTTAACTTTTGAAAGTCTAGCGTTTTGTGTAGCTTTTGAAAGTCTGGCGTTCTGTTGAACTTTTGAGAGTCGAGAACTGTGGTTAACGTTTGAAAGTCTAGTGTTGTGTTTAACTTCTGTAAGTCTAGCGTTGCGCATAACTCATAATGTCTGTACAGTGTAAAACCATCATTAGCTCATACGTGCAGTGTTCAAGGGGAGGGGAGTTGAGGGTCTGTATGTTTTGGAGTAGTGTAGTGGAGGGATGGGGTCTATATATGTTTTAGCATTCTTGGCGGATGTCAGGCAGGAGATGCTCACTCCTTCAGGACATTTGGTCTTCCAATGATTTCCAGAGTTCCGTTAATGTCCATTGTGATACATGGTGAGTGATACAGAGACTAATCAAGTTTATTTTGCATTTTATTTTCTTATTCTTCTATTTCTATATATACTTAGAAGAATTTTTTTATCACTTAATAGCAACACTTCGCTTACTTGATTTTTGTCTATCATTTCTATATATACTTGATAGACAAAAATCAAGTAAGCAAAGTGTTGCTATTAAGTTATAAAAAAATAAAGAAAGAATAGGAAGACTTCGTTTTCCGCCTAAACGAATGAGGCTAATCCTAGGGGCGATTGTTTGGTATCAGCAGAGTCTCAACATGTATATATTTATGTGGTTAAGCGATTGGGATAGAGCTCAGATGAACCTCAAATGGGCAACTTTGAAGGAAAGATTGGTTACCTTGTAAATGGGGAACGTGAATTAAATCTTAAATTCCGAATCAAATTTTCAAGTTGTATGTAATCCTTGTTTTAGGTACTTCATGCAAGTCATCACATAATTTACCTGACGCCTTTGCGGTCGCACCGGTTATAAACAAAATGTTTAAATAACATCTTCTGCCACGCGAAGTAATCACGTCGCCCATCAACGTCACTTTTTCCGGCGATTTACATCGCGGAAGGAGAAATTTTTATGCACTTTGTCACAACTGTCGACATGAAACATATCCCAAGTTTCAATCACTTTAGTCCGTAACTAAGCAAGCTACAGGGATTTTAACTTTTTAGTGGTCTTGTATTATAAGAGATACCCATACAGTTTTGTATGGCTATATATTTATACGAGTCTCGCCTTGGGCTCGTCGGTGTCTTATCTTTCGAAACCAAACAGGTAAAATCCGAGGTCTCTTGTCGCCATAGACATTGGCCCGGAAAAAATTACACCCTACCTCAGATGGATGTGTTACTTACATACAAGTCTAAATGCCTGTGCATTGCATCAAGAGGGTGCCGTCATCATGTGAAATATTCAAAGTGTGACGTGAAATAAGATTCGGGGATTTTAGTGATAAATAAATAAAAACTAAATAAAAATTGGGGGTTGGGGTCGGAGGGGGTCCAATTTTCAAATTAAGAAATATTTAGACAAACAAAAAATTACTTGTACAATTATAACATTTACTATCGAAACATACTCATGACTAAAAACGTGTTTAAAATAGCATTTAAAAAGGTTTTTGTTTTCATTGTTTGCTATCATTGGTATATTATTTCCAAATTTGGAGATATTTTTTTCGGTTGAACATCATTCAAAACAGGTGGTGCTTTGCTACTTTCATATTTGTATTTTACCTTTCAGTGTTGAATATGTTGTTGTTGGATTTTGTTCTATTTTGTTTTGTTTTGTTTTGTTTTTTTCGTTATTTGTTTTTTGTTTTGTTTTGTTTTGTTTGTTTTTTTTTTGGGGGGGGGGGGGTTCGATGGTTTTGTATCAAACTAAAAAAAAGATGACTATGATGTTTACTACCCTTTTATGATACCACTCTGAACCTACCTCGGTTCAACTGTTTGCCTACTGAGCCAGGACGTACGATCTGATCAGCAGTTCACGCAGCATGCGCTGACCAGACAAACCTATAATAAAGGCTATTGTTAATCAACTCCACTCTGTAATTTTCACTTCTATGTAGAAACTTGACTTTCTCTGATCATACAAATTAGAAATTTGGGGGTACATACTAACAATGATTTAGAGAGACAAAAATATGTTTGATGACAGATAAAGCAGGCGCTATGATGGTATCTCCCTATGTGGCTCCTAGATTTGTGCTAAATGGTGGGTTCCCACCTGAGGTGGTGTCAGAATATATTCCCAGGTAATACTCAAAACGTAAATCACACCATTCATTATGAGTACGAGGATCTTGGTATTTGGGAGTTTGACCTTCAAAGGATTGGTCAGACATCGGATGTAGGACAGCAACAGATGTTGGTCAGTGGCTTTTGTAGATTTACAAAACATTTCCGTCGTGTTTATTTGTATAACTTCCGGAAAGATTTTAATCGCTTGTATTGAGTATGCGTAATATCTGTGCGAACCAGCTTGATTGGTGATTTCTATATCATAGGCGGATCTAGACATTTTTTTAAAGAGGGGTTGTACTATTCGGTCTGGAAGGGGGAAGGGGGGTGTTGCAGCTATAAATCTCCAACAACTGCTGCATTGAATGCTTTTTAAAAATACTATCTTAAATTCGAAGATGGGAGTTGGGAGTGAGAGAAAACTCAAACTTTCTTTTTGATGGTTGGTTGATTGGTGTTTTACGTCGCTTTTAACAATATTTCATTTATATCGCGACATGGAAGCAGGAGGTTACCAACCTCTTAAACATAGTGGCGCAACCCGGGAATCGAACCTGGATCGTCGACGCCGCAAGCCAAGCGCTTAACCACTACACACCAAGCCTGTCCTTCTTCCTTTTTGAAACATCTTTTTCGTTGATAAAGATATCAACGTTATAATGACAGGATTTTAAATCTGAAAAATTGTGTAAGGCAATGTATTTCAGATAATTAATTGGGATGTATGCAGGTGTTTTTTCTCTTTTCCGGAAATAGTTACCTTGAAAATTGCTGCCTTAATGTAAAATACAATTTCTGTGTGATGCGAACCGTGCGATTCTACGTTGCACCCCTTTTATCTCAATGCATGAAGCTTTTAGCGAAGGTAGCAGATGCACTACAATAACTATTATACAAAATATATATACATTGTTGTTAATTCATGAAATGACTACATTTATATCAATAAAATCACTAAAAGGATGGATTTTTGTAAAAAAAAAATGCTTATTTTATCTTTGAACATCGTAACTTTAAAACTTTTAAGATAAGTGTACATTATTAAAATAAATATTTTCCGAATAAAACAGTTTTCGCTCAATATCCATTTATGTATTTAAAAAGCATCACTTTTTTATTTTTTTTTATTTTGTAAAAAAAAATTATGTCGCGTTCGTAACATATCGGTTTTAGGCACTTAAAAGGCGATCATTTCATCTCACTTTTAGTTGCATGTACGTGAAATTCAAAGTTAGATAAAAACACACCTACTAATAATAAATTAAAACATTCAATAAATTGATTCCCTATCTGTTCTCAAAATATTCGTGATTTTCTCTTTTTTTTTAATCTTTTTTTTTTATCAGTTCTCTGTTCAGTCCAAATCTCTTCTCATTTAATTCATATTTCTATTTGTTTGTTTTTCTGTCTTTCTTTCATCCATTTTCTTTACTTATTTCTGTCTTTCTTTCTACCGTCTTCCTTTTCCTGTCTTTCTTTCATTCGTTCATTCCTTCGTTCATTCTTTCTTCCTTTCTTTCTTTTCTTTCTTATTATTATCATTTACTATTATTATAAATATACACAAATTAAAGAAATCTATGTTTAATTTTAGCAAATATTTGTCATTAATTTCATTCGTAGATGTCTAAAGACAAAACATATTGCAATAAATTCAATTCTTTTCAAGGTGTCTTTGATAATTTTCCCTTTTAAATTTTAGTATCATATGTTTGTAAAATTGCATTGATCACATATATTTCCCAAAATTAAATATATTAAAATAAATTGCTAAATAGGGGTCATACTAAGAAAAAAAATGTAGACTTATTTCGTATTCATTGGAGCGATCAGCTATATGCGCGCTTGTGTCAGCACATCATTTACACATCATCATGCTATTTATTGAGACAATGGTAAGCATTCGACAGGTGTGAAAGCCCTGTGATATTCATTTCCCATTCATCTTTTTCATTAACCATATGCAAATGCATACTAGAATACCGTCAGACTATCACCTTCAAACACCAACTAACATTTTTATTAATCTTCAAAGCTATCTTGTTTTGGCGCTGCTTTGTAATTCAGCATTCTTCTTCGTAAATTATAGTACTTTCGAATCCTTGGTTACATACAAAAGACATGTTTATCTCTATGATTTGCGTAGATTTACGGCTAAATATTTTTATACTCCTTGATAAATTGAAATTTAAACTGATTTCACCTTGGAAAGTCTCTCATACTAAATACATCAGAGGCATATATTCACATACACATGTGTATATATGTCTCTGAATATATTAAATGAACATTAATATATTTCAATTTCAATTATTAAATTTATGCATGATGGAAAAATGATGCAACTGTGTATTGCATGTAAATCTTGAATAAAACGCTTTCATTTTTCACACAACATATTGATTGACAACTCCTTAGCTGGTGGGCGGGGCTTCCACGAACAAATGAAGTGTGCGAGTAATCGCAGTGTAAAACGTGCAAACCTGAACTGTTCTCAATACCAATCAACATATTAAAATTTATTCTATGTTTGATTTGAAAGAAAAGGATCTATGTTCAGGGATATACACTTGTTACCTGATATTCTTAAACACAAAGGTAAGAAACATAAAGTTGTATATATTGTGTATTGTGGGAAATTCCCATTGGAAAAGTCAGGGAATACACTGATTCATGGAGTACTATGTACACTAGAAATCCATGGGAAAAGATTGATTTACCATCCATAAGGAGTAATGAAAATGGTTTTCTCTTTAGAAATCCTACAGATATACTACAATATTTTTAATATGACTGAAAACAAACGTATCTGAAACATAATGTCCTGCATTTTTCTAAATCATAACCTACTTGTATGTTCATTTAAATTGTCATTATAGACATTGTCGTTACCATGGATACAAATTGATGTTTCTCTAAAATCAGTATTTTATTTACCTTGCTCTCGTCATTACCAAAATCGACAATTTCACATATGAGTAAGTGCAGATGACATTTATTTCATTTCTAACATATGGGAATCGTGTAAAGGAAAAGGTAAAATACTGGATATGAAATAAAAAAAAATTAAGGTGATTTTAACTATTTCCCACTAAAAAAAGTAATAATGATAATGTCAGCTATGTTGGTAACAGACACTCGGTGCCCATGAGACTTGCTCTATTCAATTATTGATCTATGCGACCTGTCCCTGCTTAAATCAACATCTATCATACCTACCTGTGTAGTGAGCAACCGCGAGATGGCAGTGTAACATAGGAGATGCTATTGACGGATTCAGGGGGACCAAGACCCCACCCCCACCCCACCCTGCCTGACACGAGGACGTTAAATTATACCAAACCGACCTTTTATATAATTTCAATCAAAATCATGAAATTTGACCCCGCCAAAAGAGGTTGGGATTAGAGTTCCCTTTGAAACCCCCCCCCCCCCCCGATTGTTAAAAGGACCAATCCATCCTATTGTCTTAAAAAGGTTATTTAAAGGGCGAATCGGATCAATTGGGGCTTTTTATTATCTTTATTGTATTATTATATCTTAATATTTTTATTGTTTATTATCTTTATCATCATTACATAACGAACCAGTAAAAATAATTATGATTCTAGTGTGTGTGTGTGTGTGTAAGGGGGGGGGGGGGGGGTTACAAAAGAACTCAAGCCGTAAATACCATAAGGACTACATTTCTATAAATTTCAGATATTTGCGGTTCAGCTGATTTTAAAAATGATAGTGTAAAAAACGTTTGTTTCAGTGAGTTGATATATATATATAGGTCCTACTTCATTCTTGGTATTTTACTTCCTTGTGACGGTTCCCATGCATTGTTACATGTATTCAGATAAAAAGCTAGGCGGGTTGAAATGAATGCTCATTTCTACATATTGCTTGTCTCATTTTAGATAACCTTCCGCATAGAAAACCTTCCCACCGGAGGATTTTCTATACAGAAAACATTACCCCCGGAAAATCTACTATATAATAGACATGCCGAGGGGGGAGGGGTTATTCATATAAAAAGAGTAGGTTTCTATATGGAAAACATTCCCCTTAATCTGGAAACGTGTACCATAATTTTACAATTATCTATATAGTCGTGTACATTTATCTTAATTGTCGTGCACTCATGTACATTTATCTATAGAAACCTGTACTCGTGTACATTTATCCAGAGACATATATACACATGTGTATATATGTCTCAGATTTATCTATATAGTCGTTTACTCGTGTACGTTTATCTATATGGTCTGTGACTCTGTACTCGTGTACATTTATGTATATAATGTATTTGTGTACATTTATCTATATAGTTGTGTACTCGTGTACATTTATCAGTATAGTCGTGTACATTTATCTATATAGTCGTGTACATTTATCTATATAGAAGTGTACTCGTGTACATTTATCTTTATAGTCGTGCACTCGTGTATATTTATCTATATAGTCGTGCACTCGTGTACATGTGTCTATATGTTCGTGTATTCGTGTACATTTATCTACATAGTCGTGTACATTTCTATATATATATAGTCGTGTACTCGTGTGCATTTATCTAAATAGCCATGTACTCGTGTACATTTATCCATATAGTCATGAGCTTGTTTATATTTATCTATATTGTCATGTACTCGTGTACATTTATCTATGCATTGTGTTCTTTCATAATTTATCTATGGAATTGATTTTCACAAATTTGTTAGATTAGTCGTGTTCTCTTGTACATCTATTTGTACTGTAGTCTTCTCATTTATCTTTCTGTATAGTCATATACTCGTGTACTTTTTATCTACAAAGTTGTATTCTGTATATTTATCAGTAAAGCTATCCATTTCTATACATTAATTTGTAAAGTCATTTTCCTGAACATTTATATATCGTGTATCTATCGTGTACTTACCTACATTTATATACCGCAGTTACGTATACTTTTCATTGTACTGTAGAATCATATACCACATGTACTACTGTACACTAGTCTATGCAGACATAAGAATGAATATGCATTGATAAATTTCGTTAAGTATTTAAAAAAAAAAAACATTTATCAGACGCTGATGTAATTGTTCAAGTTTATTTCACTTGAAAGATACAAAGTGAAGTCTCTCTATGATGTCCGTGCAGTGACAATTAATACTGTAGACTTGATATATTGTGAAACACGTTGATACAGATATACTACACGATTGACCCGCATTATATCTATACAAATACATTGCACCTTGTCGATAATATTCATCTGAAGACCCCCGTATCATTTGTATAGCACATAATACATAATGCAGCTCGTGTTTTTACAGTGTATTGCCTTGTGTGCATCAGTTTTTTAAAAAAGACTTATTGTGTATCATACAATTACGTTTCGTACCGATATCGATTTGGTAACAAAGATGTTATTTTCAGACTGTGCGGAAATAACAATTTGAAGACAAATGTTTGTCGAGACGTCCTATGTGGTTTTGTAGACCATATGTCTGGGACTCGAAATGTCTATAATCATTTCTAATGAATACATTGTCGATAACCAGAAGGTGCCTTAACGTAGAATTATATCTCACTTATGATATTGGTTTTGCTTTTAGAAGTCATTTTAAGGGAGGAAATGCGCGCATTTTGAAGGAAACAGAGTTAAAACCGTCTTCTCTCGTCTCATATTGGTCCCTGTAATAGCTGAAAAGAGCATTTAAACAATACCTTTAAAAATCGTCTTTTTAATAACCTTACTGCATCTGCTTGTACGAGAATTCATGTTTCTAAATTAAGAATGGTTTAATGGCATTCTTCTTTCATCTAAATAATTACAAAACACTGCCGTCCTCTAATGAGGTAGGGTAATGTCATAAACACAAGTAATGCGCTTTCATGGAAAAGTATAAAAGTATGTGGTGAGTAGAAGTCACCAAGTGTTTCCACATTGCAGCGTATGTCTCTCAGTGTTTTGAATTAGTGCTCGAATGCCTGACATCAGAAACTACATTTTGTGTAATACGGATACATATTTTGAAGTACTTCAACATGTAGCATATAGAGACACGGCGAAGGAGGTATGCGATGAAGATTTGAAGGGAATGTCACGTGGAGAGCTTGAAGAGGGGAGTGGGCGCCTTCGTCTGCTTTTGGTAAGGCATTGTGTCTATTGATGTGTATATCGAGATGTATAAATGAGATAGAAATAACATCGACTCAACACAGAAAGAAGAAACGAAATATTTTATTCATAACGAGGTTCGGAATCGCTATTTAGGTGTCTGTCTGAATTTTAATTTTCTTTTGGTATATATTTGAATCTAAAGTCTTATATCTTGAGTGATAAGAAAGAGAAAATAGAAGACGTCGACTAAGCTGTATGACACAAATCACCAAGAACCTGCACAAAAAAGAAACAGCTATTGTTCGTTAGTAGTTTACGAGTTTAATTGCTTGCCGTTTGAGATTTGATAGCGGTAGCGGCGTGTCGGTATGGGATGCTCTACTTTGACCCCTTATCTCACTCCACCCGAGTGCTTATACTTCTTACTATAGAAGTCTCATTCTCTTTTCGATGACCTTGATTGCCGAGAGGGTCCAAACGTTCTTTTGGAACTCTCTTTGCTCAACTATGTCAAATCTAAGTTCGAATTCCTGTTAAGACAAATAAGATGGTCGGTTTTGTCAGTCTGTCTGAGGAGGTTTTTGTGCAGGTACTCTGCTACTAAACTATCGGTGCCGATATATAGAGGAAGTAATTCGAAAGTGATGCCCGGCAAGAAAGCAGTAAGGCATACTTCAGCAAATGACCTCACTTTTCCTTTGTCCCTTTTCTTTGGTACATTGCCCATCTCTTAAATTCAGTATCACTTTTCGCTTTTGTTTATCAGTGCAAACGCCTCCTGATTAGCTTTTATATTCTTGGTTTATTCCTTCTCTATTGTCAATCCTTCAAACGTTTGATACCGTACTCATGGACACTTCACTTTTTCCAGATATCTTATCTTACTTTCCATATCTCTTGTCATCCTTGATCGGGATGACCTGTGTATCTTTAAAAAAAAATGGCGGATCCAGGGGTGGGTGAGGACCAGCAGTCTGACCATTCTTCAGCAAAAATTGCATTGCTTGGAAGTCTCTGTCGTAAAAGAGATATGAATTCATACCATTTGACATTATTGGACCCTTGTCATAAAATTTAGCCGCGGTGGACCCTGATTTTACAAGATTTCCGAATTCGCTATCGGAGTATAAATATACACTCAGTGAGTATGTTCCTTTGACAGTATCCAATACATAGTGCAAATCCAAGTTGTTAACCTTCACAACATGAAGTAAGTTTATGATGATATATAATGCTGTTTCTCCCTGGTAATGAATCAAGACATTTGACTGAATATTGGCCTGTACAATATTAGTATAATGATAGCTTACTCTAGACAAGGGCTAGTCATGGAGAACCTCGTCAAGTTTGTAATGAAGCATCACGGGAAAGCGGCGCGCACATGTGTCAGTGATTATGTTGTTTGCGGTTTTTAATCCGGTTCAAGGGTTTGGGATCTACCTCTCTGTGGGAATGGAGGGAGGGAAGCTCATTGTCATCAATTCACCCTACACAACGAGAAAGCACATTCAATCAGCTGTCAGTTCTGTTCCGGAAGGAAATCTGACCACCTGACTTTCGCCACATAGTGAAAACATAAACTAAATACTCATATCGTTTTCAGAAAGTGATATTTGTTTGCGAACACTGTTCGTGAACGTTAGTTTGTGTGTACATCGAGTAAAATAATATAACAGTAGGTTACACCTTCCAGATTCAAAATATTGTAGGAGTCGTATTAACAGAAAGATACCCCTCCGAGTCAAAGGTGAAACGTACAAAGCCGTAAGATAATAGCTTAATAAACAAACAAATATATGTACTGGTATCCCATATAGACATTTTCAACGCAGTGCACCGACAATGGTGCCGCCACCAATTTAAGATAATAGGATTTATAGCCGAAATACTTTTTAAGTGAAACGTTTAAATATTTAAGTGAAACGTTTCTTTGTAGTCTTTGCAGTTCCTCGTTGGGCAATAACTTTAAAATGTTTGAAGATCCCCATTCCGGCTGCATACCCTGAATCCGGTGTCTGTAGCAGTTCGGTGATATTGTATTTCACATATTTTGAACATTTACGATATTCAAATATGCAAATGTTATTCATTCTCATAGACCAGGATTCGCGACTCTAACCACCTGGTCTATTACTAGGTGAGTTTGGCGCTTACACTGCGCGTAAGAACATTACACTAGAGGTGGATAGAGTCGTCACCTCTCTATTTCTGGTTGTTTTCAGCTTGTCAGTAACCTGATGTATTCTCCATATTGTAGTGCCACGCTTGGTGAGAATACAAACTATTTTAGGATTGATGAAGCATGTGAAGTGAGATGAACTGTGGGCTCCCATGCAACGCGAGTCATCCTTTTGTTGTAAACTTCATTGTTTATTTGGTCGATTTTCCAGATTGCAGTTTCAGTTACATAGATTTTAGTGTTAATTTTCAAAGTGCTGTTTTCCTTTGATAAATTCCCAAAATAAAATTCATCATATATTAATACATGTGAATTTAGAGAATGTAAGAATAGAATACGTGTCTTTCAGCGGATGTTTGCACCTGTCCTGAGCAAAAAGTCCGCTTGGCGTTTTTATTTAATGACCATTATTTTCTTTAATTTGAAGGTGTTTTCTGTTTTGCTTGATCTTTCAATAGTTGGGGCATGCATATATGAAAAGAATGTACCCAAGAAGTAGTTGCTAAATTGTTCAGCGCTTGAAATCTTAAATATCACTTCATTTCTTTGAAAAATATTCCATATTAAAGAGACATTACTAGAAATGCTCTATCCATAATCACAGATTCAAATCACATTCCGACTATTAGCATTCTTTAAAAGTTTAACTTTTCGTCCATTAGCCACCTGGTAAACGTATTTCTGACTGACGACCAGTTGTTATAGCTTTGTAACTCTCTATGACAGGAGATACGAAAGTGTCGTCGCTTAATTGTGCGTTTTGTTTGCCACGAATTTTTCTGTAATTTTTGTTGTATGCATTACTCTTTTTACACGAGATTCTGGTGAAACAAAATAGAATGATGCATATGTCAAGTTCATTAAATGGTGATTTATGACATAAAGGAATTTGTGATTTAGTGGAGGGGTGTTAATTTACCATCTCTCTGCAATAAAATTTGAGAAAAAAAAAATATCATTTAATCCATGTATTTACTGAGATGTACCGAAACTGACATTCATAATTAATCACCCGAGTTTAAAGTTTAATCAATATCGTAAGCAAGAGATGTAAGTGGGAATATATAGTAGTATTCCAATTAAAGTTATTCGAACACTCTGTTATTACTCGGGGTGTAATTGTTTCATCAATACTCACATTATCATCTTCCCGTCGGTGAGCGATTCATAAGTCAGGGATGAGATATACAAATGATTATTAACAGCATGTCATTTATGGCGCTAATGGTCAGAGATGGAAGGGGAGAAAGTCGGATAATAAAGAAATCCAATAGATTTTCCGGCTTAATCCTGGAGGATAAGGTCATAACAGAGGTCAAGTGGCTACAGTAAAACTTGCGCTCTAAGTGAACATGTTGAAGAATTCGACCAAGTTGACGTTGGTATAGGTTTGCATCTGTGTAAAAGTGAGCATTGTTTGTAGTTATGTTCGATTTTACAACTTTTCAATAAAATTGATTTCAGTCAGTTGAGGACTTGGGGTCGGAGCTGAGAGGTACCTGATGCAAGTCCGACCGGCGACTCGCCGGTATTCTGTCTATAGGATGAGACAGAATTAACCAAAGCCCCTTGTTGTCTCGGTAGGTGTGGACACGTAAAACACCAATATTGGAGTAAGTTAGGAATTTTCTTTTCTTTCTTTCTTTCTTTCTTTCTTTCTTTCTTTCTTTTTTTTTTTTTGGAGGGGGGGGGGGGTTGCATTAGGCAGATACCGTTACAATGTCGGTGAAATCTCAGTCTGACGTGAGATAAGAAAATAAAAGAATGAGTTAAATTTACCGTATAAAACTATGTAAAAGTATATTTGAAGTGGGCGTAGCTCACCCTGTTAGGTGCCTGGCTTGAGACCGGGAGGCCCCGGGTTGGAGCCCCGCTTGTAGCTCGTCGACGTCCCGTCTGTCGGATGAGACAATTGAAACCGATGCCCCGTGTCAGAATAGACATGACATGTGAAAGATTTTTTAATGTTTTTGATGATTTAATAGCATAGGTCTAAATATACATTGATTTGCATTAGATGACGTCACCATTTAAGTGAAATATGTTACTGTGACGTAAAACGAGGCGTACATATGAAGAAGACCTTACGATTTGCACGTTCTTAATAATGAATTGCAAGATACCGCTTGCGCAGGAAAGGCTTTGTGACAAACAACAATAGTTTTCTATATCTATCAAACATGTAGCACGTGCTTGACCAAATTAGGGATAAAGTAACATCTCCTGGGTCACGTTCTTCTCTTAAAAAGAATCTGTGTGACACCTGTCTCACAAATTGAACAATTTACATGCTAACATGATTTCATAAAAACTTCTCAGGAGCGCAAGGATTGAATATTTTTCTCATATCTATTGAAGTTGCAAACTTTTAATCTTCAATAATAGTGGTCCCCCTCACCTTCAGTACAATGGTTGTGACAACACTTGAAATCCTCGAGTCCCATTGAATGGCTATCCGAAAGAAATAAGGAATTTTGTTATTACTCAATTTTGCGGGACCCTGAGATCTTCTTTAGACCTTTGTGAATATTTGACGTATTAATGCCTTTATGCATTATTTTGTCATCAGGATTAATGATGTAGAAGAAAAAGAGTATTAAAAGAATTTAATATGGGTTTAGAAATTTATGCCAAAAAGAATTGATTTCTGATTAAAATTTAAACGCCTATTTTACATTGAAGAAAGTTATTCGCACATAGATTGCATCCTTGGTCGTTATATTTGAAATTCGAGATTTGGGCTTTCCCAACAATAATAAAATTTTGTTTTATTACATGAAGTGTGAATATTTCTTTCAATATTTTCCTCAAAAATATGAAAGATAGAAATATAGATCTTATGAATTTCTTGGTATGAATTTGCATAGGGACATAACGTAGACAGTATCGATTTCACTTTTCCATTAATGTATCGATGAAGCATAGACGACCTTGTCTGACCTTTCTTAGTCCTTAAATGAGGACGGCCTGGTGGTGCTAACAATCAACAAACCATGGCTATTGGGACAACACGCACACCTCGTAATTATCCTCATCATGTGTGTTTTACCGACATTTGTCCGGAATTTATGGCCTTCGTTCCATATCAGGATGATAGGCATTTTTACGAGGGGTCATTAGTGGAAGAGTATCGTGTTTCTTCGACAATTTCCGTAAAATATAAAATCTCTTTAACACAGTATTGATGTCTCAGAATACTACATTAAACTTTTTATGATTCTTCCGGGTGGTGCATGGTGTACTTTTAAATTTGGAGTCTTCACTTCGGACACACTGTCCAGCAGTTTTACAAGTATCCATAAAGTCTCCAACAATACTGATCACACCCCTCTGCCAATTTGGTCACTACATAATATAGCCACCGCCAAAACTCGGTGAATGCGTAAATGGAGTTTGACATAACATAAAAATCGATACCGAAGTGTTTTATAAGATTCTGATTTTGACCATTTTAAACTTTTGTATACGAGATAACTTGTTTTGTGATATACCTAGCTAAAACGACTTTTCTCACGTGTCAGAAAATGACAGCACATATAAATGATTTAGTTATCAGACAAAGAAAAGAGCAGTTTCCATTGTTATCCTGCCAGATATTAGTCTGATTATGGTAATGAATTATTCAAATACCATATCGACAAAATTCACAAGGGATATCGCCAAGATTTCCTCCGACTGGTAGCTATGTACTCTTGTATATGTAGCACGGTATATAAATCTCATCACGTGATACAGAGTTTTATTTCTGGACATCGTTTCACACTGTTATTGATTGTTAAGTACATGTTCATTAATTCTTCCTTTAATCTTCGTTATGCCTAATTGCCCTAATTAACTGGCATCAATTTGTAATTTGTTAAGATAAAAACGTTTTTGTTCATCCATTTGCTGCGAAGTTGCTGTCCAAATGACAAGATTATCAGTAACGTCTGCGTATGTGAAAGGGACACAACAGCTTATAACATGATTTGTCATCAACGCAAGATCGAGCTCTGGTCTTCCTAAGGTCAAAGGTCAATCCAATGAAATGTGTAACAATTGTAAGCATATTTCATGGAAATGATTAGAATTCTTGGCGATACACATGCTTTTGCGTCCCCGGAATTCGGCTCCCTTATGGGTCAGCACAGGTTCCGTGTCAATATGATGTATGATTTCCGCTCCCATCAACTGTTCTCATCTTCTGTAAAACAGTACCGAGGCGTGCAAACCAGTGGTGGGAAACCTTTTTAGAAATTTTTAACGTGGATTTTACGATAAAAACAATGACCAATTGATTTACGTCAAGGAAATTTTTCGGGCGTTTGCCGTTGTGATCAAGTAGGTCCGTTCTCCTTTTATAAAGAGTCGTCGGCTCTGCAGACGACCCAGATGGTAAAACTATGTTTTGCGGTCATCTTTATTTGTCATTTTCTATACGATTGAAGAAGATCTGGCAAGTAGTATGTCACTTTTGTATCCTCTCGTCAAAGGCCAACTTTATGGATGGTCCAATAATTGACTTTCTTAGGTAATTCCCGGACAAGGGTCCTTATAAGGTCATTTATCACGCCAAAGGAATACCCTATTTATCATTATTGACAAAGTTTTTGTGTTCAGATCTGACATATACCACGAAATAGATGAAATTCGAGATGTCTGGGCCGCGAAACAACTGTTACAATGATAATATGTGCCATTAGGGGCGGATTTAATACTAAAAGGGGAAAAATACCTCTCCCTCATTTAAATGATGAAAAATGTTCCTTGATAGATTACCTATAAAACGATACAAATATTCAGTGGATGTTTGTATAGTACGTTTGACAAGGCACGCTAATGATGGCCTCTCACTGATATTTAGAACTGGCAGAAATTGCATCGTTATTATCTGAAAATGTACAATAATTATGTATGGTTTTGAAGCTTAAAATAAATATAACACATGTTGCTCTTTATATGTGTGCATATGCATAGCACAGTCAAATACGCCCATATAAAAAGAATATGAAAATTTACTACAAAGTGTCAGGCAATAGATCATCCTTGAATCGAAGTTTTAGATCGAAGTATTGAAAGTATTTGCCGTGTGTCGGTTTGATTTATTTCGTGCCGCAAAGAACCACACATGGATGTCAGTCAGGTTGTGAATCGCCAGTCAACCAAACTACATCATTATTATGTAGCCCTGTGATATGGTTGTCCGACTGGTGATTGACATCTCGTAGGTTCGATTCCATGTTTTGACATGGTCTTTTTAGTGTGCGTCTCTGTCAATATCTTACGAACGTAGCATCTTATAGCATACTATCTTCTGGTGTATCAGGTAAAATAAAATTGGAGATTTTGTCGCAACAACGTACGGAGCTTAAAAATAACAAGCTGTGTTTGTGAAACACTAATGCCCCTGGCGGCAACAATGTCCAAAAAGTTTTTTTAGTGTAAAGGTCATTGTCAAGGTCAAAGGTAATCGACCTTGGTGTCATTTGAAAGGATTTTATTAGTTTAGTACGCATATGAAATATGAAGTCTCTATCCCTCACGGTTCAAAAGTTATGACCAAGGTTAAAGTTGACAACAGACAGACAGACAGAACAAAAACAGTATACCCCCATCTATCGATCCAGGAGCATAAAATCAACAAAAACACATTGCTTATTAACAGTATGAGGTCATGGAAACAAGTCAGGAAATATATTGTTAGATAACGACCATCGAGAAGCTATTTCTTCTGACTTCCTTGATTTCTAACACTCGTATAATTGCGACTTCCGCATTCTGCCACGCTTATGACTGTTATGAATAGAAAACAAAGAACATATTTAAGGACATCCATTACAGCACATTGCTGAAGGTCGAATGAGAACAACGTTGTAGGAGAAGGACAGTGAGTCACCAGGTGATATTTACTTTAGACGACATGTATTCCCAATCGAAATTTGCTGTTTAAAGAGAACCATCAGCTGCGGTGCACGGTGGTATCCCGGCGCTCTCTATTGACAAACTAAGCTTTTCTAAACAATATGTAGGTAATTGATCACTGCAGGAATTAACAACAAGATATAGGTAAAACTCGTAAGTGTGTAAACTGGTTAGTAGACTTTGATGTTAGTTGTAAGCGAATGAATTATTCATTCTGTTTTGTGGCCTGCTTTAGCGTTTATTGCACCCAGGATGCAACTTCATTTGAAAGCCTTTCTACACGCTATTGATTAAGGATACAAAAAATATATATATCACTCAATGCTCGATACATTTTAGATGTAAATACATACAGTTGGGCGACAGCGTATATTGAACATTGATTATATCATTATGTAACTGTCAACATGTTGCATTGAGTTTTAAAACGTTCAGATGATTTTGTCTGTGATATTCATTGCCAGTAGGGGCGCCACTGTGGTGTGTTATGTACGATAGTGTAGTTTCGTTGTTTCTGATGACTTAACAGTATGGGTTGGTATGTATATGAATTTTCAGTGAAATCGTCATTTGTACATACTGTTGGTGATGCTTGTAATACGAATTTCTACGGATTGTCTAGGATAAGGGAGCGCACAAATTAAGGTACTTGGTTCGAATACCTTTTCCTTTGCTGACATTATTCAGACTGATAAGACGTGAGATATATATATATATATATATATATATATATATATATATATATATATATATATATATATATATATATATATGTATAGATAGATAGATTGATAGATATGGTTATTTCACGTACATGGTGACGGCATCTGCCTGATGCATCGCATAGAAATTTATACCTTTGCAACAGACCCTCCCGAAGCAGTGAGGGATCTTTTACGTTCCACGCCTACCGTGACACGGGACCTCGGTTTTTACCTCTGGTGGGAGTCGAACCTGGTCCTCCTGGTCACGAACGAGCACCTCATCTATTTCATACATTTCGAACGCATGTTGTTACATCTGTATATGTGCAAATAATGCAGCTGTAGGTTTATGCTGACACATCAGTTCATCTTCGGGTATTTTGTTTTCTTTATTACATTCGTTGTCATGGTAACCACAGAGCCTTGTTTTGCGGAGGTTGTAAGACATTTTAGATGGAAATATCGATCATGGACTAAAAATACAAAAGGAAAGCATGCAAGTGTCGGGTGGATGTGGTAACAGATATGTTCCTTCTGGACTGTAATGTTGATTTGGCCGAGAGAAGAGATATATCTGGGTTTGAAATTACTTTTTTGTCATACATGTTACGGCCGGGGTTCGAGTCCCGCTCCGATCATGCCGGTGTCCTGTCTTTCGGATGAGACAGTAAAAACCGAGGCCCCGTGTCGTGGTATGCATGGCACGTTTAAGATTCCTCACTGACTCGGGTGGGTCCATTGCAAAGATCAAAATTTGTATGTCCTGCATCAGACAGATGCCGTCACCATATACGTGAAATATTCGTGGTGTGACGTTAAACAAAAATCAATCAATCAATCATACATACATGTATTACAGACAAGATAACATATAATGAAAGTAGGTGCTGCAGTTGTAATGAACAATAGCTGTCAAGTGTTTTGAATGAATAAATGAAAATTAAGTGGAGAGCAAAGAAAATGGAAAAAAGTAAATTATAATCATATATTGTACCCAGCTTATTATGTATTATATATTATTATATTATCATATATTAGTATGTATCATGTAGACATGTGAAATGCAAACAGACACGTAACCTATAAGATCCGAGGTAAAATTAATTGCCAAAATTTACTTAGTAATACAAACCCATGTAGTATAGATATTTGTACTGGGTTCCCTGAATTTTTGTATTTTATTACTCTCTTTTGACCATATCTCGAGTCTTTCACTGTTTCCTACCTTCCCAAGCATTTCAAAACTTTTCCTTTCGTAGAGTCGCTTTACGCACTTGACATTTTATGGGAGCCGACCCCGAGTATTGCAGTAGCGGCAAGAATGCCATTAAGCTGATCTTGGCTTCGATGACTCCCCCATTTGCGTTGTGATTGGTCAGTTCGAGAAAATAATGGTCCACTGTGATTTAATGCCACAATGGACTTAGAAATCTTACACGATGGTTTGTCTTGGGAGACGAATGATGACAAACCAATTTCTCTCTCCACTTATCGAGATTGCATTTGATCATTATTTTGATTTTTATAACCAAGACGTGCATATGAATTTATAAAGAATATTGATGAAATCTGTCAGTAACATGATATACGAGTTGTTTTGTGTAATCTGGGGGTCATTCGTAAGGCCTCTGGAATCTTTGTTGTCATTCTTTGAAATACGGAAATGTACTTCAATAATCTAGTTTTTACTATAAAATCATTTCCATAAAACAATGCAGTATAATCTCAGTAAAGAATTCAACACCTGCGTCATGCATGTGTGAAGTTTTGAAGTGAAACTATTGTTGGAAGATTCAGTCTTGCAACCAACCGACCGCGAAGCCAACAAACCGTTGGCTTTGATGTTTCTTCAAAGTCAACGTTTCCAAAACATCTCAGATGGTATGGTTACAATGTTTCTTATGATAAAACTTTGTTTCCAAAAATATGAGAGCAGATTTTCAAAGGTCTCATTCTATGGGTGTTTACAGCAGTTTAGCCTTTAGTTAAAATGCACATCATGTGCTGGGGTGATCTCCTTCCTTTGACGTCGAAATTGCGTCCTATTGTCGTTCATTATGAGAAAATAAATCTGATTGTCTCCCTTGAAGTAGTCATGACACCATAACAAATGTCATCTAAATCATATCATCCCCCTTCGCTGGTCTTCGGGAGGATTCATTATCACAGCAAACTGACCGTTAGTAATGTCATTTGACCACGGATAGTGGACAGCATGCATGACCAATCACGCCAATCTCACAACGCTATACTTCTTATCTTCTTACAGTTTTGAATCGTAAACGAGGACGTTCTTAAAGTAGCCATTAATGATCAGATTTTGTCATTCAGTGCATGTTATCATTGTGGAGATCTTGAAGCTCCAATCAGGAATTGTTTTGGATCGACATGTCTTTCATGAGAATCAAACTGATCAATTGCTTTGTGACAGTCGCAATTTCTTTGCCAACAAAGTAAAGATTTCTTTAATTAATTTGACGGACGTCTCATTTTTCAAGTGTGAAACAAACTAGCCATCGCAGTGTAACGTTCACGTTTCTTTATTCTTTCAATGCGGTATGGTTCCAAATGTCCATCTTTTTTCGTGACAATACCAGTATTTGGAAAAAACATGAATAATTGGGATGGCTTTTTATTTTAAATATGAATATATCTCGGCTTAGTGTTGGGGATTGAAGTATCTGTAAACATTTGGCTGTCAGAACATATCAAACGAACCGCGTCTAATTAAATTTTGTATCAGAGGAAACTGGGGGCACACTTCAGCATGGTCGACCATGTATAATGGCGAAGACTCCGATTATCGTGATGAACAAATTAAGGCATGCCCCTTACAAAAAAATCAAAACGAGGCATGGTTTCGTCTTCCCCAAATTACTTTCATTAATATATCATGGCGAACTACAAGACCCTTTGGTAGTCATAACTAGTGTTAATATGACCAGAAAATTGAGAAAGATGCGAAAATTGCATGTTCAAAGTTGACATAGTAAATATTGCCTTTGGATTTAATCAGAGATTTTGGTCGAGGGAAACTGAAAAGTTTCGCATGGCCCACAACTAATTGAATAAGAGACAGATAATGATTGGAATCTTTGAACTGCGAAGTGATTCACTGAGACAACAAATTGTGAGAAGAACATAATTTCTACTAATGAAACACAATCAAACTTATTTTGAGCGACTACCATAGGGAAGGTTAAAAATGTGACCACTTCATACAGGTGGTCTCTTTATACAGGTTGATCATTGTAAACAGTTAGTAATGAGGAACAGTGGAAGGTGGTTGTTAAAGACAGGTAATTCCTTAATACAGGTGGTCTTTAAAGCAGGTTTGACTATAATACAGCACAAATTTTATGAAGAAAGAATAATATTTTGTCTTCCAGTGTGTTTAAATTATTAAAAGAAATCTTATGAATATGGTGTCATATTTTTGATCGTTTTCATGACAGGGAGTTTGATGGCTGAGGTTGGCTTGAGCTGAATGTGGTCTGGTTCAGCGGTAGGCTTGGTTTAATGGTTACGCGCCTGGTTTCGCCACTATGTTTAAGAGTAGGTTATCTCCTGCTTCCATGTCCCGATGTAACTGAAAAAAATGTTGAAAACTATGTAAAACACCAATTACCCTACCAACCAACCAACAAAGTCTGGTTCGAATCCGATCGGGACTGGCAAGTGGGACCTCCAGTTGGTGTCTTCAGAAACTCCTGCAACCTTCACCACTACCTACTGGTCGCCACACCCACCACATAAGACTGATCGCCACCTCCAATACTAAACACTGGCCACCACCTCCACTTCTAACCACTGCCCATCACCTCGACTACTTAACACTGGTTGTAACTTCCACCACTATATACTGACTTTTATCTCCACCATTAAAGTGTTTAATAACCATGTGGCTGCCACCTCCACCATTAAACCTTCGCCTCCACCTTCACCACTAAACACTGGCTGCCACTTACACCACTTAACACTGGCCGCCACGTCCACTACTAAACACTGGCCGACACTTCACCACTTAGCACTGGCCGCCTTCTCAACTAAACAGTGACCGCCACTTCCACCACTAAACACGGGCCGCCACCTGCACCACCTAACACTAGTTACCACTATATAGGAGAAATAATCATGAGTTGGCGTCATATGATTTTAAACAGTGGTCCGAAATCGCATTAAACAATTATCATAGAATTCAGCATGACTTGTAACAGCTATCCTCTATATGGCCAACGTATACATCTTTCAAAATCTGTGCGGTACGCCCTGTAGGGTTTCATTTATCTAGAGTATTCATGTTTTCTTATCAAAAATTGATAATAATAATTGGTCAGTTCTTTGGACATCTGTTTTCAGTCATTCTAGCCAGTGTCCGTTCAGTGTATCAACAAACACGTAGGACTTGATGGATGGGACATTAAAAATAGATTTTATAAAGAAACCCCCACATCTTTGCGGAAAAATAGTAAAGGATGAAAAACATGGCACTCATCAACTTGTGCAATATTTCTCTATTTCATACAGCGATATATTCTCTTTGTCGCTCAGAATCGCATTTGTATCGCAGGTCGATTTTATTCAAACTATGCACATCTGTGCCTCTGACATGCTGCGACTAATCAAATTTCCAGTACAATGATTATAGATCGATGTATATTTTGTTAAAAACAAGCATAGAATTTCTTAGTTATAGACAGAAACAAATGGTCATATTGTTGTGTTGCATGTATCGTTACTTCAGTTTGATTATTTCTTTTCCTGATGGCAGCCAGGTTTTAGCGGGAGGAGGGTGAGGGTACCGGAGTTATCAGAGAAAATCCGCGCTCTTCGGCAGGTAACTTGATAGACCATCCAACCTACTTCGAACTAGGTTCAAACCCAGATTTCATATGCGAGATGTTACATTGATTTCTTGCACTGCGCCTCAGCCAATCACTTCCGTTGGCGTGATTTTGTTGTTGCGAGGATCTTATTTTTTATTTATTAGCGACACTTAATTTACGAAAGAAGTATTAGCACAAATAAAACACATTTTATATTTTAGCATTAAAGTCATAATCCACTTATTATTGGTAAGGATTATATTTTGTTGTCAGGTAAGACTCGCGAATTTTACGCAGAATTTCAATTTCTTGCAAATGTGATTTAAAGTACATTGAAGCTAATAAGAGAAGCAATATACACACTCGGACATCATTTCAAATGCAACAGTGATGTAGGACAAAGAATTGGGGCAGTTCCCCCTATACTATCAAAAGTGGGGTACACAAGTGGGTTTCAGACATTTGTAAGTTCTGCCCCACCTCCCATTTTTTATACTCGGCCACGGCAATATCTAATGGGAAAGTCCAACTGTTGATTAATGTTTTTGTATGCAAATGTACGTATGCATTGAATCTAAGTATGTTTTATTATTTATTTTCAGTGATTCCTTTCAGACGTATGGTCCCAGTTTAACGTCTGCTTACGGTGCTTGTTTGTTGACCAGGCACTGTAACAGGAGAGCATACCGGAAGCAAGGGCGATCTATGACAACAGTGGACATGATAGAAGAAATTCACGCCGCATTTGACGCACTTTATATGTAGAAAAGTTTATATGTAATTGTAAGTAATCTTTATCATTATTAATATAATGTTGTTGTTGTTGTTGTTTTTGCTGTTGTTGGAGTTGTTATTGTTATTGTTGATGATGATGATGATGTCATGAAAACATCATTGTACATTTACAAAACCATACATTTCATGCAAGGGATGGGAGGGGCGTGTTCGTGTGTGCCGATGTCATGTTTCAGTCATTTCAACAATTTGGGATAAACCCCCCCCCCAACCCACCCCGTCATGAGATAAAATCACTTTATTTCTAACTCCAAAACGTGAGTGAAACTTTAAAAAATGGTTGCGTTAATGAAAAGGGAAACGTATTCTATTCTTTACTAATTTCGAAAGAAAATCTCAGTTTCATTATTACACTTTTTTCTTGTATTTTTAACGTAGATTAAAATCTAGATACTGAAATTCTGTTCAGTGTACTTTTGTTGAACTTAGACATTTTTTCCTATTGAATTAATAAAGATGTGATATTAAGTACAGATATAATCCACATGATGCCCGAAGTAGTTCAATTCTAATTGTTCAAATCGCCAAATATTTCATTTACAAAATCTTAAATGAGTTAAAAGTTGCATTTAAATCACTCTTGATCCCGAACCATCCACGGAAATGACATGATTTAAAATAATTCGACGGTTTTAATGGGATTTAATATTTTCTATTAATTTTAATACATTTCTATAGGTGACAGCACGATATGTATCTGATGAGGGATAACGAGATCTTCTGAACGTTTGATCACAGTCAGAAAAATTCTTAGTATGTTTTTGTGCTTTTGTGATGACGGATTAGAATTGTTTTCAATAGAAAACCACCGAAAGTATAAAGTTCATTTAAATTTGATTTTAATGTCGGACTTGATATCATGTCTGTATTATTCCCACTGAATGGCTGAATTAATAAGAGTTCAATATGTTTTTACGAGATAATTGATAAACATGTGTAAAGTTAAAGATTCTAACCTTGATTAACTGGTGTTATCGCTCCCTATGATCTGTGAAACACGCAAATGCTTTGTAGCATTCAATTAAGATTACAAGTTTTTATTCCATTGTATATAATTTAAATAGGAAAAGTTCAAATTTTTAATCTTCCGGTCAAAGAGCAATGATGACTTACAGCAACAACCGAGATAAGATTTTATCTTTCGGTATCAGTATGCTATCTGTTTTATTTACATGAACACATCAATGGACAGAAAAGGGGAAAGTGAAGATTTTTTTTTCTTTTTGCATTTCACCAAAGACATATATACACATATGTCTCTGATTTCACTATAGAAAAAAAGAAAAGATTTGTATTCTCGGTTCTAACTTGTATTTATTTGTTCATTTGTTGTTGTTTGGGATTTTTTAAATCAAAAGATATCACATCCATACTACTATAGTAATCATATATTCAATTTTAATTGCAAAAAAAAAAGGCGAAAATAAAAAATGAAAAAAAGCCTCGTTTGAAATAGTTTTTTAAATGGCAGTTATGTACATTCAGATACCGCGAAAACAATTTCAAAGGATGGTTGAGTTTGGATGGTTTTTTTTAAATAACGGATGGACGACTTAATTTCATTTGTTTTTCTTTAAAAGCATTAGAGAAGAACAACTCCCGTAAAAGAACAATGTATTTGAACGGTGTGTAAAACACCATTTTGAAAGAGGGTATATTTGTAGATCTTAAAAGATATGTCATGGGATCCTTTAACGCCGAATTTATCGCTTTGCTATCGTGTTTATCACATCTCTCACGCTGGCTCCGTTTATAAACGGAGGGAAAGTATCCGACTCGCAGTAAGTTAAAGCCTGCGTATGATACATAGACTAAAAATTCTGAAAGGTTTGGTGGAATAATTTTACAGTTGACTATTTCATTTAATCGCTCAAGTGAGGTAAAAAGGAGGAAAGGGTAGATACCATCAAACAAAAAAAGGCTAGCTGACTGAGTAAAGTCTGTAATTACTGACGCATTCACAGTTAAAGAAAAAGATAGAAATTGTCCTGATAAGAATTAACACATGACTTCCTCGCCTTACTGTAAATTAGATCACTATAAAGCCACCTACATGCATATAGAGGGGGTAAAGGCGCGCGACGCTGGACAAGTAATTGTAGATCACGTGACACTTCTGAGACGAACACAGCTTGAGATTGTCATGCAAGAACCTGTGAATCATGTTTATGCTTTTTGGTTAGATCACAAAATGATTATTATAGTAGTTCTGTTGGTCATCGTCAAGGTCATCGTGGTCATGGGCAGTGCTAAATGTGATAGGGTCATCAGGAAATAGAACGTGTTACAATGCAGCTCTCTCGCTTTATCGCATTTCTAGGTTTCGTTTTCATTCTACGAGACGACGATGACAAATGTTCCTGCCATCATGTACATTAATCGTAACTGAGACCTTACAATATCCGACCAACAAATGACTACCGTAGTGGACACTGGTCATTATCAACAAAGGCTATCGATATTAGCATGTCCAGTCTAAAATAAATTGGCCGGAATTTGAAAAGAACTATTGCCCTAATAGTAGGTAGCTCTCTCGTTTAAGATCGAGTGACACTCCCTAAACTGATGTTGCTCGCAAAGAAAATAGTGATTACTGGATGACCCACGGTGAGTTATCTATCAGAATCAAAATGGCCGTCTCGACCCTGAATTACGAATTACCCGGATTTTCACAAATAGTGTCCCTTCATCGTTTATCAAATAATGAAAGCTATTTCCCTGAGGATGGTTTTTTTCCACGGAATGTATGAATCTGTTTACTGAAAGAAAAAAAAACAGAATCAAAAATTCAAATAATTTCAAACTCGAAAAATAGACTTTTTATTATAAATCGATAAACATACACTAAAAGGACACCAACGTGCAATTCAAATACTTTATATCCTCTGAATTCATTTAATTCGAACGTGATTAAAATCCACATTATTTTAATTGCCCCCTTTGGAGCTTGGTTATGTCAGATTTCGACAGCAACCGGTACAGCTGCTTTTATTAAGAACCCTACAATACAAAGCATGAATACTCTGGGGGCGGGGTAGCCATTTATTTTCAGATCAAACCGAAAATGTCTCTAAGTACTATGTAAATAAAGATCATTTTGAGAATTCGAGAACTGAAAGAGGATATTGAATGCTGTTGCAGTCGTAATGTGTAAACCTAAATCGTAAACCTATAACGTATTTGAGCTACCCGACAATTATATGATATTGTTACGCAAGCATACTGGAGCAATTAAACAGCATAGGATATTGGTACATTTAAGATGACGAAACACAGTGCATGTAAATGATAGCAAAGTGGAGGAAGCGGGTCGTAGGCGGCATCGTAACAGTGCTCAGTTTAGGAAAAAAAAGGGGTGGGTAAATCTGAATGTGACACAATGACTGTGCAGTATATGAAGAATAACATAAAAATGTTATCATGCAGATATACTGTATGAATCAGATGCAACTAGTTCTACTTTACTTTTTTCTTGGAATTCCATCAAATTAACAATTTCTGTTTATAATCTTATCGTATTTGTATATTGATTGTGCCTGAATTATTTATTATATAACGTAATAGAAACGTATTTAACCACAATCACCTCCTTTTATCAAACGGCACCTATCTACCATGTCTCTACTTTTAAAAGATTTTCTCACCTTTCGTCCTTTAAATACAAAATCACATTTACATGTAATTCTAAGTTGTTTTCATGTAAGAGTTGTCTGATCTTGTTGATACCCACGCCATGTGTTACCTCTCCCGATTATACGAATTAGCGCCGTATTGTTTAGACGACTCGCTTTCAATTTTGTGGACAATCATCGCACCCGTCTGTACAATGTTGTGACAATCCAATCACCAAATCAGAATTACACGTACCAACCTTGTAGGAGTGATTATGACACTTTCCGGTTCTACGGCTAATTCCGTCTCGATTGTTTTTCGCTCCGTGCAGTACCGTACCGACATTTGACCTGTTTTTCCCGGGTCGTTTTCACACCTTTCTCTCGGATTTAACGTTATTACATGCAATATCCGACCATTTGTCTAGTAGAAGGTGCTTCGGCGTCTTATTGAATTAATTTGACCAATCCCGCTCCATACAGATTTTTTTGTGACATAAGATCAGAATGAAATTTGATTACATGTAATTTGCCGTACGAAACATACCTGCTTTCTAAAGATCTTCTTTATTTCCAAAAAAAAAAAATGTTTCATATATCCAGCGTACCTATGACATTTTCACATTAAAAATCAATTCGTAATATTTTGAGAATGTCAAGAAAATAAAAAAAAGAATAAAAAAAACATACATGGTGTGAACTTGCAGGATCGTATTCATGGGAAAATTTAACACCGTAGCTGCATTGGTATTGGGGGGGGGGTTGCTTTATGTGGCTTCAAGAGTGTTGCTTTTATATGGTGGAGACGTATGTAACGGGCCAACATGAAGCAGTGACACGGGACTTCGGTTTCTACCGTTTCATCCGTAAGATGAGCCACTGGTATGAGTCGAACCCGTGACCTCTTGATCCGGTGCCATGGACTGTACTTAGTTCAAATGCATACTAAATTCGACATCATGTACAAAATTATGCTTTTTATGCCCTTTTGAGAATTCTCTGAAGGCATATTATATGGAATTTGGTCGATGCGAGCGTCTTCCATCTGCCCTCATATCCCTCTGTTTTCATGAATACTTTCATGAAATTGAGTTATTGAGGACTTTAATGTTTCACAAATCATACTTTGTTCTATCTCGAAATTTGGATTTACAAAAATGAGCATATAAAATACTCTGTGGACGAAAAATTTGATGTGTTTACTCTTTTAATTGCTAGCAAGTATTGTAAGTTAGAATAAATTCAGGATATACAATGCATAAGGACAAACGTTATAGATTTTTAGAATAGTGCCGCGCGGTATTAAATCCAAAACATAAACTTGATGCGCATCGTGGACACAGAGTTGATTCTACAGATCAAAGTTCCATTATATAGTAAAGACAACAACATCAGAGTCCATTAAAATTCCATAAAAAGGACGTGTTAGAATGCTCACTACGATGATCACGTGACCAGCTGACTACGCGGGGTATTCTTCTAGATACTATAACATTTTACGGGCTCCTTTCGGTTAAACTATGACGATTTTACGGAATTTCTGTGACGTATTTTATCAGAGGGAGTTTTATGTAACAGATGAGTGTTCGAGGGCTTTTTGAGAGACTCTTGTTTTAAGGGTTTTGTAACGGTGAGTACGTCTTTCATGAAAATGTTCTAAGCACTTCTCTCTGGTGAACAAGGAGACATTTGTAGGCGAAACCCACTGCGCCGTTACTCTCTGAAGCATCTTACTCTTGTCCGTGTTGGGTTTGGTCCCCAGTCGAGGATTATGGAAAGGTACTTCAATGTACGGCCGGTGGTGTTGGTGGTTTTGTCCGGGGAATCCGGTTTCCTGCACCACTGCGCACAAGCCCTTGCCACCACATAGGTGAAACATTCCCTCAATAACGTTTAACAACGATACGAATAATCAGGTGAACCAAAATTCTCGAGTAATAGAAGATGCACCATCTTTATCGTTACATAACAGTGTAGATATTTGTAAAAGAGGGGCCTAGTTTAGTATAATTTATTAGCCAAAAAAAATCATGATTTATATGTAGACTTTGTATCGTGGTTAGATACTCGGTTTCTGAAGAATAATCTCCTGATCCTGTGTCCCAATACAACTAAGATAATGTTCACAGTGACGTTAAACCATGCCAGATTTATGCATTATATAGATATGTACATGTTGATTGACTTCGATTTTATAGCATTGAATTTTTCATACTCCATATTTTTTGGACGATTTATTCATATACACTGTAATGAAGCCGGTGTTCTTCAATGGGTAAAGTGCTTGTCTCCGGAGCGAGAGACCCAGGGTTCGAGTCCCGCCTGTGACTCGAAGGGGGGGGGTCATTTCTTTCGGATGGGACAGTAAAAATAGAGGCTCCGTGTCACGGTAGATGTGGTCCGTTTAAGATTCCTTACCATTCCGAGTGGGTCCGTTACATAGGTCTAAATATCTGTATATTGCATCAACCAGGTGCCGCCACCGCATTAGTGCAATAGCCTGTGTATGACGGAAACAAGAATCAAACAAAAACCCTTATAGTTCTGTGCACTTAAAGCCTTTTGATCGTTAATTCTTGAAGTATCTCGTCCTTCAGTTTTTCTAGCTTTGTTTTAAGTGCCTAATGACGTATGGACGCTCCTGACTCCCTTGATATCGGAGATACTGTTTTCTCCTTTACCCATTCAATGTGCTCATCCATGGTTCAGAGAATATCAGATGAAGTTTTTGACGGCTTTTTTTAACAAAGAGTTTGTAGTAAGGTCCACCATTAAGTTTGATGCTAGGGAGGTATCATATGCTTGATCTAGCCATGGTAATGCTGATCAGGTCGACCGGTCAGTGTGATTTACATTTTTGTACGTTGATGTTTCAATTAGATACTGCTATGTCTGTCAAAGTCGTTTCTACAAATTACGATAAAGAATACATGTATTCGCTTTATATAGAAATACGTTTGACATTTTCACTCGAAATGTGGTATTGCCATTATTTTATACTTTCATTCGTTTTGTGTATTCACTCTTTATTGCTTTAAAAGCTAGAAAATTTTGCCATTTGCCAGAGGTTTTTCATGGTTGTCGTTGTCGACTGCTTTCTATAACCATAGTCTTCCATACAGTTATTTCTCAAGCTTTTTTCAGTGATAGGGACTTCCGACTTTGGTGCTACAAGATGACAGTTCGTCCATCGGTTTCGTTTATTCTTTTAATACTCGTTTTGAGCAACGAATACGCGTATATAGCACGTTGATATTGGGGGTTGGCTGGGTGGGTGGGTGGGGGGGGTTACATCACACCAAGATCCTAGCACGTATACAGTGACGGCTGTGATAGATCTATGTAACGGACCCACACGAAGCAGGAATTTTTACGAAACACTTCTACCGGATTTTCTAGCCTTTGCGTTTACCGTCTCATCCCAAAGACCAGACATAGAATGGCCATCGACGGGAATCGAGCCCTGGATTGTCGAACTAAGGACCTAACAGACTGTAGCATGTTGTAGTTATTGAAATCAATACTATAATAATCATCATGTTCGATTCCTGGTATGGACAAGTGGGAACTCTGCCAGTGTACCTCCTGATGGTCTTTTCTATTCTCCGGATGCAATGATGCATTTTGTACTCATAATAGCGAGAGGTGCATTTATACTTTTTCACTAAGTTTAGTCAGAATGAGTAAGGAATATTCTTGTGTAAGTTTGCTTTTGGCCGGAGATGATTCGGAAGAATGTAGTTAAAAAGAACCCCTCGAATCCTTACTTTCTCATTCATTGACCCCTTTGAGAAAGCGCCATCGATACACTTTCACTTAGGGTTGTTTTCGTCGGAATTTTAAATCTAATGAAAGTAATCACCTAAGTTTGACAAATTTTAAAACAAAGGGTGTATAAACCATGGCAGTCAACACGTCAACGTTTCCATTCATGGTAGGGTTAAATAGTTGACTGGGTTGACTCATACGGTCGCAGCATTGCAAGTAGTGTCGGTGCAAATGACAAACTTTGGCGAACTGTTTCAGTTTACACCCACATTTTGAATGGGATAACGTCGATAGTTCATCAACAACATGATAGCGAGAAGTGTTTCGCCATATTTCACGTGTGCTTTTTTTATTCGGGACTTACATTATCGAGGAGAAGACCTTTGTAAGTTTAATATACTCTTTGCTTTCTATCTTATACGATTAAAACGCTTTTTATTTCTTGTTGTATTTGATTTGGTTTAGAGATAGGAGGCGATTTTATTATTTCGTATCACATTTGTAAAAAATTACTTGTACCTTTGACTGATCCCGTTTTTCTTTTATCTTGAATCATATCGTTTCAACTTTCGTTACACATTGAAATTACTTTCAGTGTTTTCAGATTCGGCCTTTTTCACCTGCCAAATTTTCTAAAGTAGTTTTGCTTAGCTCTTAATTTAATCATTAACTGTACTAGTATATATTGAAGTTAAGCATATTTGCTGGTAAGTTCATTTCTTAAAATCACTCCTTAACATCAAGACACATCAAGAACCCTTGTCAAAACTCAATCTAAGTACTCAAAGGGCGCCATCTTGATGTTAGGTAATAGTTATTGTACTTGGAAATACTGCCAGAGTTTTATCCCCTAGAAAATCCAAGTTTTCCCTCTTGAAATACTTAAGTTCCTAAGGTTTTAACTAAGACATTTGTGTAGATTTTACATACAAAGGAAAGTATTTTGGTGTTTTCACTTCAATTTACCAACCCTCCTTTAGAAATATGTTAAAATGTGTCGCTTATGAAATTAAAATTATGAAGAACGTACATTCCTGGGTGCAAAGAGATTTTTAAAATCTTTTCCTTTTTACTAATCAAATTGAAGGTTTTGCATTCAAATGTTCTAATCACGTGGAATTTGTTTTCTCAGGACATTGCACAGAATGAAAGGCGTGTTAAAGATCGCATTGGGTTGGAAGTTAAAATTCATGTTTAGGTTAAACTAGCAAATAGCTTACATCAACACCTTCGAGCTGCATCAGAACTTTCCTTTTCATGTCTCGAAAGTTTGATATAAAAATTAGATTTAATAAAATCTTAATAAAGACCTCTTTTGAGAGAAAATGAGATTTAGAGTCTTTAGGAAAAAAGACAGTGCTTTCGAGGATTAAGTGTTTGTTTCACAGCAAATGCGCTTATGTACAACGTACTTGAGAAAATGATCGTTTTAAAGAAAATGATTTTTAACACTTTATATGTTACTTTCCCTCGAGGAAATGTCGACGTAAGACATTACGGCCAATCCGATGTCTTTAATTGAAATTAATTGAAAAAATGTTAGATTTATTTTTCATATTTTTATTTATTTTTTTTTTTATGATAGATGGGGGCATATTGTTTTTGTCCTGTCTGTTTGTCTGTCTGTTGTCAACTTTAACCTGGTCGTAACTTTTGAACCGTGGGGGATTAATACTTCATATTTGACATGCGTGCTCAACTAATGAAGCCCTTTCAAATGACATCAAGGTTGGTGACCTTTTGACCTTGACAATGACCTTCATGCTAAAAATAACTTTTGGACATTGTTGCAGCCGGGGGCATTAATGTTTCACAAACACAGCTTGTTTTCTTTTAATGTATTTTTTTTTATTTTATTTATGTTTTCCTTTTATTATTATTTATTTATTTCATTTTGGGGTTTTTTTTTAACATTTCATGAGTAGAGTTTGCCGAAAACAGTCCCAGAATTTTAATAGTTTTGTTGAGATACTATTTTCAAATATGATATCAGATATGTTATTGACAAATTGAACATCTTTAACATGCTTAGAAGCTTACAAAAAAAAGCACTCAACAAAGGTTTTAACAATAAGTCAAAATTTTACCAAATTCCCTATTTTCATTAACTGTTTTCGGTCAAAATTGGCAAGATGTGCGCCCTCCACCTCCCCGGGCAGAGAGGGAAGGAGGGGTGGGAGTGTTAAATCTGCCTCTAAATTTGATGCTTGTACAAATTCTGCTCCCACTACTTTGTTGAAAAGTACGTTGCATAAACGATAACAAAAACATTTGTAAAAGATACATTTCAGATGGTTGATAAGTAACTCGGTCTCCTCTGAGTATACGGCGTTTTAAGTGTTTAACCATATAAAATACACCTTGTCCTGCGTGAACGCCCACAGGTCAATAGTGTTAATAGAGACATCATGTATGATGTGTAATGGAGAACATATTTTGATGAAACTATGTCCATTGATGACTTCTGTACATTGAGAATGTAAATGACAGGTGACGGTCATGCACCATTGGTTCCAGACGCTTTGCCTCTGAAGATCTGAGATTTGAGTGACTTGTGTGTGTGTGTGTGTGTGTGTGTGTGTGTGTGTGTGTGTGTGTGTGTGTGTGTGAAAAGGGGGGGTGTAGGTTGGGACTTACGAAACATTCTCGCATTTTATAACGACCACTTTGGGATAGAGGTAGCCTTATTGTCTATGTGTTTTGTTTTGGGACATTTATGTTTTTTATTTATTGACGAAAATTTGATGTAAAATACCATGATATGATTGAAATGTGTGTTTTGTAAATACAGACATATGTGTATATATGTTTCTGGTAAATATGAAATTAATGATTAGATTAAGATCATTTCAGAAAAACATCAAATTTAACTTCGACAAAGCAAGTCTAACTCTTTGTCGCAAAGTCCGATAAATACTCGTTGGTGTCCATTGTTTAGAAGAAAAAGAGATTACGAAAAATCTTGAAACCTAATACGTTTAGAAAACACTGTCATTACGTTGGCTGTATCATCATTTTCTTCATATGAAAATGTTAATTATGTTTTTAAAAAGTGTAAACAGAAAGAGTGTTTCATTAGATGCAAGAATCTTTATTTCGATCACCTATTTTGTATTCGTTAATGCGTAATAAATACTCGTGCAAATTAAGGTTCTATTTAAACTTCGTTAAATTTGAAATATTGGCAAGTTTAATGTCGGTGAACGAAGAGAGTTAATTTTCCCCTCTGTTGATGCAACACGGATTCGAGTTGTTATACATACACCTACATTTAACGATTAACAAGTATAAATACTTGCCAAGCATTCTCTTTAGTAAACCAATTTCTTCAGTTCACTTTCGAGAATTCGGTATTCACATGTTAATTTATAATTCTTTTCTTTTTTTATTTTAAAGTTTTAGACACAAAGACAAAATTAGACAGTGTTTTCTGTTCCTTTTCAAAAATTAGATAAATACATAATTTCTTTTTTTTTTTTTTCCTTTTTGTCTACTTTTCAACTTAAGCAATGTGTTCGATAATTAGTTAAATGTATAAGAAATTGTTAACGTCGTTGAAATAATTGTTATTGTCCTTTCTTTCCGAAATTCAATAACAATTTGGGAGACAAACCTTCGACTTATCTAGCCAGTCATATTCAACAGGGACTACGTTAATCGTGCGGAGTAAAAACCTAACAACAGTTCTGCGAGACCCATAATTGCTGGAAGATCATTAGCATGGACAAAAGTCGAAAGTTTCCAACTTTTATGTGCACGAACAGAATTCTGTAAATTAGCCTTTCAAGGCCCGATCACTTATTATTCTATCATTTCGCCTGTTTAACGTGTGGAGGGATCCCCTATGTAGACGAGTAAATTAAATGAATCATCCAAAAATATTTGTCAACCTTTTTTTCGATTGAGTGCACCTGGAGGTCCCTCGTATTGACAGATAGCAGTTTTTCAGCTATGTAGGATTTAATTCAACCAATATGGGATGGAAACGGGTTATTCGTTTAATTTTATTCCTAATGGAGTTTAATGAACATATTAATTAGGTGAGTTATATTGTGGATTTTATCTAACTTTTATAGTCTTAGATTTCAGCTTGAAGAACTGATGGATTGCTGACAAGGTGCATATATGTACATGTTTCATGTGTTCAAACGTTAAATTGAAATGAACTTCATAATTTAAGAAAACGATAAATTCATTGAAATTCAATTCAATTATTTTCTTGACTAAATATTGATAAAATTAAGAAACAAAGTGCTGTAGAAAATAAAGGTATGGCATTTCAACAACAGTGTCAGCTATTTCATTCTACTTCCAGATTATTGTAATTTTGAATATTTATGATTTAATTGCTATAACTATTTTAAATGTGAATTAAGTCGAAATAATTCATTTGTAAATAATATTCCCCGTGCTGTTTCCTTTCGTAATAGTCTATGGCACTTGTCACTAGCTGGTAGTCTATATCCAATATTTATTGACATATCGATGAAACATAATAGATTTCCGATCCCACAATTGTACTGCGTCATTTTCGCAAATTAACCGAATGTTGACTCGAATTTCGCCTTTGTTGTGATACCCTCCCCTTAGCGGGGTGTGAACTCAATTGAAATGTTTCGACCCTACTAGAGCTTTCGACCTCAGTTAATTCATTCCGAATTGTATATAAAAGATCGTTGAAATGTAAGAAATAAAAAAAAATGAAAAAGTATTATAAAATAGTTATTTCTTGATGTATTTACTTTACAAGTATTCATCTTTGTACTCATGCATTCTCTGTTTTGTACCCATATACCCGCCAATGATCGGCGTCTTTCGGGGTGGGGGTGACTTTTGTTTTCTCCATATTCGAATACTGGCTGCTACTCTAAAATGGAATCATTTGGGTAAAACAACTCAAGTAATTGTTTTGGAAGTGAAATTCAAGCCCCCCCCCCCTTTTGTCCCAAATTTCATTTCATAGAAAAAATATATGTCTCTTTCATTGTGAGGTAACATTCCTCAAATCGCTTTGACCATATTTCTTTTAAACAACCTTAACATTTCTAGCGTTCTTCATTTTCTTCGTGGTAAGTCTTCATTATCTTCGCGTTTTCCTCCTTTTTCTCGTGATCGTCTTTTGGTCTTTATATTAGGGGCGATGTCGGTTTGTCATGTTATGGGACAGATGTGTTCGTCAATATTTAATGCCCTTCGTGAGAAGTTTCACACACACACACACACACTCACCTCGCCATATACAACACTGGTTATACTGACATGTCCTTATATGGAACGAGAACTTCTGGAGACCTCGTATTTTCTCATCACTAGAGCAATTAGTATTATCGATTTTTCACCTGTTGACCAGATTTACAGAAACTTTTCATATGGTATTTTACGAGCTTTCATTGTGTTGGTATTGATCTGTCAAACCTGGAAACATATATATTAGGTGTGATTCATATAGATAGGAATCATCGGGATACAAAGTTTAATAACCTCTCTCTCTCTCTCCTTTTTTTTTCAAATTATACACTACAGTTATCAGGTTGGTCTACATTTATAGTCTCTTATATATTTTGGTTCATTAAATGATTTTTAACAATGGAATATTGATACATGGTAAATAATAATTACAAGTCCATCGTCACCCTCTCTTAACCCCCCCCCCCTTCCCCCTAAAAAAGTAAAGAATTATTTGAGTAAAATCAATTATCTGGGTTGTAATCCTTTTCTCATGATTTTGTTTTCTCTCTCTCTCTCTCTTTTAATCAAAGTGCAACCTACAGTTACCACAAACAGTCGTCAGGTTGGTCTACAGACCCCTTTCCGTTAGTAGTCTCTGCTAAATCTATGTTCATTTTTAACAATGGAATGTTAACGCTCCGTAAACTACAAGCCTTCCGTCACTCCCTTAAAAAAAGAATTAATTGAGTAGAATAATTTATATTAGTTTGTAATCCTTCTCTCGTATTTCATGATCCCCCCTTCCCTCTCCCTCTCTGTCAATTTCAACAGGTAGAAATATTGGCGATTCAAACGAAAATTCTATATAACCCTTGCTTCCACGTATCGATGGAAGGAAGCCAAAGCATTCATTCTAGGTTTATTCTTATATTAATTTAGTTTTCGATGCGTAAACCCCTTAAAAATAATGATGAAACATTTCCCTATCTCGCATAACAATAACTGTACAATAAAATGCACAGGATGGTAACCCATTGAATATGGTGCATCCCGCTGTATAATAGCATGGAGTCAGGTTTCCCCATAAACTTATCACGGATATGACGATATTTGCGCTAGTCTCATAAATCATTCAAAGTGAAAATAACTACATTTATGAATAATTCACCATTTTATTGTTCACACCAGATATCGTATCATACTGTTAAAAGTGGTGCATGTTGCATATATTGACCAAGTTTCAAAATGTGTGCATGTTCAAGGAGGAGATAACTCAGGGACGAGGGTGGTTTATCTCCCTGTGCTATTAAGGTGGTGATTCAACATGATTCTAGCATGGCTTTGTCTATTCTTGTTTTATTATTTTAATAGGTATTACTTGCCAGGGGACATAATTTGATTTAAATGAAGTATACATTAGCGTATTTTATAGAACTTTTTTTTCCTGTGGCTTTTAGAATCTAAGATACTTTCTATTAAAATTTAAATTTCAATCGTTAAAAAAGTTTTAAAATCTCGAAATTAGTGAAAATGCATTTGTCAGAATCGTTTTTAGTATATGTTTACATTAAATGAAGAAAGTCTCTGATAGACCAGAATATAGACGAGTCATATGACCGGCAATGGTTTTTTTTATTATTATTATTTATTTGTCTTTTTAAAAGTTACAATCATTTTAAATGGAATGTATGTACATTTTGCACTGATATTCTAATTTTTTGAGGTATTTTGTAAATAAATATTCTGCATTAATGTCAACAAGTGGATATTCATACTCTGGTATAGTTTTCTCAAGATAAATATTTAGTTTGGGTTACTTCCCTATTTCGACATCTTGGAAGTGAAATTTTTGCTTCATATTCATTCCAGAGACGTACACAAGTAAATTTTAGCCATAATTGACATTTCAGTTGGCACTAGAATTTACAAGAAAGTCAAAGTAACCAACAGGAAATTTCAAAATGAAGTCGCCCATTACATTGTCTTCAGGCTTTCTCGGTTTCCTGTACACATTTATGACAAGCGGTTCACCTTTGTAAATCATCATTCAATAATTTACAACACCAAATTCACTCAATGAAAATTAAGAATTTACGACCATTGGCTTTGAACATATCAGTATCTTAAAAGCATTGCTTAATTGATTTTAAGAGGCTGTGACATTTTTTCGTGTGTCAATCAAAGTGGTGTCGATCTGAACATCTTTTTTGGGCATCATAAAAATAACTTGTCATGTCGTCGGAAAGGCAAGAGTTCAAACAAGGGAAATCACAGATGTATATCTTTATTGACATAAATTGAATTTGAGTATGTCCTGCGAGTAAAACAATATGTTCCCGTCAGACGACGTTTAGGAAAACATAAAAGATGCCATCTTTTGTGCGAGATCGTATCGCATATAAGTATTTTGTATAATTTCTTGCTATTTATTTTTCGCACATTGTCGAACAAGCCAGATATATAGCTTTATTGTTCTTCGGTTCACTTTGGAGTAAAATAAAAGCTGCATTCTTTACATGTCTTACAACTATCAAAAATTAATACTTTTCTTCACGTTTCGTAAAGAAATCGGTGGGATTTTAAATACTCTTCATTGTACTGGCGACAATATTGAGAACAATTTTCTATCCTGTTAACTGCCATTATATTTTCTACCAAAGAAAACAATTATATTGAAAACTTTGTCGTTAACACGTCGAAAAATGACAAATGTTTAGTCTTTATTACAAAGTGAAAGTGGAATTTTTGTGTGTCGATGCACAGAGTATTTTCACAGTTACTGTGATACTTTGGGTGATAGGTAAATACCATGCTGTCCGTGTTGACGTGTTTGTCGATAGATTGTTTCCACTGTCTTTCCCAACTGTTTCACATCTTCTCCGAAATGTCAAACTGTGTATACGGTAACCTAGGAGTGACATTTATCACTTAGATAGCCCCGTTTGTGAATGAAAAGTATCAGTGCTAATTGTACAATGAACGAAAGGGGTTTAAATCTGTCCCCCTGACTAATCCCTCCATTCTGATAATATACTCCAGTCTATCTCGAGGCTCGTATCAATTTTCAAGTTGAGTAAAACAGTATATAGTAAGTCGCATTGTAGAATGTTCTGATTAAGCAAAATTGACACGATGTGTGTTTCTCCTTATCTATTTGTTCTAAGGCTAAGGATTATCGAAGTTGTTTAGGAAAATTGAAGGATTTGCATATATCGGAATCCCGAACTCGTGTAAGTAGTTAATTTGTAAATATGTTTACCAACTCTATGATTATGATAGTGATATCTACTCGACTGAAATGAAATATTTACCAAATTATACCGGCTTTGATAATGCATACACTGAAATGGAAATTTTGTAGATAATCTACCCTTTCACATATTCCCTTCAAAAGTTAAATCAGTTTACATTTTTATGATCGACAATTATTCCAAATTAAAAAGTCATAAATAAGTGTCCAGAATTTATAATACCGAATCTCGCGCATAACTCTTCCTTTTAACATGTCCGCAAGATATTCAAAACAAAATACTTTGATCCAATAAAGATCTCTTATGTTAAATCCCTTTCCAGATAAAATTCTGATAAGATTATTTTTAATTTCATTAGGTCCTTTTACTTTTCACAATAGACTGGAGTCATTTTTGACATGTGCTCGTCGTGAGAGCTCAATGGGAAGTTTGAGAGAATTGTGACAACAGGATACTCAAGGGCTACGAGGGGTCCTCAGTCAGTCGGTAGAAAAGGGAACAAGTTGTACTCGACCTTATGCCCCTCTAAAGAAATCTCTCTTTAGCAAGGATTTTAAGAGTTTTAAGACACGACAGAGGTCGGGAGGGTGTAGAAGCAAAGGTCAACCCTTATAGAAAAAGAGGGTTTTTGAAATCGTCGTATTATGATAGAGGAAAGATGGATATTTGAGGTTAAAATGATTGATATTCAAGGTAAGAGGAGGAATTTCTTTGGGATTTGAGTTGATCATTATTATTTCCATACGTATGAATAACATATTTTGTCAATATTTATACGTAATTAACATTTCTCAGAAAAGGTGAGAATTCAAAAATCAGTAAAGATACATCTTTGAAATGCCGACAATAGAAATAAAACAACAACCATTAGGACGGATTTATTATGAAAAAGGAAATTATATATTTCTATAGATGAAATATTTTCAAAGTATTCCCCGAATTTTATCTAATATAATACAATAGGAGACGCCGCACTAAAGTGTTAACTGAAAATCTTCACTAGGAACATCAAAGACATTACCGCCAGGTAGACTTTTAAAGGTAGACAAATTGGTCAATTGCATAATTATAGTTAAGTAAATAAATTAAATTGTTTGAGTTTGTGTTATATTCGTTGATAGGCAATAACTTTAAAATTATTTGAACAACATATTTATAAGAATTCTCTTTTATTTTTTTTCTAGTTTACCACTTTCTTTTTTACTGTTTCGTTTCTTGCATATGTGTTTTAAGCAAGGACATACGTGTATACATCTAGATTATTTACAGATGAAAAAATGATTTGATATTTCCATTTCATCAAGAATATATGCTTTCATTCTTCGTTTAAATGTGTTTTAGATAAATTTTACAAACTCAATGAATATTAATTAGAATCAGTGGCACATATAGATACAACCTTCGATTGAAATGTAGCCGGAATCGATACAGATTAAAGTTTCTCGAGAAAATAGAGTGTTCTGTATTCATAGCTAGTGCATGTATAATAGCTTTCTTCGTAACCGTATGACGTAATATCATTAATCTATGCTACACCGGTTATCTTGCTTTCTAATTATACATCATCATAGCTTGTATATCAACAAAGTGTCAATTTCCTTGTAATAATCATGTTAATGTCTTCACGCTTCACAGTGACCGGACGAGATAGTGGTCAGCTCCGGACGTTTTGATTGGCTGACCACTAACAATAGACCGTGGGGTCTAGTCCAGCCCACATTATTATGTTTTGTCTGAGAGTTTGATGTCCATGTGAGTTTTATGCTAGTAAAGGGAGAGGAGATAGTGAAGGCTGTATTCGGCGATATTTGTACTGGGAATTTGTGTAGGATTTCTGTTTTGGGTTCGGATTAGGATGAACTAAAGGTAAACACTTTGTGTAGGGGAAAGTTGTTTTAAGATGGCACTCGAGTAATCGTTTCTTTTGACTTACTAGTGAATTTCTGACTACAGTCATTAAGTTGGAATGTACTTTTCTCATGTAACTTCTCTGGTTTGACTTTTTACGGCATTTATTATATGTGCATTTGTCAGAATGGTATGTGAATCCGTTTTTGTTGAATTTCACGATGCGGTGTTTTAGAAATACATGTTTAAGAGTGGTTGGGAAATGTAGATATTATTTTTAATGGTAGCTGATTTGGGGGAGCAGTGATTTCGATATAATTGTTAACATGCATAAAAATGATTATGTTTCTCGTTTTATATTACCCCAAGATTATTTTGACTTCATTGTCGACGGAGCATAAATGTGATACTTGAATCCGAAATACAATTGAACAGGGGTTTTTTGGTATGAAATGACGATTTAATAAAAATTTTCCATTTTCTTTACAGGTATATGTCTATTTACTCGGCAAAGAAACTAAAGTAATGGATATTGGTTATAATTCCGTCTGAGAAGAATTTCTTATTGGATTCTATATATTTTACCATTGTCTACAAGAATATGCAGCATGGCTACACCATTTCGTCAACTATTCTTACTTCTCGCTCTCGATATGTATACGACCATGACCTTGGGTCAAGAAGTGTCCTTGACATACGACCTTTTCGAAGAACAATCCAAGGAAACGTTTGTCGGCAATGTGGCAGTGGACAGTCTCCTCAAAGCAAATGTCACTCCAGATGAACTCGACCAAATGAGGTTTCAAATTTTAACGCAGGGCAATCCCGATGCGGCTTATTTTACCATAGATGAAGTTTCTAGTACAATTAAAACAGCAGCAGTATTAGACAGAGAAACGATATGCAATTTAGAAAGGAAGTGCTTATTAGAATTCAGTGTTGCTGTGTATAAACAAGATCCACAGAGAGCTAATCAGTTAGATTTACACAAAATATTCGCTATCAAAGTCAACATCATAGATTCAAATGACAATTCTCCAAAGTTTCCTCAGCCCGAAGTATCTCTGTCCGTTCAGGAATCAGTAGGAGTGAACTATATTCTTTTAACTAGCGGTGCGGTAGATATGGACATGGGAGTGAACAATTCCGTTCAGTCCTACGAACTTATTCCTAGCAATGAAATGTTCGCTCTCGAGGAAATAAAAAATTTAGACGGATCGTCGGATTTGGGACTAAAAGTTCGTTTCAAGTTAGACCGTGAAACTCAAGACTTCTATCAAGTTAAAATCATCGCCAAAGATGGGGGATTCCCCCAGAGGAGTGGAGTGGTGACTGTAAATATCTCGGTCATTGATACCAATGACAATAAACCGCTATTCGACAAGGCAGCCTATGATATCAGGATCTCAGAAAACACGGAGATTGGGACAACAGTCTTGCAACTTTCCGCCAAGGATTCCGATATCGGAGAAAACGGCGAGATTTCTTTCCACGCACGTGGGCAACAGAAAGCGAGCGATGTTTTCGCCATAAACGAAACGTCGGGCGAAATTTACGTCATAGCGAATATCGATTTTGAAGAGGAACCTCAGTACTCCTTTTTGGTAGAAGTTAAAGACAATGGGCGCGAACCCCTTTCGTCAACAGCAATGGTTACCATAGGGATTAATGACGAAAATGATAACGCTCCTCAGATTAACATCAACTTGCCACCAGGTGGCACAAATATTCCGGAATCAGCCGTCATCAACGACTACGTCGCTACGTTATCGGTTTCTGACGCTGACAGCGGTTCAAATGGCAAAGTAAGTTGTCAGATTCTGGGTAATAGATTTCGCCTTGAAAAACTGTACGAAAACTTGTTCAAGATTTTGATAAATAAGAAACTCGATTATGAAACTCAAATCGTCCATAACGTTACCATTCAGTGTCAAGATCAAGGAATTCCTCAGCGTCAGAATAGCTCGAGTTTCCTCATTAACGTCCAGGATACAAACGATAATCCTCCTGTTTTTGATAAGTCAGTATACAGGGTGAGCATCACGGAAAATAATGACGTCAACGCGTACATCACGTCAGTAAAGGCTACAGATATGGATAGTGGTGATAACAAGAAGATCAAATACTCCCTCCATACAGATGGTTATGATTTCAATATTAAACCTAATTCGGGAGTAATTACGGCCAAAAAATCGTTTGATAGGGAACTCGATCCCGAAATTCATTTCCATGTCAACGCTACGGATTCTGGCTCCGTACCTAAAAGCTCGTCAACACTTGTCATTTTGACCTTGGCTGACGTAAATGACGAAGCACCCAAGTTCAAGGACGATCATTTTCTGTTTTATGCTTTAGAAGAACAAAGTAATTCTCCGATGGTTGGTAAATTAATAGCAAGTGATCCAGACGCTGGGTCCAATGGACAGTTCACGTTTGATTTTGCAAGTCCAAAATTGCCAGAATTTGAATTGGATCGTAACACTGGGGAAATTCGTGCTGGTAAGCTTGATCGAGAACTGAGGACACAGTACAACTTTACCGTTAAGGTAACGGACAAGGGTAATCCCCCTCTCTCTAGTACAGCGAGGGTAACCGTCAATGTCCTCGACGATAATGATAACATGCCAAAAATTATCTACCCCGATAATCACAATAATACTGTTTATCTCCCCTACACTGCCCCAGCAGGAACCTTGATCGCCAGCATCGAGGCTTACGACATCGACGAGGGAGATAACTCCAAATTAAATTACTATATCGATCAAATTCGACCAGGAAATGCCGAAATATTCAAAATGGGAATGAATAGTGGCGAGTTAACGGTCGCAAAGACGATGCATCTATATGACGCTAATACGTACAGCATCGTGGTCGGCGTCAGTGACGGCGGACACAAGCAGTACATCATGTACGCTAACCTCAACGTTGTTGTCACTGTCAGTAACGCTACCATCCTGCCACACTCCTCCCCCGGTAGTGGCGATACAAACATTGTGATTGTGGTTGTAATAGTCGTGGTAACTGTAGTGCTATCTCTTGCCATAATTATCGCAATATTCGTCGTGAGAAGATTCGACAAAAATCGCTCCTTCCACGACGGAGACAAAATGTCAAAGGCTCAAGACCCACAAATTGTGGTGGGCGCCAAACGCCAGGAAAGCATGTCCACGGAATCGTCGGAATACACCATGAAGAAGATGAACAAGAAAGAGGTCAGCTTCTCCATAAATGACGAGACGGATTCTATGAATGCATCCACGCTTACCAATATCACTACCTTCTCCTCCTTCAAGACCCACCCTTCTGCCATGTCCTCCATTGACGGCAAAACTTTTGAGGTTGGTATTTTTCTTTGTCTGTGGCCGTGTCCGTCTGTCTCTATCTGTCTGTTTCTCTCTCTCTCTCTCTCTCTCTCTCTCTCTCTCTCTAAGAAGCATATGGCTGGTATTTTTCCTTCTGTCTGTCTGTCTTCTATGAGAAGCATGTAGGTTGGTATTTCTCTCTCTCTCTCTCTCTCTCTCTCTCTCTCTCTCTCTCTAATAGAAGCATATATTTGTAAAGAGACTTCAACTTAACCACTTCAAATCGTATCAAAACGTAAACATTTTTGTTCATAAAAAGCTATAAATGTTCAATTGAAACAAAAATACAAACAAGTAAAATAAACCAAACAGTACATCGTGTAAGATGATTTTCGGGAGATTTGCGTTTTACTTGCTTGTATAATGGTGATATACCATTTGTATGTGATGATGATCGACGCGCTAATGATGCCCGGAATGATAGGTAGTAAAGTTTGAGATTATAGGTGTTGGAAGATTTATGTTTACAATTACATATACTCCTCGCACGGCCTGTAGAGATAATGGGACTGTAATGATTCGGATTAGGGAGGTGCTGGCGGTGATAAATGGACCCTAGCGGCAATACTGTACCTAGGTACACGGTTTTCGTATACATATATAGGCATAGTAATATATAGCTCATGGACAAAATTTTCCAAGGTACAAAAAAAATCAGCAATTACCGTTTGTAGTAATACTCGGTTTGTTATACCGGGTAATTTAGCCCATGTTTAGTTAAATGCGCGTTCTGCAATATTTGTGGTTTTACCCATTTTACTTAGAATTTAAATGTGTATATGGCTGTGTTTATAGTCGCGTGCTTACCTTTTAAAAATGTTTATAAATAATTGATCGGTAAACGCTTTGTTTGTAGAGATGTATGAAATATAATGTCTTATGACATATTTGTAATTTGGGAAATTAGAACATCCCTTAACGACTATACTGTAGTCCTTCATGCATGTTTTAATTTCCCAGATTACAAATATGTCATACTAGGACAATAACAATAATTTTTTGGAAAGAAATTCAAGATATTGTCGATCTCCTATGGGTGAAGTAATGAAGGCTTAAAACTAAGTTGATTTACATGAAACTTTGTATGATTGATAGATGTGTATGTGGGTTAAAATTGGAATATTCTCCGGGGCCTGTATGAATGGGGAAATCTGTGCATGTATCATTCTTTATACTCGAACATTTCGTAAATACCACTGTTGATTTAAGTATAACACATTACACAAGAAATTGTTCAAAAGGGAAATTGTTTATGGAGAGATGCCTAGCAATGAAGGAATTCCTAGACAAATTTCTCGCTCATTTATTAAATCCCTTAGATAGCATATCGCTTTCAATTTTTATTCCAATATTTGCTGAACGGCTTCGAGTGATTTCTTGAAGAAATAGACACTATGTCAATGTGTTACGTCATACACCACCATCCCCTTCTTGAATATTTATAAAATAATGTTAAATATGAAACCTCATACAAGCTGTGTTTGTGGAGACTGACATCATTCTGTAGGTATCCTACAAACATGGACCATGTTGAGCTTAAGGATTATGTGTTTAATTTTCTAATGTTAAGTTTGCTTTGCTTTCAATTGACTTCCAGAATGGCTTAAATCAACAATTTACTCAACCCAATGGCGACTGTAAATTGAATTTGAAAGTTAAGTTGTTCGTGTCGACCAAAATTGCCCCGCGTTGTTTTCGTACAATTAGTGGATATCACAATATTTTGGTTTTTGGTCCCAAACACGAGTATTTTAAATCCGTATATCGGGGTTTCGCCATTCCAAACAAATTTCAAATTCTTTTGAAGCAGTTGAATTGGAAGCGTAAATTAAGTTAATTGTTAACGCTTGTATTGACATGCAGAAAGTCTATACCGTCGAAATGAGTTACTTGTGCTTTTCAGTACTTTTCGCATTGTTCTGCGTGTCCCATCACAATGCTCATTGTCTCTTGAATTATGCAAGATCTTTGTAGTCGCTAAGCAAGTTCTCGTGCTATCAGATCGCGCTCGAGTGGCCGGCGTTTCCCTTAGTCCTCGTTACTCACTATGACAAAGCAGTAAAATAAAACACCACTATTTATGTTAACAAATGTAATTTGTACGATATTTCAATATTTGAAATAACCTTTCTTTCTTTCGTTCTCGTCTTATTAATTGATTTATTTATTTATTTAACTGAAATAACTTTTCTTTCTTGCTTCCTTCATTCATACTTTCTTTCTTTCTTTCTTTCTTTCTTTATCGTCTTATTAATTGATTTCTTTATTTCTTTAATCATCAATTTATTACTTATTTGAAATAACATCTCTTTCTTTCTTTCTTTTCTCTTTCTTTCTTTCTTTCTTTCTCGTCTTATCGGTTGATTTATATATCTCTTTAATTATAACTTTATTTTCTTATTTGAAACAAAATATTTAAGTTATGCAACACAATGCCTTTATTTTATCATTACAATAAATCATACAATAAACTAAGTTACTCGATAATCCTGAAGAAAAACCGAATAGTATTTTGGTCTTATAAACTTGTGGCACCATTCCAGATGTTTCCTCGTTTAGTCACCGATGGACGATATATACACAGTTTATTTATTATTTGTTACCTCCAAAATATTTCTTTATAAAGCTTAAATGTTTTTTTTACAAAAATGACTTGTAATTATGAATTGACGAAACATGGAGTTATAATTTAGTTGCACCGCGTGCTTCGTCGACCTCCCCCTTTAAATGACGACACCCAGAAGGTCACGCGTCATTACAATTACACCAAACTCTAGTGTCAAGTTTCGCACACCTTTTTAATTGTCTTGACATCTAACTGCTCTGGATCGCATGTTCAGTGTGTCGATATATATTGTGAAATCTCAGGGTTTTAATAATTGAATCCCAGAACATTATAGGCTGTTAAAGGGTCGCAATAAAAGAAAGACAGTCAATGATTTCACACTCAAGGATACCATAGTTTTTGCCATATTTTCTACGTCAATGAATACAGTATTAAAACTTCGACAATTATTACTGTTGTATATATTTGTAATTTATCTCTGACAAATTACACAAACATGTATTGAAACTGAAATTCGACACTAACTGATAATGGGCACATACTTATCTATTGGTAAAATACTGAGTATGCAAGTCACCCCAATTGTCATTTTACCTACCTGTAAACCTACTTGCATTGAGTATATATATATATTTCATTTTATTCTCATTTTGATGCAGATTCCACAAGCCAGTAGCTCACTGCTGACCAGTTCTCAGTACTCTGACCTCGGCTCCGACAAAAACTCCTCTGAGCAGACGTATTTGAACCAGCTGTACTCCCAGCCCCAGGACCATGAATCTCTGTGGTTACAACAACTCAAGGAGGACGATGTAAGTCCTGGTCATACAGTGTAGCTTGGGAATTGGGGGGGGGGGGTTAGTTTTCATTTTACGTCATACTAAAATGATTTCAATGACATGTTGTTGGCTACTGCGTGATTTATTGCAATTATTTTAGAACGGGAAAATGATAATTACTTACTTTAAAAAATCAAAATCTATCTTTTTGCGAATTTATCCAAAACCTTAAACAACGAGAAGTTTTACCAAAATAAAAAATACCCCAAAAGCAAACAATAAAACATCGGTGCCAAGCCAAAGAATCATACACTCTTTAGTATTAATCTACATAAGAATATAATATTTGGTGTTCCGTGGCTCAGACGATCTAATGATTTTATTAGGAAACACAACGATGATATGAATTACGGTCGTATTAGCAATAACCATCTTCACAGGAAGAGCTTAATACATCTTAAATCGATGTTGACATCACCTGGGGAGAAAAAGAATATTTTAAGGACATCAAGAGGGATTTAAGAATCTGTTATGCTTTCTTGCAAAAATATTTTATTGAAAAATGATACGGACTAATTTGGCGTGCTTAGCCGTTTCCTGTGTTCTGTGTCCGCACAATGTTAGTAAGTCTGGGGGATATTTTGACTATTGCTTTGGGTCAGCTATTCGATAGAGAAAAAAATCTTGTATATGTTTAATCCTACAGCATAATATTGGTAAATTAAAGGCCATTGGAGGAAAAACATAGCGGGAGATTGAAGCTAAGGCCCCTTCAAAATAAATTCCCTTTGTCTCGAGAAAAGCAGCTATTCAAACTTGAAGTATTTCAGCGTATTTCTGTTACTATAGCAAGCGTTGTCAACACGTGGTGAACCATTCACTATTAAAATAAATTGGTTAGTTTAGCGGAAAATTTAAATTGGTTCAAAAAGTTACAAGTGTCATCTGTGAAGAAGGTCACAAAAGACAACACGGGATGTGAAGTGGAGGGAGGGAGCTGATTTATATATAAATGAAGCTAATCTCTGCTATGTTCACACATTTGTCGAGAAGTTTTAAACGTTGTTTATAACAATGTGTTAATTTTAGCGAAAAATTTTAACATTCGGATAAAATCCATCATTTACATAGAAACTGAAATGAAAACACGCGCGATTTCCTCCTGTCTAAAAATCACAAAGTCAGCCATGTTTCTATTATAAAAGAGGGGGTCCTACAGATTTATTTGTCGCATACTTCACCTGTCGTTTATCTGCACTCGATGAAAGTGGCTAATAAACCTAATAATGCCATTCAGCGATCCTGTAATGGTCAAGCGCTTGGCTTGCAACGAGGGGGATCCGGGTTCGATTCACGTATTGAGCAGCAATGTTGAAAAGTGATTAGTTATCACCTGTTGCCATTGTGCAATATCACGAAATTATCTAGATAATGTACATGTAATTGTGGGGGGGTTTTTTTCTGTATCTCTGATTGGTCGAAAAATTGATGTTAAAATTTGTCACAAGAACATTGGTCACATGACCATATATGTATTCATGCGCCCTGAATTTGGCTAATCTATTAAAGTTTTTTCGATGTTTTGAGAAATGTTCTTTGACTTTATTATAATTTTTTTGTCTTTATTATTTTCATTTATTATTAAACTATAAACTGCAAAAAAGAAAACTTTCCGTAAAAATGTTTGAAAGTGAGGTAAAAAGCCAACGTACAGTTGTATTGTAATCGAACAAAAATAGAATATAATGAATAACCTGTCAACTCGAACATATTTTGTATGTACATTTCAGGCAAGGAAAATGTATTATCAATTGAAGAAACCAGATGACGCAAACAGTGAAATGTCTGCAGAATCAGCGACGAGTGACAGTGGGCGTGGCGGAAGTGAGGAAGATATCCATAGCAACAGGGGTCATCCCCTTAGTGATAATGGTAAGTCTCAAACCTTACATACTTTCTTGAATTCAAGATGATATCAATGCTCTTTGATTAAAATTAGTCAATGATCGTCAAAAAAAAAGGGGGGGGGGGGGTAAGCGTGGTTCCCACGAGTTTGATATACTGAAATTGAAAAATATGAATAGCACCTTTCAAAGTCATAATGACAAAATCTGAAATTTAACTGGAGACATTTCTGTTGATCTAGGTATATTAAGAAATAGACTTAAAAAAGAAAGGCTGGCAACTACTTTAAAGCCATGATATAATTCATCCTATGGAAGACGGATTCATTAGATATGAAAAAAGACTTTTCCCACAAATCCAACCCCACAATAGATGGTATCCCATCAATCCGGTCTGTTTTATTTGGGAATTCTTTCCAAACACCTGTAATCTTGAATGGCAATGTTTGGCCCTCAAGTATTTCATGAGATATTCCACAGATCCTGTCTATATCATCTTACGGTAGAAAAAGGCATGTACACCAAATATTTATCAAACAAGATTTCCAACTTTAGTCACAAGAGTTTTAAAACTGAATCAGTTCTTTCTTTCAACGTTTCCTTTGACAAACATTAAAACCACCACTGCTTAAAATGCCAACACATGTTTTATTGGTAAGAGACGTTGATAAAGTGTGTGCGATAATTTTAGTGTTATCTCTACAAATCTTTTTGTTTGTATATTGATCCTTGCGTTTATCAGAATTTATTTGTCTAAAAGAATGAGAGAAATTCCTTATACTGGAATTTCAGACAAAATGTGTTTCTGAGCATTTGTATTAATGTTGTCGTCAAATATCAATGCATTTGAAACAAAAGTTTTTTGACATTTGAAGACGCACTACTTTACGGACAAGTAGATATTAGATGGTGTACATTTTATTATCGCCAAAATCTGTCAATGATAGAGACAACCATTAGTAGTTGTGTATGGCGTTTTTATGAGAGTTACTTTTTTCCCCAGTATCTTACCGAGAGTGCTACGTTTGAGTATTGTAAACGACAATTTCATTGGCTGGTAAGTTGCACTCGGCATGCATGTAATCGCTTGATGAACCAATCATATTTAGTGTTATCTAATACGCATCAGTCATTGGTCAGTATTAAATCAAACAGTGTGTGATACCCTCTTGTCTTAACTTATTAATATTTCTAATGAAATGCGATGTAACATATGTTTTACGTGTACCTATTATGTCAGATATATCGTGTATGTTTAACCAAAGACATATGTGCCAAGTTATAACTAAATTAAAAAAAACAGACACTTACATGTTGCATTTATCTTTTTTTCTCTTTCTGTCTCAAATCTTCCTAATTCAGCGTCGTAAATTATGTTTAATATACATAAAAAAGCATGGCGTGTGCAATAGACTAGTATTTTTACTCATATCTCTAAAATGTTGCATAAAAATTTTCTGTTTCTGAATGGATGTAAAAACAGCCAGAAACCTACCTGAATAGACGCAAAATATATGGTAACTTCTTTTTTTCCTGATACATTATAATCGATGTGTTTTATCATAAGGTAACTTACTTGAAATTGACCAGAACAGTTTAAATTAAAGTATATATCTTTTTTTCAGAAGAATCTCGTCATGTTTATCTTGGTGATATCAGACAAGGAGATCGACTTCGGAAAACGCCAACCAAACCTCCAAACTCAAACGCGTTACATTCCATATACTCGGGTAAATCTTTACCCGTGACCGATTCCTACCCTAGGAACATCAGCTTCAGTGACGACAGTGTCACCGCAAACACCACTGTTGACAATAGTGCTAAAAATAGGACACGAAAACAGTCAGCAGAAAGTGGTCGAAATTTATCGCAGTATTCTGCTAAAAATTATACTACGCCAAAACGAACACACAATCATCAGGAATTGTATTATGACGAGGGGAATTCCCGTCTGGAAACTCTGGATGAGGGCACGCAAGAGACATTCGATCTTCGTGGGTATTCCCTTCAAGATATTGACGATACTGTTAGTGAAAGTGTTATGACACGAGATGATGACGCGAACTCGACGACCACGTCAGGTAGCTATACCATCAACCCTGATGAACTTGTTCACGAAATCGACAATTTGTTCTTTAATGACGTCATCGTCTGATATCAACAATGCTTCATTGACGTCATTGTTTGAGAAACTCTTAAACTCGGAAATCAAAGAGATGTGCCAAATTCTTCAACTATCTGCCTCAAATATGTCTCCATAGTGGGAAGTGATTCCCAAATCTTAGATAGTAGTTGCACGAAATGGTGCTTGTGCCATGTGACAGCGTCACGTGACACACTAAATTTGTGATAATGGTTCATGTACAACGTTATAATCATTAATATTAAGACATCGTGTTTATGTAGAAAATTCAAATTGAAATCGAAGTATTATATTTATATGGCATTCAATTAAATTTAAGGTGGTGTACACACAACTCAAAGGGGAGAATACTCGTGTTGTAGCTTTTTAAAGAAACTTTTTACTCGAAGATTAGATATTCAAATATGAATAGGAAATGGTCATGAATTGATTTGTAAATTAGATATATCACAAAGAAAATAATTTTTATAATTATGTTACTTATTTGATTTAAAATAGTTCACGATATTATTACCGTATTCAGTTTTAATTATAAATAATTTTTAATTTATATACTGTATACATTGCAGGAACAAGACATAAATAATGTTGTATGTAAATGTAATTTGATATAAATGTAAAAATGAAATGAAAAATGTGTAATTTTAACATTGAACATATAATATGATCTCAGATCGGAGGAATTCAAGTTTTATGATTTTTACTGTTACGTGTATGAAATGTCGTGCATGCATGTGTTCGTTAAAAGTGCAGTCTTTGCATGTTGTTAATCATGTGTACATATGAATTCATAACTCTGTCACTGACAGCGTTATCAAATGCGAAATGCATTAAAATATATAAAATATAAATGGTTGTTGAAGTTTCTTTAACTGTTTAACATATGAGCTTTGGACCATAGATACATTTGTTGAAAACAACGGCGTGATTAATGGTAAGCGAATTTAGGATCAAACCTTTGCCAAGGATTTTAGTGAAGGTCAAATAGCTATTAAAATATGAAGGTGGCAAAGTTCTCGAGGATTGGGTATTATACCTTAAAAATCAGGTAGGTCCATACTGGGAGTTTGGGGAAATTTATGAATGTTACTTGGACAACAAACTTGAGTTTAAGTACCAGGCAAGTCTAAATACAAAAAAAAAGCAGAAGACGTGGTATGTCGACTAGTTTATCCTAACTAGCGACTTAGCAATGAACCCTTCATACAATATAGAGTCGGCGTAGCTCAGTAGATTAAGTGCTTGGCTCTTGACTGAAAGGTTCCAGGTTCGACTCCCGTCGACGGCTCGAAGACGTTCTGTCTTTCGGACGAGACAGTAAAAACCGAGGTATCATCTCATGGTAGACGTGGCACGTAAAATACCACTCACTGCTTCGGGAGGGTCCCTTGCACAGTGTCTAAATTTCTGTGCAATGCATCAGGCAGATGCCGTAACCAATAATGTGAAATAATCGTGGATTGACATAATTGAAACAAAGAGTTGAACTGAAACTCGTATATTGTGAATGTAAAACCAGCATAGACATGGGAAAGTACCAAGCTGTACCAATGTCACCATATTAAACACCGCTTTTGTCACCGAAAATAGATTATATGGGTCCCCCTACCACCACCACCACACACAAATATACACTTTTGATTTTCTTTCCACGTCTGTACCAAATAACAGCACTCAGGCTTTCACAAGAGGGAGACCATAAACTCCCGTACGGTATTGATCAAGTTACATATATTTTTTCATTGGTCACTTTTGAAATATAAACCTCTACATGTATTTTTTATTTTATTTTTTGGAAGGCTAATTCTCTGTTTCTGGTTTGCAGTGGAAAAACCGATCTGATTATCCCTCGTATATCGGGTACCATATAGCAGTGGCGGATATGGAGGGGGTCGCGCCCCCTATTTTGCCACATATTTACTATTAAAACTCCAGATTTGGTACCCCAAAATGGCTGAATAGTTTGACTAATACTTGACTTTCACATGCGCCCACCCCCACCCTTTTTCGGAAATCCTGGATCCGCCACTGTTTAGTTATACTACTCAAGCCTGTATTTACTAAACATCATGCCAGGTTTTTGGTACACTGAAAATATAAAACTTTAGAACTATATAAAACGTTTTGCAACGTTGTGCCATGCGTTTGTTACCTATCGCACAGTAATACTCTGAAAAGACAATAAAAAAAAACCCGGTATCGATAGATCTTCTGAATATCTGAAAAATCATATTGTACACATGTAAATACACCCCCATAAACAGCTTGTTCTCGTCAAATTAAGAGTTGTTCTCTTACTTTGATCCAAGAAACTCAAACCATCTTGATTGCTATATAGCCAAAAACACAGTCCCGACAACACAAGAAACAAGGCGAACACAGCCATATAAAACCGTTGTAGCCACAATGGTGCCCTTAGGGCTGGTGTAAAACAATAACGAGGTCATCATCACAGGCATTATATAGATATGTATATCTGTCACTATGACAGGATATGGTCGTACATCATCACCGTGCATCATTGATTGATGACGACATTAATTCTCGGGCTCGATCTGCTGCTAATACTCACCACTACAAAATGGATGATCTCAACCATTCTCGTAATAAATAGGAACTATCATTTATTAGTTTGTTGCTGGGAACGCCTGTTTTGCTTACATTCTATTTAGTTTGAAATTATTTAAAAACTGAAACTCTGAAAGTGGTTTTGGTTTCCAGGAAGTGTGTAATGGGTGACAATGAATTTACGGCTTGAGGTTGCTTGGTGTTCAACATCGCTTTCAATTATTTTTCTCTCATTGAGACATTGATTTAAAAAATAGTAGCGCAATTCGGGAATTTGACCTGGACCGTCTGCACTGCAAGTCGTGCTGAACTACTATACAAAGTCCGTCCCCCAGCGACTGGAAGAGACCAGGATAACTCGAAATACGTTTGAATAAAACTACGTACAAAATAATTCATAAAAAGTAATAATTCTTAATAACATATACATGTATCTTAATTTACTGTCTACTTAACATGTAACTTTATCATCATCATCTTCTTCTTCTTCGTCATAATCATCATCATCATCTTGGGCAGGATTTGGTGTAGTGGTTAAGCGGTTGGCTTGCGGCGCCGACGATCCGGGTTCGATTCCCGGGTTGCGCCACTATGTTTAAGAGGTTGGTAACCTCGTGCTTGCATGTCGCGATATAACTGAAAAATTGTTGAAAGCGACGTAAAACACCAATCAACCAACCAATCATCATTATCTTCGTCATCATCATCATCATCATCATCATCTTCTTCTTCTTCTTCTTCTTTTTCGTCATCATCATCATCATCATCATCATTAAGCCAGTGTGGCCTAGTGGATAAGGTGGTCGACTCGGGATTGAGAGGTCCCGGGTTCGACTCCGGCACTGGGCACACCGGTGTTCTGTTTTTCGGATGAGACAATAAAAATCGAGATCCCGTGTCATTGTCATCATCTTCTTCTTTTTCTTCTTCTTCATCGTTATCATCACCATCATTATCACCACCACCATCATCATCATCACCACCACCATTATCATCACCACCATCATTATCATCTCATCACCATCATTATCAGGGGGCAGGCGTGGTGTAGTGGTTAAGCGTTTAGCTTGCCGTGCCGACGATCCGGGCTCGATTCCCGGGTTGCGCCACTATGTTTAAGAGGTTGGTAACCTCCTGCTTCCATGTCGCGATATAACTGAAATATTGTTGAAAGCGACGTAAAACACCAATCAACCAACCATCATTATCATCACCATTATCATTATTATATTGTAACCATCATCATCATCATCATCATCATCACGACATATATTAAGTGCAATAATCTTGGTGTGACGTAAAACCAGAATCAAACAAACAAAATTTATTATTTTTCTATTCATAGGACAATGCTTACATTCCTGGCATGAATTATATAAGCAATGTGTTTTACTATTTTTATCCTTTCCTAGATATTTAACATTGACATGTGACATCCTTTGGGGAATACTTACTCTTATATACAAATCGCTATGTCATTGTGACACGATTTTTCGTTGCAAAACAATGAAGACTATCGGAAATATGATATCCGAACTTTATGTCTGAAAGAGAATCATAAATAATCCAATAAGAGTTATTTCCCTTATAGCAAAACCATACATCATTTACAGTAAATCATTATATCAAAAGTTCCCTTTACTAGGAGAATCATAAATAACTTGACAAGAGTTTTCGCGCTTTGATTATTTGTCGATGATGCACCATCCCTCGGGGTGATGTTGTAGACAAGAATCTTATTTTATCATTCATTATTGACGACATAAAGAAGTCTATATATCTTTGCTTATTTCCTTCAAATAATTATAAACATAACTCTGAATCAATGTTTATTTTCATATTTTTTACTAATGTGTTAAAAATATATTCTTTTTTACATATGCATGTCTATACAAATTGCAGATTAGATGATCCAGCTTCGAGATATATGCGAGAAACTTGTTAAAACTCTTGACACAACGTTTTCAGAAAACAAAATGTCAAATATTTCATGTAAATGTATACACATGTAAAAGAAATATATTATAAACTACACGCATTTCATTCCAATAGATTTATCTTACTACTCGTATGCAAATATCAATTAGCCTTTATTAAACAGACATTTGCCTCTGTCACGCCAGACAAACGTCCTACAAGTACATTCACACATTCATGCAAAATATTAGGGAAGACAACTCTTACAGGTTACACATACTTAATTTGACACATCGGAACACAGTCAGCTTTGAGATCGAATAAGTCATACAGAACATGTTAAATGTAATATTATGACATTATATTAATATGACTTCGAATTTGGAAGATTTTCATGTGTGCTGCCTGTCAATTTAATATTCGTATATGTATTATAAGTCACAAAAATGCTAAGTAATTGACAATAATAGTTATTGAAATAATGTACTATTATTATCATTAAAGGATCCTTTTGTTAAACTTCGGGGGGGGGGGGGGATTCTATATTTTCATTTTAAACCAGGAATGCACTATACATGCAAGTATCAAAACACTTCATCACAAAAGTATACATTTATGGCACAAACGTAGCATCAATAATGGGGAAATGGCTAATTGCTCCCATTTCAAACGCACGTACATGTACGAAATACTTTTATGTATCTAGGAGGAAATCTCGCTCTGGATGTACATGTGCGTAATTTAATCACAGACTTCATATTCAATAATATCGCAAATTACATATATACATGTATATGTATATATTTCTCAAAAAGTGTATTTTTCACAATAAAGCAGATGAGCATTAGCGACAGGTATCTATATATGTTTCATTCACACTATCACATCTCTATTGAACATTTTTTCGTCATTTCTTAGATCATAGGGTGAAGATGGATGATCGAATGAAAATTGAGTCTGGAGTTGTCTTTCGTTGATATTATTTCTACCACCAGGTGAATGCGCCGTGACATTTTGGTTATCTTGGTAAGAAATTGCATTAAGTTCCTGAAGAGGATCATATAGAGGTTCTGGAGTTGCCCGGATTGTCGGTAGTTCTCGACGAGTTGCGGGCCTTGACTGATTGTGTGCCAAATGCGTTCTGGGATAAGCGTAGTGAGATCGAGATGGTCTCTCTAAACTATTGGTGAGATAAAAAGGTCCCGAGTATGACTTGTTCAAATTATGCACATCATTCGCATGTTTAAAAGAGTTACTGTGTGAAATACTGACAGACTCTGTATCTACTCCGTCATTAAGGAATTCTGCAGATTGTGATTCCGATATTGACCGAAATCTGGCGAAGACGATTTTCGGTTTATTCTTATTTAGAATATTTTCGTCCATGCTGACGTAGCGCTGATATTGTGCTGCGAGGGGGATCTGTGCTCTCTCGTTCTTCTGCCATTCTGACTGCGTATTTTGGGGCAATTGAGAATCCACAGCGTTTGATGAATACTGTCTAACATTGTTGTCAACGAAGGTGAAAGTCCCCGGATATGACGATGTTAAATCAATTTCTGAAAAACATACAAAATCGTATACAAAGAAATGATCATGTTTGTAGATCAAATAATGTCTAAAGCTAATGCATAAAGAAAAAATTAACAACAATTAATTCAATTTTTGTCCGATAGACAAATACATGTATTCTTCAAACCAACTTCGTGAATGGAGAGGACTTTTATCAGGAAGGTTTTGCTTTAAAAAAATTCATGTCTGTATTGGTGGTTAATGTTTGGAAAGGGAGGAAACTCCAAAATTCTGACAGGTACCCTTAATAACGTATGTACCCTTATGAACATTTTGAGAATAGCAAAATGTCTGTCTCTACTAGTATTTGACCCAAAATGATGCCGCAGAGCATCACTTTGAGTTTATATGTAAACTAGATATGATAACACTGGCTGTGCAGAATTCAAATTCTAACCACACAAATAAAGTCTTCCAAAGGGATGTGGGTGGGGGTTAATATATAAATACATAAGGGGTCAGTTGTTCTTTGTCTTTTATTGTTTATTGCAACTTACTCGAAAGATTTGTAATGTTAGTATGGACTTTAAGGCACTGTATATTTTGATATTGTTGATTTCATCTGAGAAAGACCAAGTGACCGAAAGTGACCAAGTGACCGAAAATTTGATAAAAAAAGAGTGTTAGGGGGTTTTTATCCAAATTTTGATATTCACAACTTTAGCTGTTTGAGATAATTGATTGGTTAAGACATAATGCATAGATACCAAGTTTGACTACATTCAGTGGCGGATCCAGAATTTCCGAAAAAGGGGGTTCATGTGAAAGTCAAGCTTTAGCCAAAATACTCAACTATTTCAGCTGCCAAATCTGGAGTTTTAATATTATTTGAGTTTTGTCAACATTATCATCTATAGATTTCTTGTAAATTTGTGTCCCCACCGCGTCTTAGTCCGCCATTGACATTGTATATAAGTAACTGCATAATATACAGTCAAACCTGACCCCTTGTTTTAAGCGACCACCTTCTTCTAGTTCGTATGACTAATTCTCTATACAAACTTAACCTGTAATAAGAGACCACCTGTCTTAAACGGTCACTTTACACTTTGCCAATGGTAGTCGCTTAAAACAGGTTTGATTCATTGGACAATCACTAAAATGCTGGAGACTGCTCAGTGCAACCAACTTTAACAAGACTTTTATTGTAGAATTTATATAATTTATGTAATTTATATAATTTATGTAATTTATGTATAAATATATAGAATGATTATTATGATGATAAAGAGATCGATTATACTGTGATAGCTACATGTATACAGACAGTTTGATTCGGCTTTCTGTTACACTATTTACATTGTACCTACACAAGATTTACAGTGAAACCTGTTTTAATGGAATACAAAATAAAAACTTAAAAGTGTCCGCTGAAGGCAGGTGGCCTCTTAAGACAGGTTGATTTTGTATAGATAATTAGTATTAAGAAACAGAGAACGGTGGTCGTTAAAGCCACAATATTCTGTTCCGTATTACTAACTGTCTATACAGAAAATCAACCTGTAATTACAGACCACCTGCCTTATGTGGTCATTTTCTTTACAAACTGCCGTTGTAAAGAAGATTTATCTTTGTATAGGAGTCCACATAAACACTACAATACACAACAGTCCATTACAAATGTACCTGGTTCATGATTGTCATTGAAGTCTCCTCTGTAACTCTGTGGGGGACTAGTGCTGCCCCCTGATAACTCCGCTATCCCACTGTCCGACCGCGTTAACTCTATCTTCATACCATGCGACTGCTGCAATAAAACAATATTGTAGATTATACATCAATGGCATTTATGTAATATATATGATATTATAGAATATTCCTAACATAACAGACAACTCGGTATGTCTATAATATTATATTATTACTGTAAAGAAAATATTTGTACAATATGTCATCACATATTATATAAAATTATATACAAAATATTATAATACTAGTACATAATTAGGCATACTATTAAATGATATTATATATTATATTTTGTACATTTTTGTATATTAATGAGTACCACTACAGCAGTTCATGTGATGCATAATACGGTATCATAGATATACAATATTCATTGTAGATTGTACTGCAAGCAGGGCGAAGTCGTGCACATCGGCTTGTTTTATCTCGTTGTATTGTTTTATTTTAATTAATGTCTATTGTCATGGAAACAGATGAGACACAGTTCGCTTTCACAAAGTAATTGATAATCAATACTCGATAAAGATGAAAATGGCAATTTCTTAAAGGATAGAAAAGTGCTGTGCAGTTTCAACATTGTCAACACGATTACATTCAGGGCAAAGAGTAAAAGCAAACTGTTCATATCGTAGACGTTGAATTTTAAATAGATAATATGAAATTATACATTAAATCAATTATTACTATCACTAAATAAATATCTAACTTGAAGTTTTATCTCATAAAATGTATACATTAATCAAATCAATATCACAAATACACAAGTAAATTGTCCGTTCCCATTTGAGATTCATTCCCCAAAAACTTGTCAGGAATAATTTAAACAATTTAATAGCACTAGAATGATTTAAAGGGAAAAAAACTTAAATTGTAATTTATTTTTACATTTGCTTGGTCTCACTAGCATGAAATTTAGTGTAAATTGAATTTAATATTTACATATTTTTCTAATTTATTTAAAACGAGTAGTTAAATCGTAAATATGTTACGTTTAATTAATATTTTAGCAAAAATACGGTTGTTTGATCTTTTAGTTACATCACGACTTGGAAGCAAGAGGTGAACAAACTCTTCAACATAGCGGGCCAATCCGGGAATCGAACCCGGATCACCTGCACTGCTATAAGGTAATAGGATGACCTTCATGATCTGTTAATGTACAAAAAATACTAATAAAGAAACAGATAATATATTTTGAGGACCTTAAAATAAATTAAACGTTAACCCTCAAAATAAACAGTTTGAAATTGATAACACTGTGATCCTTCAAAATTTATCATTATTTCGGATTTTAGCATTTTCAAATCGTGTAGGGCTTTTGATATCATATTCATCAATTTAAAAAAAAACAAACAGAAATTTTAAATAAAGGTCAATTTGTGTTGATATAGTGCTTTACAGGAAACTCATTTATTATGCAAAAAACAAAACCAAACTCGTCCCAATTTTAAAATGTGGAAAGAACAAACTGCGCATGTGCCAAATCAAATAAAATCACTGAAATTTAGATGTCATCAAGAACATTTCAAATTTGAACAGGGATTGAAGTGGATATGGGATTAATACATACATTAAACATGCAGTAAGCCTTACTGTCAACATTTACCATCCAATTTAGGGCAATACAAAGTATGATAGATTTATGAATCTAGTCTCTATTCAAAGTAATGGGTTATTTTTGTTGCCCCACTGAATAAACATCGATTTCCGCTTATCGAACTGAAAACTCTTTTTTCATAAACTTCACCTTGAGCGAAAACTCGCTTTCGGCGCATATTGATATGTAAATCTCTCACTATTTTAACAGAAACTCAAAGAATATGTATTATGTTTTAGCATAATACAAATTTCTTAATTCTGTTTTAAAACTTTTTCAGTTGTGTTATGAAATTGTGTTATTGCGTTAAAGTAAGTATTATCCTCATTATGGAAAATATGGCTCACTGTAAACGCATAGAAATTCAGGAACACGAGAAAAGGAAACAATAATTTTTACATGTGGTGGATCGAAAAGTGTGAATGAGAGAAAAAAAGGAGGGGGTGAGAACCTGTCATAAAACTGAGGCAAATATAAGAAAAAATGATTTATAAAAAAGTTTTATTGTTAGAAACTTTGAATGAGGTAAAAGGGGGAGGGGGCTCTGTCATCTTTTAATCCGAAAAGGTATACTAAAATGCACTCGTAACAAAGGATTAGAACTTTATAAATCTAGAAAACAACAAGTGTGTGGCGATTACATACTTGTCATTGTGCCATTCGTGTTATTAACCAACTATCCTGGCTCTTACACAAAGGCAGACAGCCTCCCCCTCATCTGGTCAAGATTTTTTCTTTGTGAAATTAAACTTAAAAGAGGCTTTATAAGTCGTACTGTCAAATGTGACGGACCTCAAGTGGTCGAATACGCTCCGGAACTGGTCACTTCAATGGTCAAATATGTTTGTCAACCGAAAGTGGATTTATCCTTAATTACGCCGTGAAGTATCCAGAACTGACCGTTTGATTTAAACAGGTGTGACCATGGGGTGCATTTACTTTCTGGTACTTATGAACTCTTTTTACAATGAAATGATTCATTCTACAAACTGATACAGCCTACTGTACTTCAACACTCTTTAACTAGAAGACAAGTTCGGTTAAATAATCGACGTTTTACCTTTTCTTCATAACGGAAGGAAAAATGAAACAATTTTTGATAATAAATGCATGAGAAATATATTAATACGACACACAACAAACAGAAAATAGATTTATAGAAATTAATTTTTGTTTCTTTTTTTTTTTTTTTTGTTTCTGTGTGTGTGTGTGTGTGTGTGTGTGCGGTTTTTTTTACCATCTTATTTTTTTTTTTACAAAAATGGGCATAAAATTGCTCTTGCCATATATTTCATAAAATTAGATAATTTTGTTAAAATAATTTTAATTCTAAAGATACACGGAAAATCTGATTTATTTCCAAATTGTAAAAACATTTAAATCTAGAATTTTAAGTTCTGTCCATTACCTTTCCCATATACATGTAAAGAATCTTATACAAAACAAAGTAAGCTTAAACATAAATCAGCTGATTTGTCTATTTTTCCTGTATTCCAAGGAAAACATTCCTCTATATAAATAAAATTGTTTTGTACTAAAAGCTGTTATCATTTCTAGGGTTGTTTTCCAATAAATTTAACGTGAGCTTTTATCACATTAATTAAAAGTGCATGGAAGGACGTTTTTTATATTACACTATTTTTGGTTTTGGTATCTCTCTTAGTTTTGGTACCTTTTTGGTGATGCTATCGTCTGAGGTGGAGCTGTCTTCAGATCCGGGTACTATTGGTTTGGTATCTGCATCCAGTTTCTGATTGGCTTGTATGTTAATGTTCTTGATTCTCTCGCCTTTGATATTATTATTGTTGTTATTATTATTATTAGATGGCGACGACAAACCCTTGAAACATTCCATCAAATACGGTTTTCTTGTCTTTTCAAAATGAACTCTTCTTTCTTGAAATAGTTTGTTATCATGTCGACGTATCACGCATATTGTTATTATTAATGCAAAAGCGATAAACAATGTCACGGAACACACGGCAATCACTATTATAAGATTTTTCGCATCCGTTTGTGATCCGACAACAAGCACCAAATTAGTCCAAGTCGCTCTTTGTGGTACCCCGCCATCTTGTACAGCCAACACCAGGGTGTAAGTCCCAGCGTCATTTTCTACTAAATCTTTATTTAGTGTTATCTGCCCTGTGCTGTTGTTAATTTTAAACATAGAGTTCACGTTTCCTTGGATAACGGAATAAGTAAGGTGAGAGTTGACACCTTGGTCTGAATCGTTTGCGATAACGTTGGTTATAACGGACTGACGGATGGTGTTCAGGCGCAGATGTAGGGTATTGTTCTTACTAGAGGGGTAGTATATCACCGGAACGTTGTCATTCTCATCCTGAACGTTAATAGTCACGTGAGCGGAACTAGATTTTGGAGGAATGCCTTTATCGGTTACGTATACCTTAAAGGAATATTGAGAGACGATTTCTCTGTCTAATATGATTTTTGATCGAATATTTCCGTATTCGTCAACATTGAAAAAATGCACAAAATTTGTTTCGACGGAAAAATCAAACGCGCCATTTTTACCGATATCCGTATCATTTGCAGAAACGTTTCCAAGCACTGTGGTGGTGTGTTGATTCTCTTGTACATTGAAGGAATAAAAATCACGATCAAATCGTGGCGTGCCATCATTCACATCACGTATCTTCACCGCAACAGTAGCTGTTGTCGCACGTTGGGGCATTCCATTATCGGACGCTACCACTCTAACGCTAACGTCAGTCAGGTTCTCCCTATCGAACACTACATTGGCAGAAATAACTCCAGTCAACTCATTGATTGAAAAAAGTTCTGTATGATCTAAAAGTTTGTAACTCACTCTTCCGTTTTCCCCAGAATCTTTGTCGTCTGCACGAACAACAAATATAATGTCTCCAACCGAGTTATTTTCTTTGATAGCGGCGGTATACCGGTTCTGTTTAAAGACCGGACTGTTATCGTTGATATCGTCCACATTTATCGTGAAGAATGTTCGATTAGTCTTTCTCGGTACCCCATCATCGAAACAGACGACAGACACGTTGTGAACTTCTTGTTCTTCTCTATCTAATGGCATCTTGAGATTTATTTTATAAATTTCTCGACTAAACTTGATGAGAGTAAATTTTTCACTTTCGATATTACAAGTTAGAGACCCGGTGCCGCCATTGTCGGCATCAGAGACTACTACATTCGCGATATACCAACCTGCAGTGGCATTTTCTGATACATCGGCGCCACCTGGTGGTAGATTAATGTTGATTTGAGGGGCATTGTCATTCACATCCAATATATTTATGTTGACCATTACTTGAGTTACTTCCGCCGGCTGTCCATGATCATGCGCTTCGACCACAATAGAGAAAATCTGTTCTCTCTCGTAGTCCAAAGCTTTCTGTAAACGTATCTCTCCCGTTGTAGCATTCAATAAAAACACATCAAGCACCCGGCGTTTTGTACCGGAACTAAACGCATACGTCACGCGACCATTTTCGCCCGAGTCGGCATCTTTCGCAAGTACTGTCAAGAAAACAAGTCCCATTGGTTCATTTTCTTGAAGGGTGATATTATATGGACTCTTCGTAAACACAGGTTTATGGTCATTTATGTCCGTAATCGAAATGTCCACCACTACACTTCCGCTTTTTGCTGGACTTCCACCATCTGTCGCCACTATGGTGATTTGATATAAATCTTTCACTTCGCGATCTACGGTTTTATTCAAAATAATTGCGAAATTTGCTTCCCCTACAGTATTTTTCAAAGTCTTGAGCCTGAATGTACCGTCAGAATTGAGAATAGCGTAAGTCTGGACGAAATTTTGGTGACCACTGTCCTCATCCTTTGCTGTGCCGGTCAATATTTCAGACCCTACACTGCTGGACTCCGGCAGTTCTAGACTTATAACTCCTTGTGGAAATGTTGGGGAGTTATCATTCAAATCATCGATCTCAATAGCGACTTGAATTACCCGATATAAATCAGAAGGGTTGTTTGGGTTCGCTTCGTCCTGCATGAACACCGCGACATCTATGCTTACCACACAGGAAAGCGTTCTAGAACATAGCTTTTCACGGTCCAATTTCGCATTTGACTCAAAACGACCTGTAACTTCATTAACAAGAAACAAATTAGCATATGGATTCCCCTTGGTCAAAATTTGATATCGCAGTCGCACAATTTCACTGTCGGTAAGATTGGTCCGTATTTTACTCTGCTCCGCAATATTTCCTATATACGTTATCGGGGGTTGTTCTTCAAGAATTGTAAACTGAATGGATAATTGCTGTCCGAGCACAATTGATAAAAATGATGCCACAAATATCGAAGATGCCACAGAGGTCTTGAAGGTCGCCATTTTAAACTAAATTATAGATTTCCCATTTGGTATAATCCCCGCATACAACAGATGGCCAGTAATTACCTCGCCTTTGAATTGTGATCTGCAAGAAAAAACAAAGCCAATTAAATTCTACTTATTACCGTGAGTAGAACTATGTCCATCATATTCATAGTCAGTAAATCACACCTGTTACCTGGAAACAGGTTGATTTTTTTTTATTTTTTACTGTGTGAAATTCACGGTACAAACCCCGAAAAAAAACCCCACAAAAATGTAACTGGAATTCAATTTTTAAAACTTGATTTTTAAAAAGTTAATATTGTAAAACCTTTTAGATCACACTTTTAAGACAAATGTTTAAATTTAAAAAGACAAATATGAGGACAGCTAAAGAAACATAACGTAACTGTTACACAGAGACATAGAAAGTAGTCTACGCCTCTGCTGTACACAATAAATAAATAAATAAATAAATAACGCTTTAGAACGTCACAACAAAGTTCGTTAGTCATAATGTTCAATGAACAAATTTTGCAAAAATTTTTTAAATGACAACAAAACATCAAAACAAAGATTACCTCAAAACCTCGAAGCTTCGATGTTTGGAACTAGTAAAAGAAACCCTGTATCCATCCTAACATATGTTCAAACTTACACAAAATCGAACACGTGCAAATTCTGACAAAATTCAATCTATACGAGTCCAATACTTCACCAATGTATATAAACATTTACAAACAAAGTGCTCGTGCAGTTTCAAAATGTTAGAGATTTCGAAAAGAAAATTTATGTCAACATACAAGAAATCCTACCCCCATCGGAGTGGATCCAGTGGATTTGATCGTTAATACATTATTGTATCTTTATTAATCCGAGGCTATCTCAATGGCCACCCTTATCAATATAACTGGAGTTAGTAAAGCAAACAGGAAACTTAAAAGATATCACAACGGTTACCCAAATATTGAATCTTTAAATTTGAGAAATTATCAGTTTCCCTTACGTTGGTTGACGTGATAAATTCGTTATTGATGGTCGTGGAGCAGATATGAGTTTGTATTAAACTACAAAAGCATTACACACCGTTATAAAACACTAAGTATTGAATTGAAAATCGAGGTTGTTTGCGAATTTTTGGTTTGTTGATTGATTTTTATGGTATACAAATCCACACTGAAACAAAACAGTACGTTCGATTTGGTAAAAGCAGTTGACTGGACAGAATATAAAACTCGTTCAAAGACTGATATGTCTGTTAAATTAAAATATCGTAAATTGATATCGTAAATTGATAAACTATTAGATTTTGTGCCAGTCAAATTATGTCCCTCTTTGTTTAATGCTTCCGAACACAAAAATGTATTGAGCATCTGTTATTGCACGTTCATGTACTTCAGTTCAAACGCGAGTCAGAGACAGACAGACAGACAAACAGACCAAGTAAAATTTTCCACCGGGAAATCGTATCGAAATAAATAAAAAAAAAAGAACCCCATCCTTTTCAGAAATTTTCGGTCACTTGGCTTTTATCAAGTGAAATAAAACTTCTATATGAAATCTAATTTTAGAACTGAAAACACAATGTTTTATGGTACGCTCACACGCAATTAGACAGCTTGAAAATAAATTTTATATGCAAAACATTTTAGACTTAGTAACTGTTCTTATTAACACTCGTGTACTTGAATCTAAATGCGGGTTTTCCATGTTTTATTTCTTGATTATACCGGAAACACAAATGACACGGACATGCATGTGATATAATATTGTCATGATTAGTTTAATTAATTACTCACCAAATTAAGAAAATCAATGTCCATTCACCAGTAGCATTAAACAACTCCTAACTATCTATGTCCCAAAACCGGATGTCGTTACCCTCCGACCCTCCTCCGGCCGCCTAAATGTTTATTTCCTGACTGAAAAGTCTACAAGTAAACGATTCACAAATACTCGAGTCAATATTGGCCTTGCATATTACAGTAGGGTACTAAATGCTCTGTACCAACAATGGACGGACCTCTCAAGTTTTCATAACGGATTATTGAATCCTTCGGGTCGAATGTCAGCGCCCATGTGGGGACTCTTTGTACGGCAATCAGATTTGTATGTAAGTCCATTTGTAAAAACAACAAGAACGACCGGTCATGATTTATATTAGTCATTGGGTCTGTCCAGAGAGACTGGACAAAGCGCTGACCATGGATTTCGATCATTTAAATAAAGGTGTCATATGTTTTTGTATAAAGTATACTAGTATATTTTCACCATTTCTATCGTTTATTTACATTATGTATAAATGTAAACCTTGTATCTGTACAATTCGTTTTGTTAGGTTATGAAAGTGGCCCGTCTCCTTCATTGGTGACGAGAATCTTTCAATTGCTGACAATAATTTCAACGAAGAATAATATTTAAGAAAATGGGAAAACATGATTTATGCAGCTGCAAATTTCGTAACAAACGCACGAAATTAAATTTATTTATGTAACCCTGCCTATAAAATTCTGATGAAAATTTTACAAGAGTATGCATATGTGTATTTGAAGAACTTTACTGACATCTGAAAGTCATGTTTTGTATAATCGTATAGTTCTAATTGCAATGTTTTATTTGCATTCAGTTTTAAGGTGTTGAACATTGTTTGCAATGGTACATGTATTAATCTACATGTAAATATGATATCAGTTGCACTATTTTCTACCCAGAATGCATTTTTCTTTTCAGGAAAGATAACTCTTGGGTAACGATTTCGCTACAGAATAATTATTATAGTAGCCTGTTAAACACTCAGTTCAACTGAACATCCCCCCCTTTCCAAAATACATGCAATTTATCTAAAACCATGTCATATTTTTCACCTTGACAGTGGTGGCCAATATTTAAATATAGAGGGAACCCGAAAAAGACAAGTATCCCGGCAGACCTTGCAATTGCCCCGGCTGGATTCAAACCAAGATAAGGTGAAAGGTCACACTGAATTTCAGCGCAGTATTGAGTCCATTCGGCAACCGAGAGCCAGCCCCCCATCCCCTTGTCAAAGCCATATAATGTGATTTCTAATAAAGCGGTACTTAAAATCAGCAGCCGCTTTTGTCATTTTGTCCCCGAATTTCCATATATGTTTTGTGTTATTGAAAACGAGTATAAACGAGCCCGATCCCATTCATTTTTAGAAATGAGATATCTTTAAACTAATTACAAAAACTTGGATAACATTCAGTCCATTCCCTATATCTATGATCATGCAAAATCTAAACACTACAGAATTATTTGTTTTTCATTCAGTGTTGGACATGTTAAGCAAATGTAATCTTCGAGAAAAAAGTAGCCATGGATAGATATCTCAATCCCAATGCAAATAATTACGTCATTAAACACAGGTTGATTGAGTCGCTATAGAGTGAACAAATCACCACTTATCAACTGTGTCATGGAACTACGAAAACATTAAATTTAAAATTATCGCATTAAGCGCTACGAAAGAGCGATACTCTCGGACTCCCAGATCTTATCGTCGGATTTCGATACAAATTGGCAGATATGTTTGATACTTATCGATTCGACTCAATGGAAGGGAAAGACGACATAAAAATAAGAACTGACAGTTAAGTAACGTTTAACCCTTTAACATTTTCGATGACCCTTAGATTAACAGAAGTTGTGTAATATCTTCAAATCCTCAATCAACATAATGACGTCATCTTAACCTGCCATCTAGTGTCATTAAAGTGAAATTGATCATGTATCCTTAAAATATAAATATGACTAGAACGAAGTAAGTTGTTTGTTTTGTTTTCTTCTCTTTTTTTTTTTGGAATTGGGGGGGGGGGGGGTTGTTTTGGGGTTGTTTTTTTTTCTTTCTTTCTTTTATTTCCTTTATTTATTTATTTGTTTTGTTTTGTTTGGGCTTTTTTTTTAGTTAAGTCAGGATATCTTGTGTAATGACTGATAACAAATGAGAATTGGAAATAAAAATTATTCTGAGGTCTAAATGGAACTGAATTCATTCATATACCCTCCATCTATATGATGTAACGTAAAGGAAACGAAGCAGTAGTTTGCGATGATGGTTAGGTACTCGATTCAGGAAGTTGGTGATGGGAAAGGGGATTTATCTTATGTCTGGGTCGTAGATAACATATTTTTTTGATATTCACCATATTTTGTTTTTGTGTTTTATCTAATTTTACTTACCTTGATTCATTTATCTATTTATTATTTCTTTATTTAATTATTTATCACCTACTTATTTATGTATTACTGATTTATTTATTTATTTATCTATTTGTTTAATGGAACACTGCTTATAATACATTACAGTTTTAGACATATAAAGTCATAGCCTAATATAATTACTTTCTTTTCATTTCAATTTCAATTGGTATGAGTTTGGACAAATGCTGAATTAATAAAATATAATTAGTCAGGGTAAGGGTTATCTCCCTTTTATCATGGAGAATTATAAGGAAATCTACGATGATGTTTTTTTTTTTCATTAACTCATGGGACAAACCGTCGAATTTTTCTGTAATGATACTTGATAAGAAAAAATTCCATTTAATCAGACTAGATTTTTCTTTATCCACTTCTACCATGAAAAGAAATTCACTAAAGCAAAGAATCAATGTGATTCACAGCATAATCATTTAAATTCACTATAAAGTTTAATGATCTAGCAAATCAAAGAATTACAAAGAATAAATCTTATATCTGTTTTATAATTATCATTATTAGAACAAGATAGAAATTTGTAAAATCTCATCGCATTTTCCTCGAGTAAACTTGAGAGAACTACCGAATGCTTCGAAATGTTAATAGTAGTCACCCGTAGTAATCTGAAGTGATGGGAACTGAAGTCTTTAATTAACGGAGGATACAAGGGCTGTTTCTTCCTAATATGGAAATCAGAGTCCCCGGAATAACCACCTGTTATCACATTATCATCGCCATGCTAAAACTCCCGTCACCATTTCAAAGCATCAATAAAATGTATTAAATTTCAAATGTAAAAGCGACAACTTTTATGATGCATATAAAATGTTTGTTTGGAATACATTTTTGAGGGATGTGGTCAAAACTGGCGGGGAATAGTTCAGTGGGCTTGCGTCAAATCAAGCGAGAACTGTCGCGGCACTTTTTGCTTGTAAGAGTGGTTTTTAGATTGATAAGAAATGATTTAATTAATGATGCGTACAGAGAGAGCAAACCCCGTAAATCTTGCTGGCGGCAAGAAGAGTCGTATTTATGACCATTTGAAATACATTTTTTACGCGGGATTAGATCTATTTTATGAAAATGACGAGATTGTGATTACTTTTATAACAAATAACTGATTCAGTATCAATACATTCTAGATATGAAAAGAAAGTTGCAGCTGAGGTCAAATGAACAGAACGACCTTTCTCTACTTTTTATCATTTCTTTCTATCTGTAGAAATGTTTATTTCATAGAAAACCATAAAAGCGGTTTCTCTTATTGTTCAGTGTTTTATGATTCTGTCGATTTTCCCCTCTAGGTGGCATTTCCATTGCAAGAACCAGAATCTGACCTGCGTATAGACTGCAGACAGTTAACGTGTCTTACACATTTCACATACCAGGTCTTGCCTTCACAGAGACACAAGTTTAATCTGATATAAACATTAGTCTTACATGAATCGAACCAGGTACTTTCCGATTGCTAGTTGAGCGGACTAAACATTTATCTAGTCTGTTCCCTAGGCCTCCCGATAATCTAGTTTATTGGAAGGCATTGGGAACCCAGGTTAGCTAAACAGATCCAATATATATATATATATATATATATAAACTCCCTCTCTGGGTTGGTTTGTTTTGTTTTGTTTTGTTTTTTTTTTAAAGGGATGGTGTTAGTTTTAACATTTATTTGAAAAGAATTATACAACAATACAAAGAAAGTTTATGGTAGCAATACATTAGAGATTTGAAAAGGGGGTGGTGTTCACGTAAAGAGACTGTCACTCGTACGAAGATGAATCTGCATACTTCACTTAACCTTATCCAATATTCTATACATTGGACCCTATCTATACTGCTTAATCCCGTACATACAAGCCAATCCGTGCAGAAAATGTCCAATGATGGCGACGGGGAACCAGAAATGGCACATTATGCCTTCGTCGTCGGACCTAAAGAAATCCCACTCATCGGCTCCACAGGAATCCAATACGAGGCCCGGGTCGCAAAGATCATCGTGTCGTCACAAAGCAAATGAAAACGATTTATTTCTTTCATTGCACATGTCCCATTGCGCTGATGACTATTGCCAGTATGTTTTTCATCAAGGTTTTTGTCTAATGAGCTCTTGATGATTTTATCGGCTATTGATTCCTGATCGGCATTTAGACTATCCAATATTATACATATAAATGATTTGTTTTCAAGACTATGGGGAAATATTTGGAGCAGGGATTCTGGAATAGGAATAAGCTAGAATTATAAACCTGGAGACTTTAAAGGAGGGAGGGGTACTGGAAAAAAGATATTCCTAATGTTGTAATAGAAGGGAGGGGATTGAACATAAAATGGAGAAAATGGGTTCTGGAGAAGGGATACTCCCAAAGAAGGGAAGAGTTCTGGAAATGGGGGCATTAGTATAAAATAGAAATGAAAGGATCTGAAGAAGGGGCAAACCTATGATAGAGGGAAAAGGTCGCGGAAATGGGATTAACCTAAAGTATTAGTAGAGAGAAGGGTGTTGCTAAGGTAGGAGAGGGTGTTGCGGAGAAAGAATAAAGCCGAGATAGAAGGAAGCAGGGTGTTTCCAGGGACGGAATAAACTTACAGTAGGGAAAAGGGTTACGGAGAGCGATTACACTTTATCTACAGTATCAAAGCTTCACGTTTTGCGATAGATACATATCGTGAGAAAGTACAAACAAGATATGCACAATATAAAAACATTTTAAATTTCACTTATAATTCGCAAATCGCCAGACATAAAAAGATATCAAAAGACACAATATTCAGTATCATTTTCACATAATACCCTTCTCGTCCTTTCAGAATAAAGTAATTGGAAACTGCCAGGGTCGAGTGTATTCAAATCAAACTGCACGTGTGAATAGTCTGTCGGCAAAGGAAGAGATTTCCATTACATAATTTTTCGTATAAAACTGTAAAATGAAAAAGATAGTTTACTGAGTTTTTCAGTTCTTTTTTTCCTTTGGTGAATAATTTTTGTTTGTACTTCACCGATTTCAATTTTATTATGAATATATGTACGTATTTAAAAAGGAGTAACACAACTTCCCCTTGAACTTTTCCGATATCTTCTTGATAATAAAGTAAACGCTTTAAAAACTGATTGGTACAATTTTTCCCTATACAAAAATTGATTTTGTTAGTGTACGATATGTCTAAAATAAAATACTCGTTCGCATAAGTTTCCAATGTAAATTTTAACGAGACGGAATGTTTTAAAGGAACATAAAACATGACATTTCCTTACATTAGCATCTCTCACCAATTTCGAAACATCAGTACCAGTGACTGTAATGGAATCAAATAGGAGTTTAATGCATTTTAAAGTACTCCCTCCGCTGTATTTTCTTTAAAAACCGAATGGCATTAGTTAATATGAACTTATTTACCGAACCCTTACCTTGACGTTTTACGATTCCATGGTAATGCTCCATAAATGCTCGCCAAATAAGATAGAAATAAAACTCCTTTCACAAGCACATCTGTACCGTCAGGTAGATCATAAGAAGGGAAATTATTTCACCTGTATTGCACCTGTGTGTGAGTTTTTCCAGTCCCACAATGTCAATATCGACAGCGTTGTCAAAGCCTCGACACTTAGAACGCCTTCTTAATAATGCTCGTATACTACCAAGAAATTATTATATGATTCTTATAAATCAAAATCCAATTAAAGTAAATACTAAAAATACAATGTAATCTTTCCACTGTTCGTTTACTCTGTGTGCATTTCCAGTGTCTGATTGTAAGAAATGAGTTCACATGGTTGGTAAGAGCAGAGGGATATAATTAGATCGACAAAAACCTTATTTGAACTTCTTCCTCAGGATGAAAATTTGGCTGTCACCTTTGCATATTTCTTTGAATAGATAGAGGAGAAAATGGTCTAGCGCCGTTTGAGAAGACCTCAAGGATGTGTTGACTCAACTCTTTAATTTCATTGTGATTTTTCGATGTATGCAAAACCAGGGCAAGCAATAAGGCGCATGTGCAAAAAGAAGACGAGAATTGAGATCACATGCAAAACTAGGACGAGTATTGATGTTAATTGCAAAATTGGGACGAGTTAAAGGACCATGTGCAATAATGCAAATTGCAAATACCATGAAAAATAATAATGCTACAAGCAAACCCAGATCAATAGTAACGCCAAGTGTCATAACAGAGTTAATGAAGGCCGATCCAGGATTTCCAAACAGGGAGGTGCACATGTGAAAGTCAAGTATTAGCCAAACTACTCAGCCATTTGGGGTGTCAGATCCGGAATTTTACTAAATCCGCCAAAATTCAGTGTGATAAACCAATATGAGGGAAAATGCCACGTGAAAGATCCAAAATATCTCAGAAAACCGGAAATATTTCGAGAAGTCGATGGTCAAGGTATTGTTTGAAGTTAAGTACTTATGAAATTGTGCTGCCACATTGAATACATAGTTGATATATTAAAAGTCCTGTCTCTTCTCCTTCATACACTATGGTTAATGAAAAAAAACCCAAACAACCCCCCCCCCCCCCCCCCCCCGAAAAAAAAAAAACGGTAAACAGAAAAAAAAAACATGATAAAAATTACGTGACCGTGAATCTTCGAAAAAGTAAATTAGACCATGAAGAACTCAATGACAACGGAGAGTACCACCCCATGCGTTGAAATCAAAACTCTCTCGAACCATTGTAAATGTGAAATGAGCGAGCACAAAATAAAAGGCATTGTTAATCAGCCAAGATAACAGGAAAGAATAACGGTATTGTTATGCTTCTTACTAAAAAGAGATGAAAAACAGTAATTGTTGCAATTAGCAATCAGTATGGTTGACACTATTCTATCGTTGAGAAAACGAAATCGTAAAAAGGTATAGCATTCAGGGAGTCGATGACTTTGGAGGTCATCTCCATTATTCTACCCATATATATTCTTCTACGATCTGACTCATACGATTCTTTATCTAGGAACAATGGAGGTAATTAAAAGATTGCCATAATTATTCTCTCAAAATAAGATTGAAAGTGTTGACAACGATTATTCTGGGTTTGCTGTATTGTTTTTCAGCCTTGAAGTGATAATTTGAAGCAAATTAAGCTTGAATGAAGTAAGAAAAAGTCTATATCTTAAATCGCGACAATTGCGTTCTTTGTTTTGAACCCATGTCCTATATAACCTGAACAATCTATGGATATTAAATTTTGAATATTACGAAAGTTGGTGTCAGCTCGGACATAATATAATCATATTATTATATTCCAAATACAAAATTGTTTTTTGTTTTTGGGGGCTTTTTTTGTTTTTGTTTGTTTTGTTTTGTTTATGTTTGGTTTTTTCCCTTGTTTTTTTTTTCCTTTTTTTATTTATTTTATATATATTTTGATATAAAATTTTTCTAAATCATTCTTTACATAATAAATATAATACATGTACGTAGCAAAAGGTTTCTGGCTTGATGTGCATTGCTTATATTTGAATATGGTCCGAAGTGGGATTGGATACCGGTACACGGCGTTTATACTAATAGTATACCGAATTCCGTAACAGAATTACCTGTCCGTACTCCGTACTCTAAACGATACCTTATTTGAATGTTTGAATGCCATCAAATAACACATTTTCTTACGCTAAAAGTGCAAAGTAATGCTTTGTTCGTGACGAATAGGGAGGACCACGCACTATTAGACAAGGCTAGAACGATTATAAAACAAAATTTTAAAAAATGAATAAAATTCTGCTATAGGGTCAAACCCTTGTCTGTTTAGAATTATTTCATAAACCAACTTTAAAGAAAAAAATTAATAAAATGAAATAAAGAACAAAAAAAAAAAAAAAATACCAACATGTGTTTGTGAAACATTATGCCCCTAGTGTCAACAAAGTTCATGATGAGAAGATTTTTAAAATGTATAGGTCGAAGTTGACGGTCAAGGTCACAAGGTTATTAATCATGCCATTGGTATCAATGGAAAGGACTTACTAAAATACATATGAATTATGAAATCCCTGATTATTATGGTTGAAGAGTTACGACCAAGAATAATATTTTTGAAATATAGGTCAAACGAGGTTAAGGTCACATTGTCAAGGTCATAAATTATGATGCCGATGGAAAGGGTTTGCCATAAGAATCACGCATGTGATTGATTGATTATTTTTTTACGTCACTCCACGATTATCTCACGTATATGGTGACGGCATCTGCCTGATGCATTGCAGACAACTTTAGACCTTTGCATCGGACGCATCTAAGACAGTGAGGGATCTTTTACATGTCACGTCTACCGTGACACGGGGCCTCGGTTTTTACTGTTTCATCCGAAAGATAGAACACCGGTGTGCCCAGGGCGGGAGTCGAACCCGGGACTTCTCGATCACGAGTCCAGCACCTTATCCACTACGCCACACCTGCTTCACATGTGAAATATGAAAGCATTAGTTGGTATGGTAAAAAAAGTTATATCCAATGTTTGAGATGTCTAAAGAAAACCAGATTTCTAGACAGACAGACAAACAAAAAGACAGACTGACATACAAAAATGAGTGTGCAGGATAGGACAAATGCAATATGTCAACAATGTTTCTTTTATATCTCTGCATTGAAACAAAGAAAGTCCAATCTTTTGTAATATAGCGATACAGTCCGGGATCAAACCTATGTCCATCTGTGCTTCATCTGAATCGTTATCTACATGTATCTGTACTTGAACAAGATATAATTTCAAACTAATTTGGTTTGAACTAACTGCCACATTTGCAATCATTTAGTCATGTTATCTCGTAAAAGCAGAAGCATGGCGTCCCAGCGCAAATAAAAGACTGCTCAGAATTCTAACCGGCTTCACTTTCCTGAGTCGCAACCCTCAGTGGCGTATCCTGAAATTTCAAAACGGAGTCCGCAGTAAATGGTCGAGAGTCTGGGGACTGCTTGGAATATCCCAGTTGGTTCGGAGCTTCGCCCCTCCATACCTCCTGTGGAAGCTACTGAATTCCAACACAATTAGACGTATAATTGTGGTTTTTGACATATATATATATATATATATATATATATATATATATATATATATATATATATATATATATATATATATCTGGGTATGCCCCACCAAAACAAAAATAAATAAATGAAATTAGATATTAAAACGACAGGGGGAGGAGGGAGGGCGCCGACGCTAGATCCGCCTTGGAGCCTAATGCTTAATAATAATAATGTAAATATGAAAGAAGCAGGTAACACGATACGATACTGCACTGGTACAGGTGGATAAATACCCTTCATTACAACTGGTATAGAAAGAAGTACTTGTAAAGTTTAAATTCTAAAGTAAACAATTCTCCGAAGATTCAGAAAAATAAAACCCCTGAACTACAGCAATACACTCTTTATACCAAAAGCAAGTTATGAAATGAGGAAAGCGATTCTAAACATGTTACACTTCGTCTATGAGAAAGCTATAAACAGTTGTCCATTGGTAATGTCACCGATTTTGGTGGTTTCCGAGTAGCTCTTCGCACGAAATTTGAACTGGCTCGCTAAAATTCGAAACAAAACGGATAATTAATCAAATTTCCGTAAAAGAAATTCAGAAGTCATCTCATACATAATGTGTTAATCTTCTTTTAACGCTTTCTATCAGATATGACATCTAATTACATTTTACACATTTAAATTCTAACTCAAATATTTTAAATCAATTAGCGCCATTTAAAATGAATCACGGGAATGACAAATGCGGAAAACCTCTCTATTTCCATTAAGATGCTATCTGAATTTTAGAGCGTCGTTGTGATTGGTAGAAAAGAACAGAAAACTCATAAATATTTGTGTTATAAATACAATTTGTCATATCCTTCAAATAAAATTTTTAGAATTTGTTTCTACCTAAAAAGTTGCGAGAAAGATACACATTTGAATGATATATTGCATTGTGCGTTTCACACATCAGTAACAATAGTAAAGAAACTTGCGTATGGCGCTGTCTTCTGAACGAATGCATGAAAGAGAATTACGTAAGATATCCAAGTCATAGGACGATAGTTTTCACCACAAATATTACTTTTTAAGCCCTTCTCCATTCGCTTTGGTGTTCACAGTGTTCTCTCTCTCTCTCTCTGCTTGTCCGTCTGTCTTTCTTGTTTAAGCGAGATGTAGTAAAATTTTAGTCAATCAGCTTCTGTTTTTCAGTCCTATTCATTCGATCGATCAGTCAATCAATCAATCAATCACTCATCCATCCATCCATGTATTCATTTATTCATGCATTCATTCATAGTGTACATGAATGTAATGTAGGATACCTATTGATTTATTCATGTAATATACTCGTTTATTTATATCTACAATTAGTATACATTTTCCATAAAAATATTTCACTCAGAATCATAAACTTAAAGAAGAATTTTCGTCATACCACAATTTTCATAATTTCTTTACAATAAAATTGTTTGACGTCCAATTTTATTCAAGACTAAAGCATTACGTAAAATTGTTTAAAATCTTTTTAATCTGGTATGATTATTTGAACAATATTTGTCAGGGTTTCTATCCTGGTTTGAAATACCACCTATAAAGAGGTCATTAATCATTGTCCTACATGCGGTCGTTAAATACAGGTTTTGTGTATTTCTTTCTTTTATCAGAGCGTGTCATATCTGAGGTAGCTACCTGCGTCCACGGGTATTTACAAGGCACAATGCAGCAATTCAGATACGCATACATAAGTAGATGTATTGCACACTTTTTATCTTGATAGAAAAGAAAGATAAATACATTGAAGACATATTCGAATTGTATGGTGATTTTCTACTCTGCGCATTTCATCGCCCTGTAATCGGGTATGAAATCGTAGATGTGATGATAACACTTATATGAAAAGCCATCTCGCACAATAACTTTTCAAAGCTTGTATTTTCTGAATTTCCTGTTTTTAGTTTTACAGGAAACGTGGGAAACAGCATCTTTAATCTAAAAATTTGTATTGAGAAAGAAAATACCTTACAGAAATGTGTCTCGTCACTAGCAGATGACATGGCTATTTACATTGAAATATGTAACTGCCGAGGATTCCTTTTTTGTAACTGACTCCGAATTATACGAGTAATTCTTTTACTAAGGCAATTCAGAATAATTTACATTCTAAATTCTCAATAGATAATAGTGCATATACTTCAATTTGATGATTATGTTTTATGGCCAATATCTAACAAAAAATTCTTCTCTATTATTTTTTTACCATTTACATACACGATTTACAAGATTACTCAATAATGAAATCATTATCTCAAACAAAATGTATAAAATAAAACGTGCTTTTTACTGGGACTGTTACGGTAAGAAAACAAGTGATTTCGGATATTGTCGCAAATATGACAGAAAATTAGCAGATAAATTACTGGGAATAGAAAAGTATGTTGCGATTTGGAGAAATTACTTTTATAAGCAGATTATAAAAAACCAAAAAAAGCAAAACCCCTGTAAAACGAAGTCTATTCTTCATCTTCACACACAGACAATAACCTGACTGTCCAGAAAAACTTCAAGGTGGCCGTATTGAATGAATATCAGACATACACACTGTAAGTGAGCACGTATAAGCGTTTGATATGTCATCATATGTTGTTATTGATGATGGATTTATCTATTTATAGATTTGATGTTTGTGTTATTATTCTAGGATCACATAGATCTATATCTCACGTACGGAAAATAAATCAATGCACGTAAAATAAATCAATATTGTGCGCCCCCCTCTTTCTTTCCCAACAGAAATCAATCAATCAATCATTATGCATATCTACATATTGAAAATAACTTCTCTGTTCATTGTTTATAATAATATCACATATTTCAAATTATCAGTCACAGAATTTGCAAATCACCAATTAATTAAGTATTTATAAACTTACCGGTATAAGCCGTAATGTTTTAACTTTCCTCTTGGCGCTCAAATCAGCTGATCGTGAAGCAATTTCTCTGTTTGAAATCAGCTGACTACTTTGCAAAACTTTAAGTCGACGACTGAAATCCAAATGCAGACAGTACAAATAATTGTTTACCAGTTTTCTTAAATATATTTCACAATTATCGCACAAAAATGCAGGAAAAATAGTGAAAATTTCTTTTGTTACACAGAAGTCAAAAGCTACAATTACTATGTGCAGCACGTGTGAAAAGGCAGATTAAAGCGAGATCCGATCTAACAATTGCTGTTTCTAAGTACTGCGTGAATCAACAGTCTTTCGGGGCCTCCAATAATGGATACGTTCCCGTAGTTCGCTTATTTACATAAAACTCCTCTCAAATCGTCAACAATTTTCTGACTTATCAGGCGTGACATCTTACTTATGATGGTAAAGTAGCAACATCATTTGAGAAAATTATTGAAATATGAAATTATTTGTAAATGGGTTTAAAAAAAAATATATTAAGATGTTAGTGGCGAAAACGAGGTAAAAGTTAAAATTTCCCATGATACATTGTAGATTTCACGATCAAAAGACAATCATTGGTGTTTATACATTGGAAACAATTGGGGAAAGAAGTTATTTCACACGAAATAAACATAGTTCAAATAGTACATTTATATATTTTACGTCTTTTTGTCTGTTTGATCTATCTGATAAATTGATTTCTAATTAAATGAAATATTTGAAGAGGATTTTGTCTAAATCACTTAGATACAAAATAATCAACGTCACGAAACATCAGAATAGAGGGAGCCATTTGTCGTTATCAAATCAAAATTTACAAAATGGAAAATGCATCACGATTCGGATAAAAAAAACCTTCATCAACAATTCTAACGCTAAACGAAGTATCAACTTGTTGTATGAAATGATATCCAATTTTTCATCATAGTAGCAATAATTATAGATGGTAAAATTCATAATGAACCACATTTTTTTTTTCTTTTTGAAAAATCAACAAATATAGATATATGGACATTGAGAACACACTTGAAATCTACGTAACAACCGACGCTGGCTGTAATACTCGATAAAGCTATAGCTTCTCGATAATGACCAAATACCCATTAGCAAAAACGATCGCTGACAATAAAAGCAGCTCACTTTTACGTTTTGAAAGATATTTCCCTTCGCTTGCATGCTATAAGTACATGTTAAACTGGCGCATGCGTGTCTGGGGATGCGTCTCGGAGTATAATTGACATGTGATCAAACCCTCATACATAAAGTCTTATTATACGACCATGTCGGAAATTATGAACATTTGTCGGCATGACATGGGCACGAGCCTCGTCCCTCCCATCTCTAAATCTCGTGTACGACGACAGACGGCGCTCAATTCAAGTAGACAGAGAAAATGCGGGGATTGCATGTCTGTGAACATCTTTACAGCTAATTATCCTTATAATGTATGACCGACCATTTATAATATTGGATTTCCGATAAGAAGGCGAATTCTCTTATCGGATTGCAAAATCGCAAGACCCCCGTGCTACGGAAAATATCGTTGTTAATTTAGAAGAAAACAAATCTATCTCTCACAGAAATACAAGGCACATCGAAAGAGAAATCCAGAGATTAGATTGTGTAAACATTTGATCAGAGGACGGTCAATTAATCATTGTCCCCTCGAAATCGTTAAATCTGTGTTTTGTGGTTGCGGAAATATCGTTTATATTGCCTTTTATCTGTGATGCACCTGTCGTGTTTTACAGGTAATTCTACAGCATGCATTAGAAGTCAACACCTTAACACCCATTATACAGCAGAGATCCCTCTGCCAACAAGAAACCGTGACAGTAGGGAGGGCAGATTTGATATTGCACTCTCATCCATCATCTGTATAAATATCTAGGCGGCAAACTCAAATGTTTGGGTCAAGGTTAAATAAAATGAAATTATTCATTTCTGACTAGAATTGCAAATTCTGGAACGTGGACCTTAGACCACGATTACAGCAAAGGAAGATTCGTACTTAATTTCCACGTGGCCGACTTTCGGATTCTCTTTACCCTAAACGTACTCTTTATCCATAAAGTCCTATAGCAATGAGATATTTTTTTCATAGAACATGCTTTACTTTTTCATAAAACATACTTTTCTTTTCATATTGACAGAGCCGAGTATCCTCCCGAGATCACGAGTCCAGGTTAATTGTTTAATATTTTTCAACTTTTATATCCATTTTAAATGGACGATTTCATAGACTTTGTTGTCACCGGGAAATGGAAAAAAATGTCGTGCTATTTCTTGAAAGAGAGATTTCGAATTCCAGTATGTCATCTTAAATTCACCTCAGACGACATCTTTTGACATTTTATCCTCTTTCCACTACCGCAGTAAAAATTAGGCAATGATAAGCAGAAGAGTGTGTGTGTGCCCGTAAGCTAAACGTGGTCCCTACGTTGGCATCTCCCTCTGTTCCTAGTGATTGATGAGGTAAACAACTATTATTTCCACCCGACCCTATACCCCTCTCGCCGCCAGAGGGCACTATGAACTAATCAAAGACCTCGTTATAGAGTGTTTATGGGAAGAAAATAATATGTATTGAAGTAGTGTCTACTTAGGTAATGTAATTGGCAGTTCTCATCTTCTAGTAGTAACCGCTTGTGATTATAGGGTCGGTGTGCATACGCATGGAAAAATATTGTGAACAATTGGAATATTGGCGCATGCGCCGATCCGAAGAACACAGATACTTCGTCCAAAACATACTTTTATAGGGACATGTTAAGACATTAATGGCGTGCCAAACTCGTGACTATTCATCATTCACAACAATTTTAAGCTCATTTCTATTGACAGTTTTGTACAGAATCTGTGTGAGGAATTCGGTAAAATTTTAAAAGTGATGATAAAAATTAAAAGCCGAACCTAGAACACTCTGATAACTATTAATTTTCAACGGGATCTGGTCGAAATTTTTGCTTCCTACAAGGCAAAATAAATCTGCAATATTCTACTTCCTGATCATGCATTTTTAACCAATATTTCTAAAACAAATGGACATAATTGTATTTGTTAGTTGATATTCGGACTTTGTTCAATAATTTGTCCTTTTTGACATACATTTCAGTGACGACATAGAAATGTTTGCACCAAAAGCCGACAAATTCAACAGTATTAATAAAAAGCATGGAACATGGTCAGACGAGGGGTTTGTACTCATGATCTTCCAGTCGCGGCTGGACCGCCCTGAAACATTACACACTATAAACAAATAATACATAGTATTGTAATGATTTTTTGTGGAGATACATGTGTTCTACGCGTCGTTTTATAACTCCACTGCATGTTAAATCAAATTCATATAGATTTTATGTATTGCAATTGCATTTTTAAACAATTGTAAGTAACAGGGTCTGTTAAATGATGTTACCACGGTATTAAAAATAGATCACCCTACATGGCATGTATTCAAGTTCTTCGATTAATCGAAATATATAGCATGAATGTTTGATATGTGTAAGTAGATATATCTACATCGCAATTAACTGAATCAAAACAAGAAATTATATGTATACAAACAAAATACATGAGAATGGGTCAACAAAAGATAAGTATTTTTAGACTTTGAGATAGACATTACTTGTAAAACTCGCTTACAGCGAAATTCATGGGACGCCAGTAAAAACTTCGTTATAACCGTAATTCGCTATATTGATATAGCGAAGTTCGTTATACCTTATAACGAATTCGTACTACACGTGCAATATTGGTAATATTAAATGTTTGCAACATATGAGTATTTTTACAAATTATTCGTCTTCATCAGTGATGCTCTTGGCTGAATCTGTTCCAAAAGTTATCGTATATACATGTAGGCTACGTGGTGAGAATTTTGGAAGTTATGAGGGTGTCATACACGCTGTATATAAGCACTTAGGGGACCAGAATGACGCATTCTATTTTGAAAGAATTCAGAAATTTGATCAGAGATGTTCAGAAAGTGCATTGAGATGAAGGGAGATTTTACTGATGATGAAAGGAGATTATATTTAAAAAAAATAATGACAATTGTTTCAATTCTGGGTATTCCCAAATACATGGGACCGACAACTTTTTGATCGTACCTCGTAAGAACATTTATACTCATCCTGGTTTCAATTGTTAGCACCAAATGAGCCTTTTCCACAAAATATGTGCAGGGTTGCAATCCCTCCTTTTGGTCGGAAATATTTACCAGAAAGGTCATTTTCGACTTATTTCAGGGTAACACCCCCCTTTTCCGGACCTAATAGTGCAAAATATTAGTCACGGGGGGGGGGGGGGGCTGCAGGTCCCCCCTTTTCAAATTGTTTAATCCACCTTTGTAGAGTCGGATACTTTAGCGCACAATATCAAAACCTATATGATTTGACTGTATGTGAAATTATATTATTTACCGCCTCCTCTTGTAAACAATATAAAAAATGTGAAAATACATGAAGCTGTAGTTATTGGTATAGAGAGTTGATTTTGTGAGTACTGAATATTTGGTAATATCGACTTCTAACAACGAATAGATACATTGACAGTTATAATAATAGACATACATGTAGGTAGATTTATAAGTATAAATGATGTTAAATATACCTATGGCACCTGATATATTGTGAAAGACTTCATACCTTATTCATAAATAAAAAAAAAAATATGGTAACAGAAAATAAATATAAACATCAGATCAATAGAATGGATTTACATCACACTTTTATGTCTGTAAAGGTGAAATTGTTTACACTACCTTTGAAATCAGATAAAAGAGCTTACCTGTGTTTGTGTGTAGCTGGGAATAAACATCGTGCTCTGAAAGACATCGCTCATCTGAAATACGCACATATCACGTGATTCCCTAATCGATATTGATAACTGCCTTAAATCAAATCGAACAATTTCCGATTGATAAGATTTTAATCAAATCTAAACGGCCACTGTGAATCAGACGTAAATTATTTTTACCATTAGTATAAAATACGTAACGACATGGATTTAAAACGACTTTTAATATTACGTTTATTTTAATATCTTTTTAAACATTCTATAGGCGTCCCCCAGTACTCGTGCCGGGAGAAGAGGTGAGGAAATAGGATTGGTAAAGATCCTAATCGTGCATTTCTTTTAAAAGCGCATACGGTAGATTGAATAAATTCACTATGTTGATTTTAACTGTAAAAGTTAGGTTATATTTTTTTTAAAGTGTAAAACCTGGCGAAATATTAAAGTTAGAATTTTTTTCCCCATTTGCACGCATAAGATTTAGAGGTTAGTGTAACTCCCTTCCCCTTACTTTCTATGTTGCAACATAATGGACAAATTGTTTAAACGACTTCATTTTCCAACTAATCATTTAACATTTCTAAATCTGATTTTAATGGAAAACGTGTGATAAATACTTCTATAAATAATTAACAGGGGCGTACTATTTGTATAATTAATTTTCCGTGTATTCTGTATACAAACAAAAACACATTTCCTTAGAGGGAGGAAAACATGATAATTTTATGATATCGTTTCCTGGGTATAGCTGTATGTCATCAATACAAAACAAAACACTTTTTCTGTGTGTATAATATAAAATTCAGTAAAAGACAAGGGAACATATTTGGCTAAGTAGGGACGACAACTATTACTGTCACATTCTTCCCCTACTAGAGGTTTCCACAGATGGACAACGAAACGAACACAGCAGTCCAAAGTTTGCTTAATCCCAGAGAAAACAACAAACAACTGATTACGGCGTTGATCTGTAACAGGCAGTGAAACAAATGGAACCCGGATGGAACCGATCTCCTGGATCATCCACCTATCGCGCAGATGCTTTACTGAGTTTCCTGACCTGCCACCTATCGCGCAGATTCTCTACTGAGTTTCCTGACCTGCCACCTATCGCGCAGATGTTCTACTAATTTCCTGACCTGCCACCTATCGCGCAGATGTTCTACTAATTTCCTGACCTACCACCTATCGCGCAGATGCTCTACCGAGTTTCCTGACCTGTCACCTATCGCGCAGATGCTCTGCTGAGTTTCCTGACCTTCTACCTGTCATGCAGATGCTCTACCGAGTTTCCTGACCTGCCACCTATAGCGCAGATGCTCTTCTGAATTGCCTGACCTGCCACCTTTCGCGCAGACATTATGCTGAGTTTCCTGACCTACCACCTATCGCGCAGATGCTCTACCGAGTTTCCTGACCTGTCACCTATCGCGCAGATGCTCTGCTGAGTTTCCTGACCTTCTGCCTGTCACGCAGATGCTCTACCGAGTTTCCTGACCTGCCACCTATAGCGCAGATGCTCTTCTGAATTGCCTGACCTGCCACCTTTCGCGCAGACATTATGCTGAGTTTCCTGACCTACCACCTATCGCGCAGATTCTCTCCTGAGTTGCCGGACTTACCACCTATCGCGCAGATGTTCTACCGAGTTTCCTGACCTTCCACCTATCGCTCAGATGCTCTACCGAGTTTCCTGACCTGCCGCCTAGCGCATAGATCCTCTACCGATTTCATGAACTGCCACCTATAGCGCAGATGCTCTTCTGAGTTTCCTGACCGACCACCTATCGCACACATTCTCTACTAATTGAGTTGCTAAACCTTTCACCTATCGTGCAGATTCTCTCCTGAGTTGCCAGACCTTCCCTTGTCGCGCAGATGCTCTACTGAGTTTCCTGACCTGCCACCTATCGTGCAGATTCTCTCCTGAGTTGCCGGACTTACCACCTATCGCGCAGAGCTCTACAGAGTTTCCTGATCTGCCACCTATCGCACAGATGCTCTACTGAGTTTCCTGACCTTCCACCTTACGAACAGATTCCCTATTGAGTTTTCAGACCTTCCACTTGTCGTGCAGATGTTCTTCTGAATTTCCTGACATGCCACCTATCGCGCAAATTCTCTACTGAGTTTCCTGACTTGCCACTTATCGCGCAAATGTTCTACTAATTTCCTGACATGCCACCTATCGCACAGATTCTCTACTGAATTTTCTGACCTTCCACCTATCGCGCAGATGCTCTTCCGAGTTTCCTGACTTGCCACCTATCGCGCAAATGTTCTACTGAATTGCCTGCCCTGCCACCTATCGCACAGAAGTTCTACATAAGTTTCCTGACCTACCACCTATCGCGCAGATTCTCTCCTGAGTTGCCGGACTTACCACCTATCGCGCAGATTCTCTCCTGAGTTGCCAGACCTTCCCTTGTCGCGCAGATGCTCTACTGAGTTTCCTGACCTGCCACCTATCGCGCAGATGCTCTACTGAATTGCCTGACCTGCCACCTTTCGCGCAGACGTTATGCTGAGTTTCCTGACCTACCACCTATCGCGCAGATTCTCTCCTGAGTTGCCGGACTTACCACCTATCGCACAGATGCTCTACTGAGTTTCCTGACCTTCCACCCTACGAATAGACTCCCTATTGAGTTTTCAGACCTTCCACTTGTCGTGAAGATGTTCTTCTGAATTTCCTGACATGCCACCTATCGCGCAAATTCTCTACTGAGTTTCCTGACTTGCCACTTATCGCGCAAATGTTCTACTAATTTCCTGACCTGCCACCTATCGCACAGATTCTCTACTGAATTTTCTGACCTTCCACCTATCGCGCAGATGCTCTTCCGAGTTTCCTGACTTGCCACCTATCGCGCAAATGTTCTACTGAATTGCCTGCCCTGCCACCTATCGCACAGAAGTTCTACATAAGTTTCCTGACCTACCACCTATCGCGCAGATTCTCTCCTGAGTTGTCATACTTCACACTTACCATCTATCGCGCAGAAGCTCTACTGAGTTTCCTGACCTTCCACCTATCGCGCAAATGCTCTACTGAGTTTCCTGACCTTCCACCTATCGCGCAAATGCTCTACTGAGTTTCCTGACCTGCCACCTATCGCGCCGATGCTCTACTGAGATTCCGGGCCTGCCACCTATCGCGCAGATGTTCTACTGAGTTTCCTGACCTGCAACCTATCGTGCAAATTCTCTACGGAGTTGTCAGACCTTCCTTTCCACTTATCGCGCAGATTCTCTACCAACTGGGCTACATGACTTTCCACCTATCCCTCAGATTCTCTACTGAGTTACTTGACCTGCCACCTATCGCGCACATTCTCTACTAATTGAGTTGCTAGACCCTCCACCTACCGAGCAGATTCCTTACTGAGTTGCCAGACCTTCCACTTATTGCGCAGATTCTCTACCAACTGGGCTACCTGATTTTCCACCTATCGTGCAGATTCTCAACTGAGTTGCCAGACCTTTCTCCTATCGTGCAGATGTTCTACTAGCGGATAGATCCAGGAAGTCATAGAAATAAAATACGAAAAGAGAAAATTAGTAGCGTTAAATAAACTTTAAGATTAATAAAAATCATTTTCTCACGAAATGTATTTATTTATTATAAAGAAATATGATAGATAATGTCGGGTAATAAAACATGCTGTAATGTGTGTAATAGAATACAGGTGCGTTTTTATGAGACAAAGCAACACGTTTACCGTGTGTAATAAATAAACCCACACTTTGTTTTCTGTGTGCAGTATGTAGTAAAACACGTTCTCCACTTTTAAAATATGAGACATATTTTCTCTGTGTGCAGTACAATAAGAGTAATATATATATTGTCATGCACCAGGCAGGTGTCGGCATTGTAAAACAAGAAATAAAGATAAAATCTACTTGAGTTGTTTGATTGGTGTTTTACGTCGCTTTCAACAATTTTTTCACTTATATCGCGACATGGAAGCAGGAGGTATAACCAACCTCTTGAACATAGTGGCGCAATCCGGGAATCGAACCCGGATCGTCGGGCCGCAAGCCGAGCGCTTAACCAAACCTGTCCCAAAATCTACTTGAGAAAAAGCTAAAATTAAAATTAAGACAACGTACGACGGACATTAAGAATAAAGTTAGGGTCACGACTGAGATTACCTATTTACCAAAAATTGCCTACATCCAGATTTACGAAGGGATAAGGTATTTATTTGATAATCCGGTCCTCCATTCTGTATCGCATGCACCGACTATTAAAACATAAATTACTTTCAAAATACAGACGGACATCGTCGTAAACCCACGGTCGGTTGCCTTTCTCTTACCTCAAGTGCAACCGACCGACCGTGGATTTCCGACGATGACGGACCGACAGATACATAATCAGTCTCATATTGTAACTTGAACACTCATTAACAATCACAAAAAAAAAAAAATCATCCTGTAAACAGAGCGAGTATATGAACTGCATGTGATCGAGTATATCAGGTTGTCCGCCCCGCCAGCTCATTAAAATCTACCGCAGTATTGTGTTTCAGTCATTGATATTTTTTCTTTATCAAATGGCGAAAATTCTACCGAATAATTATATACACAGTAGATACATTTCGAGTTCGTCTATATTTTTCTGATTGTGTGAATGGTAATTTATTCCGAAAAAGCGATGTGTGATATATAATTAGGTGGCCATTTTTGATCGAATTAACTCTGATCATTCGTTATATATTGAGTCATGCCTTTATTACGGTCGTAAACTGACACCGGGGTTCAATCCATCATTATGTCGACCTCAATGAGACAACAAAACACGGTCTTTACAATCTGTGTACCTCGTGAATAAAGACAAATAGGCTTAAATTGCTACTGGATCGGTAGAAGCCTGATCGTATGGAGCATCGTCGACTTTATCTTTTACCCACTTTCAAGAAGACTGTAGTCGTTAAAGAACACTTGTAGTCTCTCCCCACACATATTTTAGTTGGCTCTGAGGCCATCATTAACACCCCCATCCCACCTCCTAAAACAAAAACAAAACAAGCACAAAAACAAAAACAAAACAAAAAAACCTTTTCACAGTAAAAATTTAAAGGCCACAAAATATATTGAGAAAGAAAGCTTTGTTATTATTTTATATTCACTTTCCTTTGGAGGACTCATTAAAAACAAACAAACAAAACAAAACAAAACAATTCAACGAAAAGAACATCAAGTTATAAATAATTAATAAATAAATAACAAAAAGACATATTGTACAACTAACCAAACGGTGCTTGTGAATGTGTAAGTTTCGATATTTTGAGTCATAGTGATGCCTTCATATTGTAGCTGTAGGACTGCCGAGCAATTTTCCGTGAGTGATCGTAAAGTTTAGAATTGCGGCAGTACTAAGGCATCGATACAACCACCGCCAAGTAGGGCACAATGCACCGTGCCCCAAATAGTATGACGTCCCGTTTCGACTACAGTTCCATTTCGGCCTAGGTGGCACAAGATTCCCAAAGTGTGTATCGATTACATTACGACTATAGAACGGTGGCACTACAACCAGAAACGACTTTTTGTTTCATTAATAAATGAAAAGTCTAGAAGGGTTTCGGGAACATTTTAATGAAACAAACAATCAAGAGGGGTCTCGGGAACCATTAATGAAACAAAAAATCAAGAGGGGTCACGGGAACCAGACTAATCTCGAAACCGGATATAAAGCTCCAGCCAAACAAGTCTAAAAAGATTTAACTAGAGAAGGATTGATTATATAGCTGTTTTATGTTGCTCCACGATTATTTCACGTATACAGTTACGAGATCTGCCTGACGCATGTATAGAAGTTTATACCTTTTCAACGGGTCCATCTGAAGCAGTGAAGGATTTTTAAGTACCACGCTTACCGTGAAACGGGACCTTGGTTTCACTGTCTCGTCTAAAAGACAGGACACCCCTGTGTACATTCTCGAAGTCAGTGTGAGGTCACTGTCTCTATTGCTCTACGTAGATACCCGAGGAGTCTGGCCATGGCACTTGGGATAAAACTCGGGGTTTATCGTTAGCGCCGGTTAATACAATTTCAAGTTCTTCTGTATCAATTCTAATTATATAATGGGGTTTTATCATTAAATACGATCGGAAATGTGTAAAACATGTATTCAAAATCTACTTGTTTGAATGACAAAATATTTTAATCATTCGTTTTTACCAAAATTACCCCCGGAATAAGAATTGCTGTCTATGATAAAGTCCGATGCTTTACCCCAAATGTTCCGTATGCTTGTTATCAAATACCCGGATGTCCGACTTCGAGAATATGGCGGGAATCGAACCCCGAGACCTCTTGGTCACAAAACGAGCACCTCATCCACTGTTCTTCACCAGCTCAAATAAAGGTGGAACATTTAATGGACCACTGGGAATACCCACCGAGATTCAACATCTGTCGCACTGAAATCTTTAAACCGACATCACGTTAAACTTATTGCTTCAGGTAACTGCACCAGACATATGGCATGCTTACTTTTTGGGGTGGTCCGTCCAGACAAGTGCTCCACAAGGCGTTGCATCAACACACTGGTACATGTAGAATACATGTAACAACACTACAGAGAACGATCATTACTACAGGTAAACCTTCTGGATATCGGCCGCCACAATATGACAACGGACGGAACAACATGGTGGACGTAAAGGGGGTCACTTTTGTGGTGTAACTGTTGGCTCTTTAATTTCGCACTGTAATACAGTACATCCATTTTAGGGACGTATATATCTAAATACATACGTCCCTGATTCATTTCTACATTACTTCTGTAAACTATCGAAGAGGAGATAACTCTTATAAATTTCATTACCCTTTGGCTAATGCTGTGGGAAAAGGGACATAACTCTCACCAAAATAACTATGAAATTAAACACGTTAGCTTGTTTGAGTTTTACATTATGTCTCACCAAGGATCATGACAATTATACGGTGATAGCTTCTGCCTAGTGTATTGCATAGAAATCTAGACCTTTGCAATGGGCCAGCCTGAAGCAGCAAGGGATCTTTCACATGCCATGTCTACCAAGACACTGGACCTCAGATTTTGATGTTTTATCTGAAAGACAGGATACTGATGAATGACTGGCAAGACTCAATCTCGAGACTTTTTTGTCTCAAATCCGAGACTTTTCTGTCACAAGCAAAGTACCACCTATGCCAACTCATGAAATACATGTACAACTTCAAAATCTACACCAGAATAAAACATAAAACCATCTCAACCTACACCACTGTACTGAATACCATTTCTGAAATTACCAGTCAGTCCCAGTTTTAAATTCATTGAAACCTTTGTAAATAATTTTACATAATTGAATGTCATGAATGTATATAATTTTCTTATATATGTACTTCATTCTCAAAATTAAAGCTTCATACATGACAAAAATGATAAAAGTTACATTACACAAAATGTATTGAACAGAAATTCCCAGCAAAACAAAGGTAAATGATGAAAACATCACTGGCAGCAGAGTCAAACTTTACTTCCTCTAGAATCATTTTATTTAACATCTTGGTTTTAAAAACTTCAAGATGTATTGCTGAAGTATAGTATCAATTCACATGTTGTATCATTTGAAAATATCCATTTGGTATCATACCATTTTATAGAGTTGTTACAAATTGGCGGTTCACCCATCCAGACACTGCCCGCACTTGACGTTGCTTAACTTTGCAACAAAGCAGGGAGAGGATAACTATATTGCCAGAAATGCTAGCTCACTATAAAGGGTATTAAACTTGTTTATATGTCTTTGTCACAGAGAGTTCCCATACAATCTCATTTTCCTCAAATTAGCTAGAGTTATCTCCCACACTGGAGTACGACTCTTGGACTTTATCCATAGCTGCCCATACAAAACTGCTTGATTTAACTTAATTTTGTAATGTAATCGCATTGTATATCTAAATGTTTTATTGAAAATTGTCAGCTGATTGAGTATATTTACCGATTAATCAAGACTAAAGTCAGGAAATCTGCCTAGATAGTTAGTAAATTTCTAAAAAATTTGATGATGTTTATATGGTAGTAATGGAAAAAAATTGAGAGTTGTACTCCAATATGGCCACTAATGCTAGTAGTGTGACATCACATGGGAAAACTCTATAGGTACCCTACCCTAAATCTTATACACATGAAGTTTGTATAAAAATTACTTTTAAAAATTTCTAATGACCACATCCAATAACCATAGTACATTAAACTGAGATTTTATTTCGTTGCCTGAACACCTATCAAGTTTACACCAAAGTAATATATTTATCTACAAAATGAACTTCACATCTATGTACATATCACATTGTATACAAGTACATGTATAAAGATAAGTTTAATTAGCAGAAATTTAGTTGGAGTTATCTCCCATGGTCTGCAAAGTTAATGGTTAAGCATGATGTTTTGCCTCATATTCATACTAAGTTTAATGAATTGTTTTCAGAAAGTTGTTAATATTTTTTTTCTTTTTTTCATTGTCTTGTATCTTAAAATTTGCAAAAGCACTGCAAAAACATTCAAGTATCCCTAGGAGAAATTACCTACATAATTTGGTTGATTTATGAACAAATATTCAGTTCTATACCTCAAAGATGGCAGAAAACTTCTTACAAGGGAAGTAACTCCAATAAAATGTCAGGCAAATAAGACTTATCTATATGCTACATAAATAAATTAAAAACTTTTGTCATTGTTCACAACTGTGTACTCCATGTCTCGATTCTGAAAAAGCTCATGAAAGTTTCACTTGTTTATAATGTGTTTCTTTTTTTGCATGAAATAAAAACAGAAGTACAGAAGGAGCAAATCAGTTCTCACACTATCCGTCGAAATGCAATTGCTTCTTCATGAAAAACAGATCAATATTACTACTCTGTTGGACGCTGTCATTATAAATTTCTTATGGTATGCAATGTGCAGATTGTTGCGTTGTTGACATTAAACATATTAAATGTAATATTTCAGAATGCTGTACAACAATTCTATATTTTTTCTGCCTTTTCAGTCAATGCTGCTTGTATCTGAGCTGCAAACAATTTCCTTCCCTCATCCTGCAGATTGTCTAACAATTTCTTATCTTCAACCTCTTCGTTCTCTATGGCTTCTAATTCTGTAAAATTCCTCCTGAAACAACGTTTAAACATATATCAAATGAAATGCAGTGTAATAAATGATCACAAATGTGCGGTGGATTTTTTTTTAACTTACCTGACAACAGTGACTGCATCTGAATGATGCTTTAGTCCTAAGTAGTTAAACTCAAGCATAGAATTTGGATGTAAATTTTATAGAGAACAGCTGGAAACTGAAAAAAGATCAAAACTTTGTACAGTGTATTACAGTATTTGCAATTTGCTTTGCTATTCACCTGCAGGCGAAGCCGGCGTGGCCTAGTGGTATCGCGTCGGACTCCTGATCGGGAGGCCGGGGTTTGAGTCCCGCTCTGGTCATGCCGGTGTCCTGTCTTTCGGATGAGACAGTAAAAACCGAGGCCCAGTGTCGTGGTATGCATGGCACGTTAAAGATCCCTCACTGCTTCGGGTGGGTCCGTTGCAAAGGTCAAAATTTGTATGCCCCGCATCAGGCAGATGCCGTCACTATATACGTGAAATATTCGTGGTGTGACGTAAAACAAAAATCAATCAATCAATCAATCACCTGCAGGCGCGGATTCAAAAATTTTGTCAAGAGGGGGTCCATCCCAAAAATTTTTCCAAGAGGGGGTCCACCCATGTTTTGTGTGTAAAATTACTTATTCTATATTGGAAAACAACAAGAAAAGTAAATTTCACTGAATCTCAGGATGGGTACAGACCCCCAGTCCACCCCTCTGGATCCACTCATGATTTGCATACATCTAAAATATAATGCTTCTATATCGAAAAGTTAGATATATTTTAAAGTCCTTCAGCAAGTCATTTTAAAATTCTTACTCCAAATTTGATCAAACTGGAATTTATTATAATCTTAAAATTGAAAAGTATGCTTAAAATCACTTGCTGCCAGCCTGTTATTGAACTTTTCCAAAATGGAAATCATATTAAATACATGTAGTTTGGATGTACATGGGAACAAGGAGCATATTGTGAGTAACAAAAAGTTTGGATTTTCCCAACATTGTTGAATGACGTAAAACAATAATCAATCAGGCAGATGCAAGCCTATGTCACAATAAAAGTGCAATAATGTATGTGTACTTGCTTCGAAGTCTACTTTATCCTTCTTTTTTATTAGCAGTAAAATTAGAAGTGAAGTGAATCACAAATTGCTAAGTAAGGTGGAAATTATTCATTTGATCATGATATGACAAAATTTGCAAACTGTACAAGGTTTTCTCATAATTAAGTGTCGAAATATCAAATGAAAGTCAAAAACGTTAAGGACCGCATATGCTAGCGCAAAAGGCGCGAGTCTGCTAGGGGGGTAAATTTTTGAAATTTAAAAAGGAGACATAACTTGGCCTTTTGGCAAGGTGATATGGCATTAAAATTATCAGGAAAATGATAGCAAATTGTCTCATTTTATGTAATTTTTCTCTCTCTCATGTTGTGAAGGTTTAGTGGAAAACAATTTCTCTATATCATTTGGTTGATTAAAAACTTTGTTGATACATGGATTTCCTCAGATAATGCAGCAGGCACAGATAAATCAAATAATTATGTAAATGACAAAATTATCACAAATCTTATATCATTATCTGATAATACAGTTACAAGAATGTATATCATACCACAATTTCTGACAAAAATTACTCAAATTCAAGTTCTAGTCATGGTCTGCATCACCTTCTGACTGCTCTGAATCTTCTAATTGGCTATCCACCTTTATATTATTTGTTATTAACTTTAAGTATTAGCAACAAATATTATCCAAAGCCAAATTTGTTTATAACTTGAAAAACCTCTGTAATTTCCTTTTGTTTGCGAAGTTTGATAATTTCAGTTCAACCTGCAGGATTCGAAATTAGCAGTCGTCCAGTCATCAAAAACAACCTAAAATATCTTTGGGCAACCTCAAATTTCAGAAAAAATAGTGGCGGCCGTCCAAATTTGTTTTAAATTTACCAATATGACGACCCAAAAATTTTGCCAATTTCAACTCCTGATTCTATATCAATCATTTATTTAACAGTAATCGTAATTCACACAGCTAAGGCCATTCAATTCGTATGGAAGACTAATAAGGATACAATAGCCTCTGTGCAGCTGTGATTACAGTTGAGTTAACTTAAAAAGAATAAATAAAAATGCATCAAAGATAAAATATACAGTATTGCTAAACATTTTTGGCACACAATGTGCCCTATTGCGAATCATAACACAAGTGTTTGAGGAACAGACAGACAGAAGATTGCAGACAAAGTGATCCTGAAAATTAGTGTCGCTATGTTTCACAACAAGCACATTCTTGTTTTATGGGGAGTTTTATGGGGAGTTCATATGGGAAGTTTCATTACAATAGGTGGAATGTTAATACATGTAAAATTATAATTTGGCTTCAATTTTTGCTATGACCTTGACCTTTAGATCCTGAAATCTATAGGGCACATCCTTGGCTTAAGAGGAGTATATGTGTAAAGTTTCATAACAATTGGCGAAATGTAAATACAATTATTGTCCAGAAACCATATTTACTTATCAAGGCCTTATGACCTTGACCTTTTGTTGCTGAAATCAATAAGCACATCCACATCTCATGGGGAGTGTGTGAAAATTCACAACAATAGGCGGAATGTAAATACAGTTGTAGCCCATAAACCATTTCCACTCATCAAGGCCCTCTGACCTTGACCTTTGGGTCCCAAATCAATAGGGTACATCCTTGCTCTTGGTTCATGGGGAGTATGTGTGTGAAATTTGATTACTGTATCTAAACAGTTGTAAGAGTTAAAGTCCAGACACAAATTGTTGATGCCTGCCGCCAGAAGCCCGCCACCTATCCAACATCCCACATCAGAGCCGAGTCTTGCAAATTGGCTAAAGACACCCCTAAAATTAGCAACCACCACGGGTTTTAATAAAATGGGAATTTCAACTATTGAGAAGTGTTATATACATAAACAGAGCATGCTGAAATCAGAATTGAAGTCCATTTTACTCTATCTCTTCAGATACAGGTGTTATAGGGGTATATAGGACGCCCCCGTGGGTTGACGCAAAAAGAGAAAAAAGTGTTATTTGAAAAAAAAGTGTCAGCATTATAATGTGAGAAGGGTAAACAAGAAATATCCAGTGTAACCTGCTATATCACTTGAAAAAACCATGCTGAATTCACATTTGCAAACCATTTATCTGTATCTTGTACGGTTATGGAGCTATAGTGCTATAAGTGTACCCAGGGTAGGGCTTCCGCGGATAAAAAACATCAAAACTCAATAGAAAAAACTGTAGGCAACAGAAAAACAGTATAAACAAGATGTTTTTGTGAAACACTGATGCCCCCCGAGGCAACAAGTCCTAAATGGGTATTTTTTCAATAAAGGTCAGGTTCATGGTCACAAGGTCATCAACCTTGGTGTCATCTGAAAGGGTTTCATTAGTGAGTATGCATGCCAAATATAAAGCTATGGTAAAGGTTAAAGTTTTGCAACAAAGTCGGACAGACAGACAGATCAAAATCAAAATGCCCCCCTAATTTCATTCCGGGGCATCACAACACTTAAACTTAAAGGTAGGAATAATTATTCTTGGATCGTAAAACAGTTATTTAATCCTTCATTTCCTTGTACAAAACTACACATGCATACTTCAGCACTTCTTGAAAAAAGTTAAGAGTGCAATTGCTACAAGTACTAATTTATTATGGTTCATTTACTAAAATGGGTAGGTGCATGAGTGTGATTCAACTGTTTGGGGGGGGGGGGGGGGTCGGGGGTTCTGTATCACATATGACAAGTACAAGTATGATATATATACACAATATCTACAACTCAGTTTCTCAATTAATGGCACTGTTTTATTATGCAGCATGCTGTCTTGCTATTTTATGTCTACATTCATGCCCCAACAGAATACAGGATTTTTTTACTATTTTTTTTTTGGGGGGGGGGGGGTCTGAATCCCACACACTTAATCATGACAAAATATCTGTATCTTTCATCACATAGTTAAATTAAATTTGAAACTCAACTTCAGTGTTTGTCAATAAATGAATAACTGGCATAATTCTGAATCACTCAATCAGTCATCAGTCAGTGACAGAAATCAGCTGATTCGTTCGCTAAGTCCTGAATTTCCTCAATGACCTCAGTCTCATCTCTTGTCTAAACCACTTTCGCTTTCAGATTTTTGCATTATTACCTACTAATTTTGCTGATAGTCTATTATTAATATGAATATTTTAGTAAAATGCAGGAATGATGAAATACAAAACTCAAAGATTTGTCTTCAAAGTTCAATGAAAATGATGGATTCATACCAATTAAAGTAGATCATTAGACCCCCTACTGACGTTACGAAGATAGGAATTCTAAACCGCGTTAAAAAACTGCTCATTTTGTACGTCAACAGGCTGTGCACGCTGTTCTTTTCCAAAATCACCTTTCTGTGCCCTTTCTAGGTTTTCTCCCGTATAATACAAAATTAGCCAACTCGAGTATTTCTCATCAAATTAGGCCATTTCGAACAGTCGTATGAAATCGTGTAAAATTTATTGATTTTAATATAATATTCATTTGAAAATCTTTCAGGAAACTCTTACTTCGTTTAGTTAATTAATGGGTTAATCGCTTTAAACAAGGAAAAGATTATGGATGAAGAAGACCTTTTCTTGTAAATTCCGGAACTATTGCTAAATTTTACCATTATAGGTTTGTGAATTAGAATTCTACGGAGAAGAAACTTTCTGTAGAACTTGTAAAGGAATTGGAGGAATGGTGTGATATAGGACGAGTATGTCGCATTTAATGTATTGTATAGTATAACTTCACAGAAATGTCATAATTGATATAGTGAGTTAAATAATATGTCATTGACATTCTGTTTTGACATTTCCATGCATTTAGATATATCGAATAATATAATTTCTTACCAAATATATTTTCTTCCAATGTAATAAATCACATTTTCAGACACTGTCATCATGCCGTCATTAGGAGGACCAATATATCAGTATAGAAATTGTTTGTTGCTTAGAGACCATAAACTTATTCGTGATGATTTATGGGTTAGAGATGGTGTCATTCTTAATCCAGAGAAGATTTTCTTCGAAGAAAGAGTAGCTGCAGATTATCAAGTGGACTGTAATGGAGCCATCATATCAGCAGGATTTATTGATGTGCAGATCAACGGTAAAATTTCTTGACAATTGTTTAACAAATCTCTGATTTGTAACAATTCGCATCTTTCATGATAGTCCACAATAAAACCAGCTTCTCGGCATGTTAAAATGTGAGACTGACGTTTTAGGGTTCTTGTCAAAGAAAGCCCATACCAAAAAAAATTCTTGTTCTTCGGATTTTTATGATGAAAATAGAGAGGCATCAAGTGGTTTTTTTTTTGTTTTTTTTTTTTTCAATATTTTTATTGAGTGAAATTTTTTTTTTTTGAAAACGGTTTCTTCATATATAGTAGGACTGTTTTATTAAATGCTTACAACTCCAACATATAACCATTTCACTGTATTTTTCCTGTATGTTTCAGTGATACATTGACAACATCAAGATGCCTTATTCTCAGCCAGTCATCATACTAAAGATGTTGTCAACTTTCCATGAAAATAGAAAACAAAAAAATCACACTCTTTCCACAATTTACTATTGTTACCATCCATCATCCAAGTGTAGACAAACTGCCGTAAAATGCTGCCTATAATTGGCGAAAACTGGAATGGGGCGCGTAATGAAAAATTCAAAAATAGAACTGGGCCAGACCATTTTTTTCTGGAAATTTGAAAAAAAGAAAATTAGAAAAATCAGAGTGGCGATTCCGTCGAACAAGACATTAATTTGTTGTGGCCAAATAAGTTTTTTGTAATGATGTAAAAACAAGTTTACAGGAGTCATGATCATTTTCCCCACTTTATTCCTGAAGTTAACATGTCACTAAATAGTTTGTATCAGTATAAGACTTTAGGTTCAGATACCTTGTATAGAAAGAGTGGACAGAAATTGAAACAATCGAGACTTTTTATTACTCAAAATTAGCTTTGTCATTACTTGTTAGCATCCAAACTATGATACTTCTATCATCAGAAAGTTTGATGTAAGTTCTGTGACAAGCAATTAATTTTTAACATTCTATCTCTGAATGTCCTCCTAACGGGGGATTTCATTCAAATTGGAGTTTTTATCCTATAATAGTAAAAATCTTCTGCTTGCTAGAAATGCCTGTGAATTATGTCCAGTAGAAATTGTCTAATCAAGTATATTATTTACTCTAAAACCCGAGACCCCACATCACAATAGACTTGGCTCAATCATAGAAGATCCATTCTGCACTTTGTTTGTCTGTTGCATAGGTTTGAACTTCTATCCATTACATCAGGCAGATGCTCTCATGATATAAGTGCAATAAACTTGGTTTGACAAAAAACCAAATCAAATAGATAAACAAAGTTCCCTTCCATTCGTAATTTTCAGTATTTGATACTTTGAACAACAACTAAACCTTGTTATCAATACATGTATCATTTATAAGTTTAAAATCTGTTGTTGTTGTAATAAAATAATTGAAACATTAACTTACATGAGCTTGTTAAAGTTGCCTGAGAAAAGCATAGTGGTGACATCAAATATAAACTTGAAAATTACAGTCTTTATATGTGCAGGTTAAGAAAATAAGTTCTGGATTTTTTCACAGGAGCCTTTGGTTTTGATTATGTATTTTATGTGATATTTTTTCACAGGAGCTTTCGGTGTTGATTTCTCAATTGCTGCCGATGATGTTGAAAAAGGTGTGCAAAAGGTAGCGAAAGGATTGTTATCCCATGGTGTGACCTCTTTCTGCCCCACTCTTGTTACGTCTCCCAAGGAAATCTATGCACAGGTATAATTTAAATTCACTAAGAAAAGGTGCTTGATCTTAACTACTTTATTAGGTCAAGGTTATGTGTCATGTATCCAATGCCTGTTTTGTTTCATACTCTCAAAGGCTGTTTGTGATGCCTATATACAGTTGGTTGAAATCCTAACATAACATTTCATTAATGACTTCATAGTTTTCATGTGCTGCTCAGGACTCTAGTCCCGACCAGATGTGTGATTGCAGGGTTGTAGGAAGCATTTCAAAAGTGTGTGTGTTTGGGGGGGGGGGACTTTGAATTTCCTTTTGTTTTGTAACATGATAAAAAAATCAACCTACGATTGACCGAAAATATGCACCAGCTCTTAGTTCCTAGGGGCCTGGGTTGTGTAAACAGATTACCATGATTGAAACCACGTTAACACTCTTGTTTGCCTATAACCTTAACTACATATGCAATGTACATGTAGATGAAAAAACACTTTAATGTTTAGAAGAAGATCAATGTTGTTCATTGATGCAGTCAGAATGATAGAAATATCTGTATAATTCAATAAAATCCTGACATGTAGAGCAATAAATTTGAAGAACAATGGATGCAACTCGTGAAAATCATATTCGTACCCTCAATTTTATCTTTATATTGTAATAATAATAATGATAATAATAATTAATAGAATAGAATGAAATAAAAGTAATAAATTAAACAATGATATTAATGTTACTTAGAAGGGAATACTAGTTATGTTACAGTATTGACTGACAAAAAATATTTCCTGAATGCTTTACTACATGTCTACCTTGAAATTTCATTTGTTACAAGAAGTATTTCAACTGTACCAATGGCACAGAATGATCTGAATTTATGAACAGGAGACTGGACCAAGCACTTGTAGGATTAAATCTTGTTAATATGGATTTCTATCTGCCTTAATATGATGAGCACACATGCATGCTGTTGAGCAGTCCTGCAGTGTGTACTGAAACAGTGTTGGCATATACTTTTCTTGGAAACATGAATATTATATCTGGACTGTAGGTATGCCCCCTTCTGTAGCTTGTAAAATCACTTGATATCTGATAAATTTCAAAACTTGTAAACCATATTGCAGGTTGTACCAAAGATCAAGAAGAAAAATGGAAGTGCAGAAGGAGCTGGAATTTTAGGTTAGATTGGTCAGCTGTTTGATTTGACCTAAAAGTAAATTGAGATACTTTGAAGTAAAACAACAGGTTCCTTATATTTCATTTGAGGATGTCCCATGCAATGTCATATTGCTTTTTCAAAGATCTGATGTTTATGAAATTGTTAAACCATGACCAGGTAGACTAAGCTTGTACAAAGTAAATCTATTTTTAGCATCAGAAATTCCATTATTTTAATACATTCTGAAATCATTCTTTATCAAATAATTGTCTCAACAATGTATGAATTATAAACGATGGAATATAAAAGTTCAAACTCTTTACTCCCTCTACAAAGAATGTTTTGGGAATATAGAGAAAAACTGCTGTGTAATATAAATGAAACTTCTGTGAACTGTGAAATCTGCTTCATACTTCACAACACTGTTACCCATTACATATAAGTGTTTCATGAACTTGACCAGGGTTATATGTTAAGGTCAGGGTTACAATGAGCCCATGACAAATTGTTATCCAGCCATAAAACCTCAGCTGTTAAATGAATCTGCTTCATACTTCCTATGATTGTTACCAAAGCCAAAAATGACCTTGATCAATGTTGAATCTTCAAGGTTAAGGTTACAGTGGGGATAATTGACACAAATATGAAAATCTTTTGAACTTCTTTATATTATTGTATTTACAAGTTAAACTCATTAAGTATCACTTTAGTGTAAATTTTCTGAGATTTTTCATTTTAAATGTTGAAGATTATTGAAACTTAAAATTATTGGATTGAAACTTTTTTCAATATAATAGGGATGCATTTAGAAGGTCCGTTTATCAGTAAAGAGAAAAAAGGAGCCCATAATGAAGCTGACATCAAAAGATTCGACCATGGATTTCAGGACGTTTTAGATACTTATGGATGTCTAGATGATGTTGCCATAGTAACACTAGCCCCAGAACTAGAGAATTCTGGGAAAGTTATTGAGGAATTGGTGAGGAGAGGCGTGACTGTGTCTGTTGGTAACAATTCACATTTTATTTTATTAACACACAAATAACGTTATTTAGAATTTAAAATACAACTAGAAATTCCTGTCCCCTTACCTCATTTATAGTTTGTTTTAGGGAACATTAAATGTTTTTGATTGTGACATTGTATTATTGTAAAGCCACGGTTTGTGTACTGCACTTACCACCATATTTCCTTTCACTGACTGGATCATGCTGTATAGCGTAATTTTTCAATTGTGGGTATTTCGTGTGAGGTCTGACAAACATGAAACGACGCATAAATCTAGGAATTTAGAAATGTAGTGATTGAAAATCCTCTGTTACATTTTTTTCAGTAACCTTAAATAGTAAATTATGTATGTTTTGGTCATTCACTTGTAAGCAAATTAAGGAAGTTTTTGTCAGTGAGAGTGGGTGTTTTTTCGTTTGATTCTTTCACTTATATGGTGATGGCATCTGTCTAATGCAATGACCCTCCTAAGCAATTAGATTATTTTACAAGGCACTTCTACTGTGCACATGTGACTCACCATACAAGCATGATACTCTGAGATTTTATATGTTTTTAAGAATATTTTGGTCAAAGTCGGAAAGATAATTAAACATGTTTTATGACAAAGGAAGATAAAATGGCCCTTTTTTCAAACGATCTTATATTTCATTCCATACCACTTTACTTTGACGTCACAATGAAATGTCATAATGAAAATTCCAGCAAAAAGTAGCTTGTCTGGCATGAGACCCCTTACATCATGATCAGTCGGAAAACAATCTTTTAGCTTAGCATGGAAATTTCTATAGAACTGAAATATAATACTTTGTACTCATAAATTAAATGCATTGTAAAAGATATGAATAAACAGTCACAACTTTAATGAAAAATGCTTATGCCATTAATTTTTTTTTTTCAGGTCATTCAACTGCTGATTTAGTTAAGGGAGAAGAGGCATTTGAACGTGGTGCCTCATTCATCACTCATCTCTTTAATGCAATGCTGCCAGTAAGTTTGAAGATGAATTATGCATCATTCAAAAACTTTCCGAGCCCCTGTAACTGTGTCATGAGAGTGTTCGACTTATCGCCATGACGAATAGAATCAAGCATCATTTTGAGCTCCAGAGAGCAAGATGTCAGACAAGGGGGGATTGTTCAACATGGGCATTTCTGTTTAGGTTAAATTTTCTGTGCAACGCATCAGGCAGATGCCATCATTATATGTGTTAAATGATCTTGATGTGATTTACAACAACAGAAGCCTATTTTAAAGTCTGCTTGACTAATCTCAATACAGGTCTTCATAATTTATCCCTGACAAACTCTTTTTGCCGGAATTTTTATTGATGTCAATTCTTAGATTGTTACATTACAATAGAATGATGCAACTTTGAGTGGAAAAATATCACATGTCTGTTTTTTAATGAGAAATGAATTCAAGATGAAAAAGGTCTATTTTCAAATCATTGCACAGAAAGTAAAATATTATTGGTGGCTTGGCAGTCCCAAATAGTTGTAATTTTCAAAACTCTGGTGAATTTTTTTTCAGTTCCACCACCGTGACCCTGGCTTGATCGGTCTCCTCACCAGTAAAATGTTACCAGGGGATAAGACAGTTTTCTACGGACTGATCTCTGATGGCATACACACCCACCCGGCAGCTCTGCGTATAGCATACAGGGTCCTGGAGAAGGGTTTGGTATTAGTCACCGATGCTATTCCGGCGATGGGACTGCCGGCCGGTAAACATCATATCGGTTCTCAGATGGTGGAAATCAACGGAAAGCGTGCGGTTATAGCAGGAACCAACACTCTTTGTGGAAGGTTCATTTTATATTAATTTTTACTTCATTTGCATATCACTGAATTGCATAATTAAAAGATACCTTGTATGTTATCGTTGCACTCATTTTTTTCACATCACCAAGCCTTGATTTGTAATGTATTTCTCTGTAGAAACTTAATTTGAAAATGAATTAATCCTTTGAATATAAATGAGTTATTAATAAAACAGAATATTGTTTCAGTATAGCAACGATGGAACAGTGTATTCAGCATCTAAGAAAAAACACACGTAAGTCCTCTTCATTATGTTGCTTATTTATTTTTATACTTTATAGATGTATAGTTAAAATTTACAATGTAAATTTCCAGAGAAATTTATCATGAAAGTCTTTCAGATATTTTTTTATGAAATTTGAATTTAAAGATAATGATGAATAAAAAAAAATATGGACTCTGGGATTTCTCATTAAATGTTGCTTAATTTATATAACTTGAATGAAATTCACATGATTTTTGAATTGCTACTGTGTTTGAAACAGATTTAATCATACATATTGTGAACTTGTGGAACAAAGTGTTGCATAGTGAGAGATAAGCAAGTCGGACATAATCCAAAAGTTCACACCTTAATAGATATTTCCAATTTAAAATGATGTAAGGGGCCTAATTGTAGACAAACCACCTTTTGCTGGAATTTTCATTATGGCGTTAATGCTTGGATTGTGATGTCACGATAATATTATGCAAATCTAAGCAGCAAAACTTCATTTGTCATTGCCCCTTACACCATTTAAAATTTGGAAAAGGTCTATTTTTAGTCACTTAGTCAAGTTGCATGAATCTCATTACGGATCCTTTATAGTGAGCACCCATGACAATTTTTTGCTATTTTAACGATTCTCTTTAGCTTACTGCACATCGTAAAGGTGTTTACATTAGAAGCTTGCACAAAGCTGTTGTCACCTTTATTCAGTCTTTTCGTTTCACAGTTACTTCCCAATGAGGACAGTATCTGATGTAAAACAATTATGACTTCATCAAATTCTATGGAAACCGATCTTAAAAATGATTGTTTACAAATGATGTTTTCATGGGAAATTGATGACGTCATAATTGTTTTACGTCAGATACCGTCCCAAATGGGAAATAACTGTATTTAATGAAAAGACTCAGTATAAGTGAAGTATTCCAAAAAACTGCTTAAAAACCAATTAAATCAGAACCAAACAAAAATGGTACTAAATTCATCATATGTCTGACTGGGCAGTGATTTTACTTTATATGATAATAATTGATTTTCATTCCCCATTTTTTTTACCTAGGTTGTGGAGAGGTGCTAGCCCTAGAGGCTGCTACACTACATCCAGCCCAGCTCCTTGGCATTACCCACAAGAAAGGTACTCTGGACTTTGGGTCTGATGCTGATTTTGTATTACTGAATGAGAACCTCAGTGTCCTAGCGACGTACATAGGAGGACAGAAAGTTTGGGAGTCTAATCAAGCAGGCGGTACCAGGCCTTAGGAATCATTGGCCATCCTGCATGAATATAATCTCAGAAAGCCATACTCTTTCCATATGTAGTCTTTCATTAGTATTGATTTCGAAGCAAGGTGCGAGTTGGAGTGAAATCATAAAGCGAACTTCTTGATACAAGAGTTATCTTTCTTGAAAATATTTGAAAAAAAAGGAAAACTTTAAAGAAAAATGTGTCACCGGTGAAGTTTATTAAAATATAAGTGTAACAAAAAGAATTAGAGTAAAACAGACAAATTTAGCCCTGAGCTATGGATGATACAAAACTAATTCCCGTATTTGTTATGGAAACCCTGAAGTTTCAAAGTATGCAGGATACTTACAGTACTTGATACTTCATTGTGACATGAAAATAATCAAGGGTCACTCCAACTTCAGAGATAGAATTGTATTAATTGTAGAGTAACGCAATATCCAAACCTTGGCTCCCTTCTCAGCCTGTATATCTTAAAATCATTCCACCCTTGACTGACATTTTTTTATTTGCAACATATTGATACCGGTATCTTTTATTCTCCTGAACATAAGTGAAAAATAAAGTGCACATGCAGCATTTCTAGTTCTACAAAAAGTAGATTAAAGTACAGTCAAACCTGCTGTAAAGACCACCTGTATAAAGAGACCATTGGTATTAAGCAACCACTTTTCTCCATTCCTTGCTGTTAATTCTCTGCATTCAGCATTCACCTGTTTGAAACAACCACCTTTCCTTGATACTTGTACTACTTTGCATTTCCAAAATTGAATCAACCTGTATTTAGAGACTGCCCGTATTAAGTGGTCACATTTCCTTGGATGGTGCTTTAACCAGGTTTGACCATAAACAATTTCCATGTTGGCTTAAAGTAATTGACTTTGATGTTAAAGAAAGATTAGTTGGTTTTTTTTACCAGTATAAAACCATCTGTAATTAATCAAATTTTTGTTCCACAATCTGGTGACGCATGAGTTTAACGAGTCATATTTATTCTATTTCAGTTTTAAAGGAAATTAACTGGCATAAAGATATAAAATGGAATTTAGTATGCCCCTCGGTCGGTTGGTCCATTTAGAGTTTCCGCTCATTACCTCTGGAACCAATAAAAATATTGAATTGATATTTGGTATACAGATACATCTCAAGGATGTCTAGGTCAAGATAAAACTTAGTTATTGTTCATAATTTTGTCATAGTTATCCCCCTTGGACTTAGAAAATTTCTTAAAATTAGCAGTTTCCGCTCATTATCTCAGGAATAGATAGAGGCATTGAATTTAAATTTTGCATACAGATACATCTTAAGTACATCTAGGTCAAGTTCAAATTTGTTTATGGTTCACTAATTTTTGTTAGAGTCATTTAACCTGGAGTTAGGAAATTTCTTAAAATTAGCAGTTTCTGCACATTATCTCTGGAACCAATGAAGATATTGAATTGATATTTAATATACTGATACATCTAAAGGATATTAAGGTCAGGTTCAAATTTGGTCATGGTTCAATGATTTTTGTGAGAGTTATCCCCCTTGGACTTAGAAAATTTCTTAAAATTAGCAGTTTCTGCTCATTATCTCAGGAACAGCTAGATATATTGAATTGATATTTGGTATACAGATACATCTTTAGGATATCTAGGTCAGGTTAATAAGTTATAATTAGAATACTTGTCTTTGGCATATTTATTTTGATTAAGTTTTGTATCAGTTAATACTGACGTCTAAATCAGATGAAGACAAGTCTCATATCTGTTAATCATTAGACACAAACATTTGAATGGAAAAATTTTGTTGGTGGGTGTTTATGAGAAGTAGATTACCTCTAATGTGCTCATGTGAATTATGCCCACGTTACAAAAATAAGCAGGGAGGGGGGCATATGCTACGTTTGCGTTGCTCTTGGTTTACTTAACTTCCCCGAGGCTTTGATCGAATTTTTGAAATTTAAGGGAAGATAACCCCTGTTATATGATGTAAAATAAATATATTTACAGATGTTCTGCCAAGACATAAGGTCTACTGAAATCCTATTTACTTAAAGCATTAGGTAGATTTTTATTTGGGTCTACGTTATTTATTACAATATCCTGATGATATTAGGTGTAGGGTGTAGAAACCGTAGAGATTTTGGTATAAGGATATATTATAATAATACTATATATACTTGATTCTGCTATTCCATGATTCAGTCATATATATAAAAGAATAATCCGATCACAATACCAGCTGGCATATACATATTAATCATTATTTGAAAAAACCTGTATAATGTTTCGTTGCTTTTGACATTCATAGCGTGTGTGGCTAGTCAGACAAGAGATAATTACTCCCAGGCACCAGGCCTATCCTCGATCGCCAGGGGTCCATGTCTATCATGGTACTTTGTTGTGAGTTACACAAGTGACACAGCACATTTACTTGTGTATTTTACTATGTTGCATGATACGTGTATGTTTGTTTACCTTTTTAATTAAGAAGAGATATATATACTTTGATCTATACGGACCTTCAGGTAGATGTGTCGGCAAATCTGTTGAGGGTTCAGTTGTTGGTCTTTTTTTTAAGTACTGCGGTTTTCCCATTATACCAATCCTTTTCATCACCTCATAGGGATGTAGCATTAAATGATCATCGGTTTGGTTGATTTGCGTTTTTCGTCGCTTTCAACAGTATTTCAGTTATATCGCGACATGGAAGCAGGAGGTAATCAAGCTCTTAAACACAGTGGCACAACCCGGGAATCGAACCGGGATGGTCAGCACCGAAAGCCAAATGCTTAACCACTACGCCAAGCCTGCCTTTTCATTAAATGATAAACCAACATACTTGTTTACAAAGAGTTAACATTATGATGAGAGTTAGATCATCCAGCTGAATTCTAAAGACATTGAATGAGTAGAAAGATTATTGAATAAAATGCTAGCAGCTTATTTTCAGCTTTTATCATAACAACTTAGTAATTTAATTGTTGTTATTCATTAAAAATTTTAAATTTTCATTCAGTATTTTAATTTAATAAAATGGAAACCATATTTCATGTTTTGTTCATTAAGCATATAATCTGTAAATTTTACAATGATAAAATATAATGAGAAATAAAATGAAGATATATAGTAATGAAATTGTTATTTCTGGCATTCTTTTTCCTTAATCATTGTATGTGTCAAGTATCTATACCTGTATAAATACTTGCATACATTATTATGAACAAATACTTCATCGCAATAGCATGTACTTGTGTTCTTAAAGCTGCTTATGGACTCTGCATTCAATACAAATTGCATTAAAGTGTGAGTACATAGATTTATGCATTTAACCTTGAAAAAGTGAAAACTTGTTGCACATACATGTGGATTCACAGGGCTTTCGGCTTGTTGCCCCCCTTCCCCCCTTAATTACACCAATAAAATATATTGGAGTAATAAAGGGGGGGGGGGGGGTGGTGGTGGTAATGAGCCGAAAGCCCTGTGTGTGGAGCTATACACCTATGCAAAGATTTGTTGACTTTGTATACTTGGATGCATAAGGTCATACTTTCTGTACATTTTTACACAGGTGTATGAATGAAAATGCTTAAACACCAGTATACAAATAAATGAACTCATACATTGAAAAACAAATGAGATACAAATATATGTATAAAATTTTTCAGTCGATGGTAGATGTATATGCTGACATACACACTTCTCTTTAAGTAATGACTTTATACACATTTATTCAAATATATGTAGACATAACAGGATTGTTCTGTTCAAGTAAATGAAGGGGTCCTGACAATAGTTTTTGGTGAAATTTGGAATTCATACAGTTATGTGAATACATGGGATTAAGTGTTTATGTGTAAATGCATGGACACACATATTTTGATGTGAAAACAAGAATTCATTCTCATGCATACTTCCATGTATTAACATGAAAATGAATATGTCCATACACATGAAAGTTTGATGAATAAACCATTCATTTAAAAGTGTATTAATTCATGCATTCAGCACATTTGAGTGCATGATTTCATATCCTTATAGTGAATGTATGAATGAATACATTTATATTTTTAATTAAATGTACGAATTTATACACCTAAGCAAATGCTTAGATTTATGTTATTTTAAGTGAATTCATGGAAGTGACTACTTAATTTGTGAATACATTGGCACATATACATTTTCATATTAGTGTATGAATTCATACCCTTACTGCAAATACATGAAATATAGGAATGAATTAATTTTAACACTCATATTGAAATGCACGAGTTCATTCACTTTAAGTGAATGCATGGGCTTCTAAATTTTAACACTCAGTCTAAGTAAACTAGTGGATTCATATTCATGTTCTTTTAAGTGAATGCATAAATTTGTACACTTTCATTTATGAATTTATACACTTTTAAGTAAACAAATGGATAAATACAGATTTTTAAGTGAATGCATGGGTTTATATTTTAGCATTAGAATACACATACATATATTGTTATATCCTTAATTTCATATTCAATTACACTACTATGGCAATGGGAAGGCTACCGGTATATAATTAGATTCAGTGTTGAAAACAATTTAGGTAATGCTACATGTTTTAATGGCATTGTCATGGTTTTAAAATCTACATGGAAATTATTATATGGAAAAAATAAATGAATATAATGGTTATGATATATGAGTGATTATTTATTTGTTACAAGGGTGTCTGGGTGAGGTTATGTGCTCTACTGATCGTCAACAGGCCATTTTTCAGGTCTGGTGAGTTTAGGTTCGAATCCTAATCTAGGCCGATAGGAAGATTTGCTATAGAACCTGTGAAAGTACAGAGGCTTGTTCCAGCCACTGGACGCTAACTAGGATGTAGAAAAATAACCTTTGTAACGTTAAGAGAAATAAATGATTCTAGTAGGTCGGGAGAAATGACGTCATAAAGAGATTAGGGGGGGGGGGGCACTGGTGACCACTTGTGCTGGGGAGTTGAAAGATTTTGTTCATTTGATTCTTGCGTAACGCTAGAGACATGTGTATATATGTCTCTGGTAACGCTTAGATGTTTCATTTACATGGCAACGGCTTCTTCCTGATGCACAGAAATTTATAACTGTGCAACAGACGGATCCCATGAAGTAAGTGATGCTTTACATGCACTTCTAACGTAACCAAGCCGGTGTAGGTGTAAACCAGTAGATGAAGTGCTCGACTCTCGTCATGGATGCATCGGTGTCCTATCTTGCGGATTAGACAGTAAAAACCGAGGCCTCGTGTCGCGGTGGGCGTGGCACGTGAAAGGTCCGTCATTGCTTCTAATGGGTCCGTTACAAAGGCATAAATTTCTATGGAATGTATCAGACATTCGCCGTCACCATATACATGAATAAAATCGAGGAGTGTCGTAAAACAGGAATCAATAAATCAGTCTACCTTAACCTTCTTGTCGTTTACTGTTTCGTCCGAAAAACAGGAAACCAACCTTTCAGTAAGGAATCAAGAACCTCACCGATCGTTCAGGATCGGCTACAGCGGTGAAAGAAAACGTAATTAAAGAACAAAATTGAAGTTCAGTAGATAGGTTTCATTAGCATGACATTTTATTGGAGTTACTTCCCGTTACCCCCCCCCCCCCCCCCCCCCCTCCTAAATCTCCTACTGGTTTAAGCGTTTGGCTTGCTGCGGAGACGAATCCCGGATTGCGTCACTATATTTGGGCAAGTGGCTGGTCACCTACCTCCATGTTGCTGTAAATGAAAAATTGTTGAAAGCGACCTAAAACATCAATCAACCAATCCCAGTGGGAGTGGGGCCCAGATTGAGAGAATAAAGTATGTTTGGTGTATATCGTTTAACCTAACCCCCTTCCTTTTCTGTCTGAAATGTATATGAAAGGAAAACTGCAATAAATGGTCATTTTAAATATGGGAATAAATTCTAAGTATAAATAGTCAATAAATGATGTTAGAAGGTGAAAACATAAAGCCATTGTAAACAATAATATAAGCTTATATATAAACATTTTGTAAAAAATAAATAACGCATGTACGATATATAAATACGAAATAGCACTGTGTTACACGATTATTCCATTTTAGGGGTCCAATAAATATAGAATATCCAATACACAATGTTAAAAACAAAGAACACGGATGGAAACAAGACTCGGGAAATCTTGTCTACAGTTCTGGCCTTCTCCCGATTTGCTGCATTGGCGACTGCTACATTTTCCTGAAATATTTATGATAATTGACTATTTTAAAATATTAATATATTGCTGCATGCAAAATTATACAAGTTTATAACGTTGATGTATATTCTAATTTGATCGAGTTTCTTTTCTTTTTTTTTTATCAGAAACTGGCAATGTAAAATGGTTTATTGTCACACACACACGCACAGACAATTAGCCCCGTTCATTTTCTGAAAATCAGTATTTGTTGTCTACATGTACGTTTTCTCGTTTTCTGAAAATTGACGGGCTTTAAAAATCATCAAAATGGACAATTCCGAGGGCAAGTTGTGAAATGAAAACTTACAAAGCAGTGCATGTCAGATCATAATGTTTATTCTTGGGTAACATCAATTGATTTATGAATAACAAAAATCTCTCTTAGACTTCCAGAGGAAAGCGCACTGATAATAGTAATAATAACAATACTCTTGTCACGAATTTTCGGCTACTTGGCCTTTATTAAGTTACAAAACGATTGACAATTATGTAGCCGAAAATTCGTGACAGAGTGTTCTTCTTCTTATTATATACTCATGTATAAATGTCGTATACTGATAATAAGAAGACGGCAGACTTTCAATACTCAAGCCGTCTCGATGACGCAGCTGTTGATGTTCCGTTCTTCAATACTGTCATATGCAGTATATTTATCATGCAGAATGTATACATAAATTGTTCGCATTCATATCGTACATGTAGTGTTGAAATATTTTTTGTCGTTTGTGTATTTCAAGACATTTATTCCTACGGGTGCATCTACCCAAACAGGAGACGCTTACTCCTCTCGATTACATACACCAGATTTCCTGGGATCCATGAATGCCCACCGATATTCGTTGTTGTCTCACAATGATATGGCATCAGTAAGTTTCGTATCTTACATTATTATTTTTCCAGAGTTTTCGTTTTGTTTGTTTGATTCCTGTTTAACATAACGCCATGAAAATTTCTCTTGTATTTTGATATCTTCCTGATGTTTTACACAGAAATTTAATTCTATGTAACGGCAACGGATCTATCCGAAACAGTGAGGGAGATTTCATTTGCTACGTCCGTTGTTACTCGGGGCCTCGGCATATCCGAAAGACCGGACACCCACGAGCCATCAGCGAGGCTCAAACCCGGGACCTTTTGGTCTCAAGCCAAGTACCTCAAAGACCTACAAGATGACAATTTCTTACAAAATGATAAAACAAGAGGCCCAAATGGATCTTTATCGCTCACTTGGCCACCCTTATCATATGACAGTTTGATAAAGAACGAGTGCCCTTTCAACTATGTCAAACTGGAAATAAACCTTAATCAACAACATTTTAAACGTCCTTCTAGATAACTTTGGTGTATTTAGGTTTGTATCTCTGCAGTTTCTCTGTAGAAGTTTATAATTACTTTAATGGTGCATCTCTTCCTTATTTAAGATTTAAAGAATTCTCGAAATTCAATTCATTTTTTTACAACAGCAGTTTTCGTAGTATCAGATAAAGTACACAAAGTTCATGCGTTATAACTAAGCATCCTGCAGTGATAAAAAAACAAATCATGTCATGATAAGAAAATGCGCAAAAATAAGTAAATCATATGTGATATAAAAACAACGCATCAGAATTTTTGATTTTGAAACGGAACCAAAGTAATAACATTTTTACTCATTCTTCTAGAAAATTATCATGCAATTTTTCATGTCACGTATCTATACCAAATTTCATCAAAATCTCTTCATCTGTTGTTACACGTAAATCGGTTATCTAAACCGATTGAGTGACGTTTATTTTAACTGACCGTCCTAAGACGGTATTTCTAATATAATACTTTTGTAATATTTCCTTTATTAATTTGACAATAATAATGTTTTATTTGCATGTCCGTGTCATACAGCTTGGTCAGATGTCTTCTGACCTCTCCTAAAGAAGATGTTGAAATTTTCCAAAGGACTGATTTCTAAAAGATTAACTTACGCAAGTTTGGCATAAAAATGTATATTTATTTTACCTCTTTATCATCGTCACCTTTAGATGAATGTAACATCTGCGGAAGGTCTCTGAGCGACATCTGGCGGCGTCTGTTCTCAACTCTGCTCAGTACATTGACGTACGCAAACTCAATCAGCGCCAAAAATACGAAAATAAGACACATGGCCATCCAGACGTCAATGGCCTTGACATAGGACACTCTAGGCAAGGTCGCACGTGCACCAGAACTCTGGGTTGTCATGGTGAGAATGGTCAGCAACCCTAGGGAAATTCTAGCTGGAATAGCATCTATGTTTAACCAAAACGAGACCCAGGAGAGGAACACGATGAGAAAGCTTGGAATATACACCTGAATGATGTAATACCCATAATTCCTTGTAAGGTGAAGTTTCAGACCGATGCATGTGTATTGAACTGTAAAACAAAACAGTATATGTGTTACATTAAAGTTTTATAATTCAAGGAATTTTAAAACTATCTATAACAATCTCTTCGAATGATAAATTTTTAATGCAACTTATGTATTATGGATTCTGATATTTATCTGACAGACAATCATTAATCCTTGGTTTATAAAAACTAGAGATCCAAGCCTGGTGAATATGCATGCAATCGAATGTAACTACTTCTGCCTTTGCTTTAAACAGAGCAACCGTGGGAATGTTGAAAGACGATCATAGAGGCCATGAAGCCACGATTCCAGCGTGTACTGATGCTTTCTTCTAACTGAGCAAAGAAAAAGAAAATCAAAAATCGGAAAGCGTAAGGGGGAATGTCCCTACAAGAAACACTAGACAAGGATAAAAATATGCAGGAACTCGAAGAAAGGCGATACAAAGGCTTAGATACAGTACACAATACAGGAGGAAGCTCAAACGATACAGCTACGATACTGAAATACCTTTCTTTATGGAAAAATCCTTAAGAATTTTTATGATATATATTCATGTTTCAAATATAATTAATTAAATACGTAACAGAATCTAAATAGATTGTTAAAATATTTCTAATATTTCTGTGTCTGTTTCTGACTCATTTCTAGTATAAACTGTTATTTATACCTTTTTTCTCAAAAGCTCTTTTGATATTTCATGAAACCAGTGCAATAATTTATACACACCGTCTCTTGATTTAAACAAGTGTATCGTGATACGTATCGTATCGTTGTTCACGTATCATCATACGTATCGTGTCGTAATGTGAATATCGTGATACGTATTACAACGTTGTTCAAAGATCGTCATACGTATCGTTGTAGAAGTATCTTGATACATATAGTATTGTTGTTCAAGTATCGTGATCAATACGTATTGTGTTGTTGTTCAAGTATCGCGATACTTATTTTATCGTCGTTCAAGTGTCGTGAAACATACTGTATCCTTTAAAAGTATCGTGATACGTATCGTATCTTTGTTCAAGTATCGTGATACGTATCGTATCTTTGTTCTAGTATCGTGATACATATCGTATCGTTGTTCTAGTATCGTGATACGTATCGTATTGTTGTTCAGATATCATGGTACGTATTGTATCGTTGTTCTGGCATCGTGATACGTATTGTATCGATGTTCAAGTATCGTGATACATATCGTATAGCGAAAAGCTGCATCGTTAGATCTCTTAAATTTTATCCTCAGGTAAAATTTTCTCCTAATTTTTGCGTTGTCAAATTTCTTAGAATTAAATGTGACAAAGATATAAACTACTAAGAATGCAAATATTAAGTATTCTAACAATTAAAGTTATGAAATTAACAGATAGTGATGTTCAATCTAAAATTGTAAATATCTTGAAACAACTCCGGGATATCATATAACATGAATCACGTTAACAGTATGCTAATGGGAGACTGTGTATTGTGCATCATTTAAACGTATACACCAGCAAAACACGTCAGATACTAGTGTATGATAACGAGGCGTTAATTATAACTCATTAAAGATCTTAATCAGTATTTACACCAGCCACTATCTCCAGATGGACTAAACTATTTCTAATGGTCGGTGGTGTCGGTGTGACCGTATACTCCGCCCGCAGCACCAGGGGCATCTAGTACATCAAACAGTAGCCTATGTCGGTTGTCCAATCGAGGTAGTGATAAAACAAGTGGGATGGTCAGCGCTACAATGTTTTGCAAAGTTTCATAACAAAACGTCTTTCGATGACAATGAAATGGGCATTACCTAATTGCCTACAGCTGTTAAATGTCAAAAACTGGTAATTAACGGAAAATCTGACTGTTTAATTTTTTCCGGGGTCGCGGGGGGGTGGGGGTGGGGGGTGGGGGGTGGGGGTTGTTTACATTAGAAATTTAGAAAGTTTCACTAAGGGGGGGGGGGGGGTTGACCACTTTCCATCAAGTTTTTCTCAAAATTAAGGTGAATTACCTTATTGTAAACTGTTAAAATTGTGGTAGAGGGGGAGGCTGACAGACATTTTGATATTTAGGTTATATAAATCGGAGATATACAAAGTTGTATAAATCTTGCTTGAAATTTGGTAATTTTTAAATCATGGTACTCTTTTGGAATTGCTACATACACTATCATGACATTTTTAGTCATCGTATATTTACATCCAGTGACCTCAGAGATTTAAACTTTCAAGTAAATCCGGAATGACCTTGACACAGTTTAATCGGCATAGCAATATGGTCATCTTATAAAGTTATATATGCATTCAATGACCCCATAGATTTTAAACTTTCAAGTAATTACGGAATGACCTTGACACAGTTTAATCGGCATAGCAATATGGTCATCTTATAAAGTTATATATGCATTCAATGACCCCATAGATTTAAACTTTCAAGTAATTTCGGAATGACATTGACACAGTTTAATTGGCATCTTATATTTACATCCAAAGACATAACTTTAAAAAACTCTCACGTAATTTCGGACTGACCTTGACATTTATGTGGTAGAATTACATGTAGAAAAATAAGCGCGACTTACTTTTAAGTGGAAGTGGAATCGGGATTCCACTTCCTTACGGAGAAAATGCTGGAATAATATGCCCTCCCTACAAACATTTTCCCTTCCCTTAATCATCAACAGAGACATCTGTACTGTGTATATATGTCTCTGATCATCAACCCTTTTAATTTCTTTCAGCTGTCCTTTTTTCTTCAACAATTGGACTTTTTATTTGAACACTGAATGCTGGATTGCATGTACTATTTCATGCAATTCCACCATATTTCCTGTGATGAAATAGAATTCAATCTTACTTGAACTTGCAGGTTAAGATTCCCTTAATTTTCTATTTTTACGATAGCTTACAAAAAAAAAGTTACAACATGTGCGGCGTAGACATCAAAAGTCATGCGGATTAAAAGAAGATATTTGTGTTGCACCTATAACAAGGATTTGGGGTCAGGAGCATATTCTCTTCGTCGGATTGGTCACTTATGCGCCATATTTGTTGAGGAATAAGTATCGGGATTTATCGTCGCTTAATACGAAGAATCCGATATTTAAAAATCTCATTATTTCAAACCGCAGTAATATCAAATTTAAAGAGGAAAACCGGGTTAAATATTCGTAAGAATGAATTTCGGCAGTTTAAGATTTATACATCCCTTCTGCTCAAAATATAATTCAGTAAACTTGCATTACGGTCAATGATAAACACCGCAAAAATCCCGAAGGTCATCCTCCGAATGTTTCGGGTATTATCTTAATTTAAATCTTAGTGTGGTGCCACGCCGACTTCGAGGACACCCTACTTTCCTTCTCTTTTGAAAGTGGTGAACAAAAATGGATTAGTCCCCCTTTTGTGTAACAACTAAAATGAAGCTATTATGTTTCTCTCCCACTTGCACTCTCACCTACGCCACTGGCTTTGATAGCAATGCAGAAGTAATTTGAGATCAGTTGGTTTTGACGGCTTACCTCCGGCATATTCCGTATCACATATATATTCTTGAACTTTCTCCAGTTCAAACTGAGGCAGTTGCAACTTAGGCGAGGTTTCAGAAGCCACCTTCTGCCACCGGAATAACAACGTCTCCATGCTGTAACCATCTGTACAAACAAACCGCATTTTCTGTCATTTCTATTTGCATTTTTATGCCTATATCATGGATTACAGTCTCATGTCGTCATAATTAATTTGTTTTGAAATTATCAATGTGAAAACTATACATTGTAATCTTAAAATCGATATACTTGATTGATTGAATATTGTTTTACGTCACTCCACAATTATTTCACGTATATGGTGACCGCATCTACCTGATGCATTGCATACAAATTTAGAGCTTTGCCACCCGAATATTTGGAAGGTGTATATGTGTTGCGATCAAGATGGAAAACCCCAAACTAGGCAAGTTCGAATCTGTTTATATATATATTTGGTCATGCTCACTGCATGTATGACACCATGCAGCACTGGTCACTTTGGACCCATCATCGTCAAAGTGTTTTGGGCTTTGTGATAATTTTCCTAAAACACACCTTTGAGAGAAATCGGTATTCAAGAACTAGTGATAGACTCTACTTAATTTATTGTCTGAAATCCGGCTTTAATTAGCGACTTTTGCTAAGCGTTTGTGCGGGTCTTGTTCACAAAGTTTTGACATCGCAAAGATGGCGAATGACAGATTAATTCGAAAAGTAATAGATCTTTTTGGCAATGGTGGGACCATAAGCAAAGGGTCAACACACAGCTAGTATCTGTAGGCACTGTACAATATGTTACGAAAGTGAACATGGTATAAAACAACACTGCATGTCAATTATACTTACAACTTTCCATTTCTATTTTACATATTTGTTCATCCAGTGGATATTTAAGTAATGTCATATCGCATGCATATGTTCCACTCACTCTGAAAAAGAAAACCATAAATACACAAAGAGTAACACTTATGTTTTAGGTGACTTTGTTTTTCGCGATGGTTTCATTACAGACGCTCCTTCTACTACATATTGTGTTTGTCGTATAAGTGGAACAAATAATTTATAAAAAGTAAGTGAGAATAAACCCTTAAAACACCGATATTGATAATGAAATGAGTTATCTGCCCTTGCTGATTAAGGTAGTTAGCGGAAGTGGAAAAAAAAGAGAGATAAAGAAGCTGTGCGATAGTTATGCAGTGACTGTTCATTCAGTTTTTTTCTTGTATGGTCAACTGTCCATGGTGATATATGGTCAGTGAAGCAGCACTCACCTTTATATATCTCACAGTGATATGCAGATATATAAATAGAGTTCATAAATGTGGCAGACAAATCATTGTATTGAGACGTCTTATATTTGCGCGGGAATGTAAAGACATAGCCTGTTTCTGCATATAGTATTACCTTGTTACGAGAAGATATAACATACACATGGCAAGGCCATTCACTGTAATGAAATGTCTTATATTAGTATTGGAAATGTGAGTACATGGCCTGTTTCTGCATATAGTATTACCTTGGTACTAGAAGTAATAACATACCCATGTCCTCCATCTGTGTGGGAAATGTGAACACAGCTGTTTCTGCATACCATACTGTTTCTGTATTACCATAGTACGAGAAGACATGATATACTCATGGCTTACTAAACCTGGTCATCTTATGTGTATGGGCCAATTTAATAAGACGAACTAATTACCCTTGTATATTTTGGTAGACCCTGGATTTGGGAAAAGAGTGGTATAAAAGTTATGTAATGACTGTTTATTCAAGCTACTTTTCTTATTTTTATGGTCCATTAACCACGGTGAGATGTCAAATAGCAGTCACCTTTATACGATATCCACCTTTATATACCTCACCGTGATATGCAGAAAGTGAGAGAGTTCTTATCAAGGGCAGACAACTCATGCTATTGAAATGGCCTATATGCCCATGCTAATCGATCATGAAACATTGAACGTTATCATCGGATTCGGTAACACCTAGGTGTGTGTCTTTTGATACCTAGCTATACAAGCTACATGCTCGATACCTCATGCTGTAAACGACAAGTCCATCCGGGTAAATGTGCATCAGCTTGTTAGGCACTGTGACGTCATGAACACTGCCCTTCTTTTCATTGACAATATATAAGTCCGGTACCCACATTTTTTTCATTGTGTCCGTGTCTAACTCCAAACGTGTAACGTTACCAGACGAGAACGTCAAACGCGGATCCTGCCATCGTAATCGAATAAAGAAGCTCATGGAAAAATCCTGAAAAATAGGACACACAATTTACGAACATGAATTGATTTCATTTTTATTTGTATGTTTCGCTTTAGAAATTGAACTTTTTATCCAATTTTTTAAATTGCTATTCATCAGAAATTTTTACTATTTGTCGATATGTACATTAAAAGTATCTTGGTTGATACCTTGCCTTTTATATGTTTTCTTTCCGCCGTTCTGCATATAAACGTGTGTGTGTATGTGTGTGTATGTGTGTGTGTGTGTGTGTGTGTGTGTGTGAGAGAGAGAGAGAGAGAGAGAGAGAGAGAGAGAGAGTGTGTGTGTGTGTGAGAGAGAGAGAACTTTTTATTGTTTCAAGTACTTGTTCATTTTCCAATACCACTGTGCTCAGTGGTTCGTCTTTCGAAATCTTGTAAACTTTATCAATACCCTCTACGTCATCTATTTTAATTATTATATAAATATACATTAAAATAATTTGTTTAGATAAGGAAGAATAAATGAGAAAATAATTTCTAATTCACAGTTCAAATACGATCATTTCACAATGAAAATGACAAATTACAGTAATATTTCGCAGCTTTAATGATATGAATATATCTTTGACTTTAGCTGCAAGTCAGCTTAAATTCACTTTTCATTGTACTTGTTCGGAGAAATACATTTCGCATCCGTTTTAGCATTTATCTTATACCCATATCGGAACCGAACACCTTGGACTTTTACCCTTATGAATTCTATTTTCGCTAATATATTGATATACCGTTTCGAAGTTCGTGGAATTTAATTGAGGAAAAGCTCAAGCACTTCACGTATACAATTTCAATGGGCCATATTCTCTGGAGTCCTATGTACCGGGAATTCCTTTACATGTGATATCAATTTTTAAAGAGAAAGGGGTCTATTAAGTGATGTTATATACTCACTACTGGGTGGTATTGTTTATTTTTCCTGTGTCCATAAATACTTGCACAATAAGAAATATTGAATTATTCCTGAATGAGGAATCATTTCCTATAGTCCTCTCTAGTAGCAAGGCAATGATAAAATGCGGTCTATAACATAGGCCAATTCGAAAGGCTATGAACTTGCATGCATGTTATGTAATTGAAATAATCTGGAAATGATAAGAAGTCCTTCGAAGGGGAGTATGAATTAAATAAGTAACAAGAAACACTAAATGTCCAAAAATATTCGGCCACTTGGTCTTTATCAAGTGAAAACAAAAATAGAAAGAAAAATTGGTCAAGAGGGCGAAAATTTGTGGACACTGGGTGTTTCTTGTTATATATGAAATATTCTGAAATTCTTACTTTTAAGAATTAAATTTTCAAAATCAGATTAGTTTCGATAAAGAAAGTCCAACATGAGTGCTTTCAGTACTTCGATCTGGACACTAGACCAATGTCAAAATGCTTTTGAATTCGCATTCGCAGTCAAATTTAAGATGGAGTTGAAAGTATGTTTAAACAAGCTGTGTTTGTGAAACACTAATGCCCCCGGCGGCACCAAAGTCCAAAAAGATATTTTTAGCGTGAAGGTCATTGTCAAGGTCAAAAGGTCATCGACCTTGGTGTCATTGCTCTATCCCTAACGGTTCAAAAATTATAGCCAATGTAAAAGTTGACAAAAACAGACAAACAGACCGGACAAAAACAATATGCCCCCCGATCTATCGATCCGGGGGCATAAAAAGCTAATATGCACTATTCTTACCATTGTGTAGTCGTCTATTGAATAAACACTGAGTATGTAGAGTTGGGAGAGAATCTTCACAGGATCACCTGGGAAAGAAACATGTAAAGTTAATAAAACATTCCAAAATAAATTACAGTAAAACCTGTTTTAGCGGCCACCTCTATTAAGAGGTCAACTGTCTATAAAAGTCACATTTTAAATTTCCAATATCTAAGTTTTCCTAGATAATAGACCTCTGTATAAAGGTCACTTGTCTATAAAGGCCACTTTTTACTCTTCCCTTAGCTGACCTTAATAGACATGTTTTACTGTATTGTAAAGATAGTTCAAAGCAAATGGACATTCTTTGTTTCAATCATTGAAATATTTACAGATTTATCCCTCCAGTTAACGAAGAAGTGGGCAAGGAGAATAGACAAGATCGCAAATATTCATTTACGTTCACGTTTTGTATTTTAGTCACCTACCAATTTATTCTAAACTTGGGCAGGTTTTCTGCTCCACTGTAAGGGAACAAGCGCGCTTAGGCAACTGTATATATACACTTATACAAATGTCTAAGCGCGCTTGCTCCCTGTGCTCTAGAGAACAAAAAAGGTGTGTATAAAAGCAGGAATCACAAAGGTGCATATTAATTAAGAGATTGTAATGTATTGGTGCATTACACTTTTTTTTTTATTATTATTTCATATAAAGATATAGATGAGAAAATCCGTGGAATATGTGTTCATGTTCTACATTACCTGTTTTATATATAGGTGGGATTCTTGCATCATGGCGCTGTATAATGTCATTGATGATTCCTTCTCTGAAAACATTTGAATCAATCATGAAAATAAATCTTTCATGAACAGCATCATTTAATTCTTAAACGAAGGCGTCATGATTTCAAAATTGTTTTGTAAAACAGTGACAAAAATATACAAATAACCCCCTCCCCCCTGAAACCCAAAACCCCAAAATTCACAAAACAAAACACGCACTCCCCCTGAAAAAGGTAAATGAATACAAGCGAAACCCCCCCCCCCCCCTTTTCTAAACCCCCAACCCCCAACACAAACAACCCCCACCAAATAAACAAACAAAACAAAAATAAAACCAAACCAAAAACACCCCCCCAAAACACCCCCCTAATTACCCCATTAATTTGCAGCATGTTGAATTATACATAACATATTAGTACATTGTATTTATGTTTTTGTTAGTCCTGTGGTACGCAAGTAAAAATGGAATATTAATAAACTGTAGCAAAACTGCACTTGGAAATTACTACCATCACAAATGTATAATGCATAGAAAGTTTCTTGTCGTAAACAAAATGCGCAAAAACAAAGAATATACAAAATCAATTATTCCCTTTATTTTCAAGATCGCATAGAACTGTTTCTTGCACATAGCAACAGAGTGTCCATTTCTAATAGGCATACATGTATCGTTATAGATTAATCGAACACCATAAACATCTGTGTCTTTCATTGGTATGTTTTGCAAATTCCGAAGCCATAAGATAATCCACCGTTTTCTTGTTCTAGTAAAACTTGTGATGTTTCATGTATTATTATACTTTTAATGCAAGTAGTCATAACGTCATGGATAAATCGAAGCCCCGGATTTATAACTGTCTATTGCTTTTCTTGTCATGATTACTAAAGAGTTCATTAGATAATCGACCGTTTGTCTGAGAGGACTTAATTTCCGAGAGAAGTGGATTTGTGTATATATACCACATTGATTGTAATTCCTGGCTTTCCTTTGCCATCCAAGGATAAAACTTGTACAAAATGTCGGCGCAATAGACTATATAACTCAAACTAGAAATAGATATATATGTAGACATGTGCATCCCTTACCTTATCAGTTTCCTTTGTTCGTTAATATTTCAAGCTTATTTTTATTATCATCATTATTATAATCAATATTATTTATTCTATTATCCACATCGCTGATGAGGGTTTTTGGCGAGAAAATCGAGAACAGTGTTACATATTTAAAAGTTCACTGGAATTAGTTACATGGATTGGATAGAAATTTTACGAGGCATACATAGAATTAAACACTGCCTATAATATTCTATACTTAATAAAAGCAATGTTCTATACCACAATGAAAATAGTTTTATCTTTAATTTAAAATGTCTGATATTTTGGGTCCAATTCTGTAAGAATTTCATACACATATGATTATGAATGGATATCACCCATTGTTGAGACATTTAACAATCAAATCCCCTGGGTCAATCATAGTTATCATTAATTAGCACTGTTAACCGATTTTCAGTCACAAATGAAGAATCAATCCAGTAATTCAAATTTCTCATTCATATGACAACTTGTCTGTGAACGAGTTTTGGATATTCTATATATATCACATGCATTGCGAAAGTTATACATTTTATACCTGAAATAGTCATTATGAATGCCGACGTGGCTATTTTGGTTAAAGTTGAGCATGTCATATTAATGCATTTATTGATTTCAGGATCAAATGCTTTAGTTAATCTGACGGATATGTCTTTGCAGGAGGGGATCTTTATTCTTTCATGACACCTGATCATACCTTTGCATATATTTTGGATGGCTGTAATTTACAGTTTTGAATATTTAATGTATTAGAAAGTGATGTCTTATTGTAATATAAGACATTAATTTGTCCGATGACAATTTTCAGGATTTTTAATTCGCCGGGATGATTGTCCAGAGAGCTATTGTCATACCCCGGCGTCTTCGTAGTTGTTGCTGTCGTCGTCCGTAGACAAGAACATTAACCTGTATCGCAACTTTAGAACCGTTAGAGATAGGGCTTAGGTATTTCCCATGTGTATTCCTTGTGTCAAAACCTTTCATTGGGTAGAAAAAAAAATTGTGACCTTGACGCTGAAGTTTGACCTACTTTTCAAAAACTTTAACTTTGGTCAGAAATCATAAACAGTGAAAAATAGGGCTTCAATACTTCATGTGTGTATAACTTGTGACAAGACCGTTCAATACGTATCAAATATTGTTACGTTTTGGCCTTGACCTTTAAGATTGACCTATTTACAAAAATAAACCCCTTTTGCAATTTAAATTTGGTTGCCATCGCCGACCTTTGTTGTTTTTTTGTTTTTTTTTTTAAAGAATTGCCTACATCTGTTTGCCTGTTGTACATGTCTATTGTTCAAGGTTCTATCTCCCTGTTTGTTGCATTGTAAGGCGAGATAACCCATTTGCGTTTTATCAATTGTAGCCATTACGCAGCGTTTTATGATACTAGCAATTTTACCAGTTTCCGATTTCTCGGTAACAGCCTAACCCAATCATGTCATACAACCATAATTTTCTTCCATTTGTGGTCCTCTATCAGATATTTAGTAAGAGTTAAGTCCCCATGGGATAGGTTATTTGAGACTAGCCCACGGTCTAATTCACCCTTCAACACTTCGTTACAGAACGTGACATACAAACGAAATTTAATTGTTCAATTATGACGTCATAAACAAATGCGTAATTTGTCGGACCTCAGATCACGTCATCATAATGAAAAATTGCATTTTATGGAAGGTTGAATAGTATTTAAACTACCTGATTTTGTTTTCTTCGCACCGAATACTTTTTAAAAGTCATACCATTGTATGGGATATATTTCTCTCTTAGATGTTGATTCCTGATTACGTCACCACTTAAACGTCAGCCCTATGCTTATTAATACACACATACACAGAGGTTCTTGCTCTGCCTCAAGTGATTTCGATTCTTTTGGTGCATGTAAAATCAATAAATATACACACAATGATCTTATCGGATACCAATGAATTTTGGTATTTTGTGATTTTTTGGTACCTGTAACATTGATAAATGTACACAGTGGGATCTTATCAGATACCAATGAATTTGGCACTGGAACATTCGGTACCCAACTTTTCTTACATGTATGTTGGAAGCCTTAAGTTTATCTGTTGATTTATCATTATCATTATTTATTTACTTATTACTATTTTTGTTTCTGTGTTGTGTTGTTTTGTTCGGGGTTTTTTTTGGGGGGGGGGGGGTGTTGTTTGTTTTTGTGTGTGTCTGTGTGGTTTTTTTTAATTATCATTGTTTGTTTTGTTTTGTTTTTGTTTTTTTGTTTTTGTTGGGGTTTTTTTTTTTGGGGGGGGGGGGTTGTGTTTTTTTTTTGGTATGTGTGTGTGTATCCATAGGAATTTACACATATCCACTTTCGTACTTAAGGTTCATTGAAACACCATATGAAAAATGACCTGAATTTTAAATAAACACCAGAAGAAAATTATTTTTTATGTAAATACTCTTTTCCTATAATTATGTCTATTAAACGGACTTTTTTTGCAAATCTCCCTTGTAATCTGGGCATTAGTTTACATTCTGTTTTTCAATCTAAGTCAAAATTATGTTTGAAAATGAAACGTTTATATGATCTGTAAAGAAAAGATAACTCCATTTGGGTTTAAGAAGAGTTATCTTTTATTGGTGTTTCAATGAACCTTAATTAAACGCAACGTGCGATTTTAATGACGTCACACCAGATTGGCCAAGTCGGATATTTAATAATGACGGCAATTAATTCAAGTCCGCTAAACATAGTTTTCTGGGCTGAAAACTTGATGGGTGCATCATAAGACTGAGGGAGTTTTTCCAGATCGTCAAGGAATTCTTTGAGTAAAATTGTGTTTGCCGAAGAATGATGATTTTATCCATCCCCGTATACAACAACGTAATCACTAATTTACACAGATAGCAAATCACAACACCTTAGGGTGCGATCTATTAGCCGGATCGTTCGAGTTGCTGCAGTCCAATCTACAAATTAATACCGCTTATTTGAATCGACCTGATTGAATGGCGCGTTACTGATCCGACTTCAGCCAAGATAGTGGATGTCCATAGTGAAATTTTGGCTTTTGAGTAAGATGAATAAAGTGCATGTGAATATTTCTAGTATGGCGTTATTTTTCATGTTTAATCAACAAAAAGTATAGATTCGCGTGTTGAAGATTATTCTACAGGATTTCTAGTTTCAAACTTTGAAAAAAAAAATCGGTACAAATAAGGACGAATGCATTCCGTCCCCCCTTTTAAAAACTTTATATTATTTTTTTTATTAGATCGATCAAGAGGGATACGACTACTGAAATGCATCCTTCGTGTCAAAATCACCATTACGGTACCAAGAATCATCATTTTAGTACCGAAACAATCATGTACCGAAACAATCATGTACCGAAACAATCAAGTACCAAAATTATCCAGTACAATAATCACCGTCCCAGAAATCACTTAGAGCTGCATTCCCCAACATTTGTCATGGAATCGCAGTGTACTGTGCACTTCTGAAGGTGCTGGTTTTCACAGAGTTATCCCATTGGGGATGCACATCAAACATAAACAATATTCATGCAATCACAGATATTCGAATTTGAATCGATATGAAAAGTGATGTTAATGCGTGTTAAATGCATGTTAAAATGATTTAATATATTTTCTTCCCGTTTTAAAACAACATGTTTTTGATATACCGGTATATATATGACATATACAACAATGGAAGAAGAAAATGTTACGCAACCACAAGTCAGAATCCGCCCTAAAACAAAGCCAACAATAAACTGAGACTTTAAAAGATATACATCGTCACTGCAATGTTAGATTACAATCAACATGTCGACTTAACACGGTTAACTAACGTATATACTATTTCATTGCTGATTTAGGACGGTCAACTGACATGTGCAATCTCAATACCGATTCAGGACGGTCAACAAACATGTCAAATTTCAATGCCGACTTAGGACGGTCAACATACAATTACAATGCCAGCTTAGGACGGTAAACTGACAAAAACTGTCACACTGCCAACATAGGACGATCAACTAACATGTCAAATCTCAATGCCGACTTAGGACGGTCTGCTAACTTTACAATCACAATGCCAGACTGTGTCGACTTTGGGCGATCAACTGACATATACAATCACAATGCCGATTCAGAACGGTCAACCGACATGTACAGTCACAATGCCGACTAAGGACAGTCAACTGATATGTACGATCACGATGCCGACAAAGGACAGTCAATTGACATGTACAATAACAATGGCGATTTAGAACGGTCAACTGATATGTACAGTCACAATGCCGACTAAGGATGATCAACTGATATGTACAATCATAATGCCGGCTAAAGACAGTCAGTGGCATTTACAATCACCATGTTCGACTTCGGACGGTCAGCTGATATGTATAATCACAATTTCGACTTAGGACGGTCCATTGACATGTAGAATCACGATGCCGATTTGGGACGATCAATTAACATGTTCAATTTATGTATGAACTTCATTACTCATTGACCATTGTGCGATTCATTGCTCATGGTCAAATCTAAAAGCTGTGTTCCCTATTTCATATATTTTACAATTTAAAAGAAGTGAATAAATATTTTCTATCCATATAAATTTATACGAGACAGAAAGCATAGATGTTACAGTAATGTATGTCATGTAACACTGTCGTAATAGGATGATAATGATGTATGGTTATCAAATCTAATGCACTATTACACACACAAGCTGAAACGTAGATGTAGAACATAGAAATAAACAATAAAAATTGGTAAAAAAAAAATGGTAAACTTAATGTATCTTATTCTGTCTTATCAAATCTTATCTAATTTAATCTTATCTAAATTTATCTCATCTTACCTTACATTATATTACATAATCATATCTCATTTTATCTTTTATCATCATATCTCAGTATCTCACTGTATCTTAAGCATTGCTATTGCTATGTACATACATTTACATTTCTAAATTACTCACGAAGCTTTCCCATCACCAGGAATTCCCTCAACATATTTCAAAAAGCACACAAAGCAAACAACCTTCACCATAAGAATCATCTTCTCGAAGGCCTGATTACTTCGTACAGTCACCACGTAATGCAGGAAAGTAACGTACACGCAGAACGATAATATGCCACAATCGAGTGCAACGACCTTAAATAATGATCAATTTCCCAAACTTAACAAGGTTAGCATTATGTATGTACTATGATATCATCATCATTAAGTCCTGCACAAACACATTCTAATGCTAAATGCGTACTTTTACATTCCAGTTTGTTTGCAGTGTTATATAATTATGCAAAAATGGTATCATTTAACGCATAAATATAATATAATATAAGCGTGATTTATATAAATGCTTTTAAAAGGTTTCCTTAGTCAATACTATGATTTTGAATGCAAGGAACGTGCAACAGATTTATATTGTTGAAAATGAGTTAAAACCTCATCAACATCAAAAAAGAAAAAGAAAGAAAAAAACAAACAAACAAACAAAACCCCAAAATATATATAAAACAAAAAATAAATAAATGGATAAATAAAAATTCAAAAGGAAAACCCAACCGTTTTAAAAGTTAGATATAAAGAAGAAAGTAATTGAACAACTATCCAACAGATGTTTAGAGGAAACACAATTAAAATGCAATTACAACATCAACAATGTATGTTAGATATCAAGATCTCACTGCAGTATAAAAGACACTTAATCAATTTACCAAGTTAATCATACCTCTGTTTAGAATGATAAGAATCACATTTCAATAAATGCAATCCACCAAAGATGAATATAACTGAATAATGATACATAGCTATTTTCCTCCCTTTTCCACTACTTTGTCCCCTGTCCTTAACACAGTGCGCCAAATTATTGATAAAATATGAATGGTGAACAGGAAGCCTGACGTGAATTATACATTATTTTGTCAATATACAAGATAAACTGCGAAAATCGATCAAATCAAATTTCTTCAAAGCCTTATCAAAGACCGCAGACCCATTAGTGAAGTATTTGAATAGTTACTTATATTATTTATTCATTTAAGCCAGCATCTGTTAGTCATTAGTTATGCCATCAATTACAAGGAAGAAAGAAAGGTTACTGACTCAGCCGTATGACAGAAGTCACCACGGAAATGTACTGTATTTGATCAATATAGAACATATATACCTATTAACTTAGTGCACAACTTTTGTTCTCTTCAGTGTTGCTCTTGGCCAAATGATTGGAATTCTCAAAATATATAAATATTTGAAGAGCAGCGTTGAAACCAAAATGACCGAAAAGTGAACCAAAGAATCGGTCTAAGGACAGAGCTATGCATGAGGGAGGTACTCCTTAGTTTTAGAGTGATTGTAATAATATGAAAAACACATAAGGACATCACAATAATACCCGATTATAGTGCAGTTACGAAACGGACTTAGGACGGTACAAAATACGGCTCTTCATGCCTATTCTTGGACAAATGGTCCAATTCAGTGTATTGTAACTGACGGAGTGTTTTTCCACTTCGATTTTTTCTTTCCTTGTTTCAATCTTTTATACGAAACTGAAATAGGTATTTTTGTCTCTTCACTAGCAGTCTTTGAAAGCAGCCCTGGTTATTTAAGAAGAGACGGTGAGAGAGATTTGACCGAACTAAACGACAGGGTCTGTCTCAAGCAAAGCAAAAGAAAGAGATGAGATAAAGTTTCAAAAATATTCAATAAAACGAAAAATATAATTGGTACAGACTTGTAACAAATAGATGATAAAAAATTCTGTATATCGACATTCAGTCAAAGAGAAAGAATCTGATTATTGAAAATTGGATACTACAATGCACAATGATATATATACCAGCGCATATCGAATTTACTTCTTATTCTTCCAAAATGAAGATAATGAATAAGATTGCCCTAAATCGACCACGCATCAAAATTGGAGCAGATGGCAGTTTCTCAGAAGGCACTATTGACCTAACGCTATTTACTAATAAAACCCATAAATAATGGATCCATACCGCCCTATAACTGCTCAATTAGTGTCGCTTAGCTAAACATAGCTATACATATACTGTTGTGTAACATTTTGTGGTACTATAATGGGTGCATAATTAATGTTCATACACAATCTATGTGCATCTGAATTGACGAACTATTGTAATGGATTTGGACTTGTAAATTTCCTTCTTGAGCCAGTCCAAGTTATATAACTGCAGGTAAGTAATTGACCTAATCAATGTAATACGACATCAGTTAAGTTATTGGAGCAATCTATATAATATTACATCGTTTAAGTGATTGGTCCAATCAATATAATATAACATCATTTAAGTGATTGGCCAAATCAATGTAATATGACATCATTTAAGTGATTGGCCAAATCAATATAATATGACATTATTTAAGTGATTGGCCAAATCAATATAATATGACATCATTTAAGTGATTGGCCAAATCAATGTAATATGACATCATGTAAGTGATTGGCCAAATCAATGTAATATGACATAGTGTAAGTGATTGGCCAAATCACTGTAATACGTTATCCTAAAGATCGTTATAGAAATTTCATGAGAATTTGTTTTTAACTTTAAACTAGTTCTGTAATATTGATGAATACTTTTATCTCAAGTATTTTAATTTTCCACACTGACGTCGTTCAGTAATACTGAAAAGACATAATTTGTCGAAGTGCGCATCTGATGCTAAAAAAATACTACTAGCAGGTATGTCGATACCGCTGCTGGTGGATTTTTATTGTATCCGATGGAATATCTAAGGATTTGGATCTTTTAATCAAGTAATAAGTAATATTATCAAGTAATATTTCCAAAATTATTTTCCATTTTCGTGTTCTTAGTTTGACTGTAATTGAAAAGTAACATACACGCACACACCTACACAGGCACACACACATTGTAGATATATCTGGGCGTCTGAGCAATGACATGGATACACCTGCGCAGGAAAATTCTCCTATGTGTCCACTCACAGACGCCACGTGAAATAGAACATACATAGGAAACAAAAAACTGACACAAATTTAGATTTAAAAATATACAAAAAAAAAAAAAAGGAAAAACTCCTCCAAAGTAAAAAGAAAATTAAAAAAGAAAATGAAAATAAAAAGGAAGAAAGAAAGAAAAAAGAAAAGAAAATGGCGCCGCCGAATACTAGAACAAAGGTAAAATAACACTTAAGTTTCCTATCATACCTTTTTCTATTTGAATAGCACCACAGTATCATTAGCATTAAATATAATGTATGATACAGTATGATGCTGTATGATAACTGTTTCCGATATCTACGGCTAACGACAGCGGAATATTAGCTAAATTCATTTTAAGCAAAGAAGATTTTGATAGGTACATTTAATTATTAATATTAGATATTAATATATCGTATAATGTGGACGCATTTGTATAATATCCATGTATCTGAATACATGTGATACATGTATTCAGATACATGGATATCATACAAATGCATGTAAGGTTTTGCCCTCATACAGTCCACCCGAAACGAGATAGTAAGGTTCAGGGTAGTTTCGAAAATAATATTTCGAGTAATATAGATATTGCAAATCTATATTACATGTATATTATATATTGTAATGAATGGCTATTTATCATAAACTGTTTTGAATTTTATAAATATGTTTTCATGCTATGGTAATAAATACCGTGGATATGCTGATAAAATGTTATGATACCTTTCGATCGCCTCGATCCCCAGTTCCGATGATGATGCCAAAGACAAAAAAGTACAAAACCAAACAAATATCAAACAAATCAGTAATGATCCATAAAATCCATGTTCAGCATTCATTTTGCAAAAATCAATCAAAAAGTATGTATAAGAATCGTCGAGTAGTAGATTAAACAAATTCCGTCACAAATATACTAGTGGTAGTTTGTACAAGAGGTACAATAACGATTCTTGTAGTAAACAAATCGATCACGTTTCGCAAAAAAGTACATACGAGTGTTTGTGAATATTTTTCACTATCCTTCTATGAATGCTGAATCATCACACATTAGTAAGATGTTATCTTAATTTTATATATTTCCTTATGCATCGTTGGCTCCTTTGTAATCGATACATTCGAATTGCACGTGCACTATAATCACTTGTGCTTTTATAGTAGACGGTCTTTTAATAGCAAAGAACTCCTTTTGATATAAACAAGCAATACATTTATTATTAATGCATAAAATTTAAGATCTCATTAAACAAGCTGCAAGTGTAATTTTCATTTTAATTACGCTTTCAAGTAATACATGTGATGCAAACAGTTTGCAAACGACACATACACAAACAAAATCACAAGGGATGCTTAATGGATATTGGAAACTTAGATACCTCAAAGACATAATAATGTAAAACAATATAGATTAGTATACACTTTTACTTAAGTGTTTTTCAATGAATATCTAATCTAAGCAGATGATACTCAGGGGGTATATATAAGGGCAATGACATCCTTTCGTCCAATAAGAGGTTGAGTCTGCAGGATTGTTTCAAGCGATTTTGAAATGCTTATTTATGAAGTGATGTTGATTTAAATTTGAATTTAACCATTATTGAACAGACGATTAATGTAAAATTCCATTTTAGTGTGAGTAAACAACGAAGAAGTACCGAAGGGTTAACCACATTTCGAAGACTATGGTATAAAAAGACAATGTACAATGTAATATTCAGACAAATGTGAACCCAAATTAAATTGAGGCGAGACCAGGTGCCTTGGAGGAGTAACTGTTCCCTGCTTGCATGAAACACCCGAATATAATATCGAAACTTTAAACACTGGTAAAGATAACCAGTGGTTAAATTTTGAGAGACAATTGATTTGATTTATGAGATTTCTGTATAAATGTCTAAATTACACTACAGTGCTGGTTTCATTTGCTAAAACATCAGTACACTGACAACGATTTAAAATACTCTCATTTCAAAGATAAAGGCAGATGAAATTTAACCATTGGTTAGTTTAACCAGTGGTTAAAGTCGCGAAATGCGCATATGGTGCACATTGTTAAAAGGTATACATGTTCTATATTTATTCGAACAACTGGCCCCAAATCCCATAAATAAATTGTAGGTAATTGTACACTTATAATTGGCATCTGATTTCGGATATGTGTTTGAGCATTTGATTATTTGCCGTGGAACATTCGAGTGGGATTTCTGTTTTCTGATTTTGGGATATTCCGGTTCAGGTTCCTTTTTAACTAAATGTAAATTTGGTGTGGTTAAGGGGTTTCTTTGTGGATAGAGGGGCGTTTTTGATTTTAGACTTCTGTTTGTTTGTGCGAGGGTGTTTTTATATAATTCTAGTTTTGGGGGATGGGAGGTTCTCTTTGTTTTTGTTTGTTTTCGGGGGTGTGTTTGTTTTTTTATTTGGAATGACTTTATTTTCTTGTGTTTTGTTGTTAATTTGACTGACTTCTATGCTCTTCAACTTCATGAATGTAGGCCGGGATTGTTCGTTACTCTGATCCATAACAATGATATGTATACGGCACAATATACTAACATCATAGTAATAGTCAATCCATATAAGTAATGTAAGCTGACCATAGATATTCAACAAGACTATTATATATATAATGACTCAATATTTTCCAATAAAGGTTGATGCCATCCTTAAAAGTAAATTACAAAGTAGTAATATTTCTATATGACTACATTATTTATAATGCCTTCCAATAAAATTGCAAATGAATCTTTGTGGATTATATATTTCATTCCGGAATTTTTTTTCTGGAATGTGAAACAATATAACATACAGCGATTAAGTTATCGAAATAAATTGTTTTCATGTTTAAAAACATGCTGTCTACCTTTTTGTATAACAGGTATTAGAAAATCAATATAATTTAATTATGTATGATACAATTCAATGTTATACTGAACAAGAAAATCTTTTTATAGAACGAAGAAAATCTCATTATATTTAGCATAAGCTCTAAGTGATCAGTGTATTATTGATAACTGATGCATATATACATCCCATACTGTGTCTACCTTGAAGCTGATAAGACTGATAATGAGTATCATAAATTTTATTACCCTGTGGATAAGGCAAAACATTCATTTTCAATCAGTGTTTTAAAACATAAAAGAATTTTTGTTTGAGAGAAATAATAATCTGATTGACAAGACAATGGGGATTCTATGACGGGCCTTGCCTGCAACCTTTCAGAGCAGATATGGTCCTAAACCACGTCCTTTCTGAATGTTAGTCGGTACTCTTACATTATCGGTGACCTCAGTATTTTTTTTTCAGGCGGACTAATATTGTCACTAAAATTCTTCACACATATATATATATTTATTACTTCTGAACTCGGGTATCGCGTAGGTCCTTATACGTGGAGGGATATTCTTAAATTTGTAATTGTATGTTCTATTTTTAGGGTCAGTGGGAGCGTGGGCCTGTATACCGTTTAACGACCGACATCGAGAGAAAATTGTCATCCTAAGTCACTATCTCGACTCAACTATCGAATATTTTGTGACGTCTTCTTGTGTGCTTATTCTTGTATGAACTGCAACAAAGATTACTATCAAATAAGCAAATCAACATTTTAGATATAAGAGATGCTAGAATCTGTGTTAGTTATTTCTTACAATGTTCCATAATAATTTAGTCTACTCAATCTACTGCTTTTTCCGTATTTGATGTTTTGATTAAGTGCAAACATACAAGTGAAAACTGAAGAGGTACCGAAGGGTAAACCATATCTCATAGTCCATGGAACAAAAGGACAATATCGTATATAGTGTCATATTCAGACAAATGCCAACCCCAATAAAATCGAGATGAGACCAGGTGCCCAGGAGGAGTAAGCATCCCCTGGTTGCATGAGGAAGTAAATACATAAATATACACGTATGAGCATAGGAAAGAGACAAGAACACGAAGTCAAATTTTCCAATTCAAGGTATAAAATGTTGTTTAACTGATATTCCGGCGTCGGAAATGCATATGAACAAATGTCTGTATTTATACGTATTATGTCAAATGAAGTATATTCAAAAAGCTAAGATGGTTAGTTTGAATGGTCAGGTCCCAATATATCAGTAAACATTCTTGAAAGAGGAATCTGAAATTGCACTATATCAACCATAGAACGTCCTCAGTGACAATTTCAAACGTTCCTCAATATATCCTTGTGACAGTAGTTTCGGGACAAGAAGCCTCGCTCTCAGGATGAAATTTTCGTATTTAGAACATGCCCTGGCAAAGCGTATACGTTGTGAAATGAAGACGCCATATGCGGGAGAGGAACGCATGTTGCTACTCAGAAAAGGGAAGTTGGTAATAATGAAATTGAAATCGTCAAGTTTGTCATAGAGAGAGGTTACATAGGTTCTAAGGATATTGTTTTGAATGTTGTCCTCACTGATTATAGAATCGAGACACGACAGATGTCGGAGACAACAATTAGTCGAGAACTTTATGAGCACAAGCCGGGTTCATGAAGAAGGTATGCATATAGTCCTTTATAATGACACCTTAAAGAGTAAAATTTCTTAAATTATTGTTATTATTATTATTATTATTATTATTATTATTATTATTATTATTATTATTATCATCATCATCATCATCATCATCATCATCACTATTATTATCATTATTATTATTATTATTATTATTATTATTATTATTATTATTATTATTATTATTATTATTTGTCATCATTAAGAGATTAATTAAGAAATGGTGTTCATTCCCATTTGCCGAGATGATCAAGTGAAGTGACTGCATGAGTGATACGCCCTCAGGATCTATCTTCAATTTCCACGAATAAAGAATCTTATCTTTCGATATTTTGTTTTAGAATGATTAGTGCCTAAAGTGAGGAAATAATCAAACATATATGATTTATGCTTCTCTAGTTATCTTTTAAAATGCTGACATTGATATATTTACAATAATATTAGAATTGAATATGTGACTGACATTTGCATTATCGCTTCCGATAAAATCATAGCCATGACCCATATTACATTCGGAATGTTTCGGACCTCTTCTCTTAAAACATTGGGTATTACATCAAACACAAAGCGGATTGTGAACCCCATTGTCATGCTTCTTTTCTTTTTCAGGTTGTATATTACCTCTAATGAGATTTGTATTTACTTATTTACCAACTTCAGTGACAATGTTTTTAAAACGTCTAATGTAGTATCAAGGAACACATTACTAAACATATTGTATCGTGAATTTACGCACTTAACCTTATTTTCTTGTCGAATTGTAAATTTTATTCGCAAATATTTGTGAAATATGTTAAAAGAACAGGTCTAATTAAAGAAATATAATAAGTAAACTATTTCACCAAATATGTATAACATTTATAACGGCAGCTGGTGTGGCAGGACAAAGTTCATTCTTTATACATAGAAAGACATTTTCCTTCTTAAAGAAAAGGTAAGCATTTCTATGGTCATACAAATGAATGTATACAAATGAAAAATGAAACACAGAGATGGGAATTGCATCAGTATGTACAATTGACCATTATGCTTATATGTAAATTGAAATAGAAAATACTAAATCACTGCTCCTGTTTTTCACAGAAATTCGTATTTCATTAACTATAAGTTACCAAACCAAACAAAGCATTTGTCTCAACCGTATGACAAAAGCCATCACAGACAAATAAGCAAACAATAAAGACATGAAAAGAAACCACGAAGCAATTCAATTGTAATGCAGTTGAGCCACCAATTTAGGACGGTCAACTGAAACAACGTTAGTTACTCAATTGGTGTGGTTAATGACTTTAATATAAAACATAGTCGTTACAATAATAAATGGGCATGCCCCAATAAGATGCGCATCAGCTCTATACTCTGCAACGTTCAGGCGGTTTATCACCCCAAGAGGCCAAATCCGATCCGAGTACAAATTTGACAGGAATCAGTATACGTGTACATGTCATATATTTACATACATTCAAACCTGTTCTAAAGACCACTTGTGCTTTAAAGACCACCTGTGGTAGGCCATCAACAGTCCTAGTCGCCTTCTTTTTGTATCTTGCCTGTCTTTTTCTTTACAAAATTAAAAATATGTCCATACCTGTATTTAGTAACTGCTTTTCGACCCTCCCTTCGGTGGTGACTTCAAAGACGTTTGTATTTACCAAGTAGATCGATTAACATGTAAAATTCTTATAATATGTGGGGCCTAAATGATACTGATGCACTCTTAGTTCTTCCCTGGTTTACAAAATGAATTCTTGAAGTTTTTGTAGGACGTATATGTATATATTTAATTTACTTCATCTTTACCTCCCTAAACGATTTAAATAGCATTAGAAAATCTCGCAAATAAGTTTAGGTAGCAGCATTCAATGTCAAATTATTCTGTACAGTGACACCGAATCATTATAGAAATATAAGATGAAAATATGATAAAAAGTAAAATATTATAAAAAATAGAATAAAATATGTCAGATATATACGCATATAAATGTAGTGCACAGTATTCACATTTCGACAACTTATGTCTCTTCAGTGATGCTCAAGTTAAAAAGAAATACAAAGAATTAAAAAGCAAACTAATTACCAATAAACGTATAAGGACCCATCTAAGGACAGAGCTATGCACGATGGAGATACTCCTTGGTTTTTAAATAGATTACAGAATCTTGTTAAAGTAAATTTGAAATGAATGCATTTCTGATCAGTAGACATGTAAACATACGACAGTCAGAAAATTCTTAGGATTTGATGTACACTACGCAGCAAAGCCAGTTAGGATGAGGTTCGCCTTGTAATACACTTCGTCAGCTGTGTTTTACTCAGTTATCCAAGACCAGAAGGTTGTACAATACACATATTGTTGTTATGCATGCTAAGCTGTTCCGTATTGCTGGATCACGTATATCAACAGTCATTTGGCAGCTTTATTGAAAATAAGCAAGATTGCGGCCATCTCATGACAGCTGTCATCATTGACACAATAACATTGGGACAATATAAGATATTTACACACGGTGAAGAAATGAATGTAATGACTAATAGAAAATGTCAAGGGAAGAATCTAAGTCCAAAAAGCCGAAGGGAAAAAAGAAATCTGACTCATTTATTTGACAATGCTCTCAATTTCTCTAACACTGAATACGGAACAAATTATTGAGCAGAAGTAAATGCAAAAATACCGAACTGCAGTCAATGAGAAACATCCATTATAGTAGACAAAGAGATACAGGACATCACCGACCACAGGAAGAACAAATGGTGGGATCGGACGCCATGAAAACTAAGCATCCCTTGCTGATGCATGACATCCACTGCCGTAAGATTATTTGAGTTAATTTAACTCGTAAGCATACGAGGTGGTAATGGTATAACTGTGGTCACAATCAGTAAAAAGTCAAATGTACTAAAATTTTATCACAGTACAAACTATTTTAAACAAACAAAATTAGACTCTTGAATCACAGATGGAAACTCTCAAACTTTTAACTTTCTAAGTAAGTGCGGGATTATATACGAGAAATATTCAGGTATAAATGAACCTTTAGCAATCAATCCAGTGAAATACAACTAACCCTCGTCACCAGTACTTCTGAGAGAATACAAGAAATACAAAAAGCCGCCTAAATACATGAAATACATTACTGATGTTATATACACTTCAATAATACACCGGGGCAGGCTTGGTGTAGAGGTTAAGCGCTTGGCTTGCTGCGCCGACGATCCGGGTTCGATTCCCGGGTTGCGCTACTATGTTTAAGAGGTTGGTTACTTCCTGCTTCCATGCCGCGATATAACTGAAAAATTGTTGAAAGCGACCAATAATACACCGTAAGCTTAAATATATACAGTATTGCAGCAGTAGAACATAAAGTAAATTTCAAAACTATTTATTATGTGTTCTACATTCTTAAACGTAATCAAGGCTAGATTTTAACATATTCTTGGGAACGTGTAGTCCACTAGCCAAAATAACGACTTGTTCATTAGAATTATATATATTCAGAACGGAATTATTCATTGTTATCACCAGACTATTAGTACAATTATTCCTTGATATGTATGTAAAAAGCAATTATGTACAGCGTAACAGTAATTTGGCAGATCAAAATAAACATGACTGCGTCTAGCTAGTGATATCTGCCACCATAGACAGAGTAGAATGTAGTATTGCAGCATTAGAATACATGCGGTTAATAACTTATAAAGCAGATGTCTATTGTGATATCACTGTTATAGCGGACCCACATCAGAGTACGAAATTTAAGTCTAACAAGTACTTATGACTAGTATTTAGGAGACAAAACCCGAATACATGACAAACAAGTCTTCAAGATGTGAAGGATAAAAGAGAGTCCTTATAACACAAAAGAGCTGTTTTGTTTGAGTCTTAAGTCACATGACAAGATCTATGTATGTATAAGATGACAGCATCTACCTGCTACAATGCGCAGGCATTTCGACCTGTACAAAGAGCGCATTCAAAGCAGTGAGGGATCTTTTACGCTGTATGTAACATTCCCTGGGATCTCGGTTTATTCTGCCTCAATCGAAAGAAAGGCCAAGGGCGGGACTCAAGCGCAGGACCTCTTGGACATGAATCAAGTGCCTAACCGACTGAGATTCTCTGACTGGAGACAAAAGAGGAAAACAGGATGAAAGTATAGAAAAATAAAAGGTAATAAATAGGAAAGCTGGGATATACGAACAAATTTATCTCGATTAACTGTTCGGAGTTAATGGAACTATAATCCGTGCCACAGCATTTATTTATCATATTTTGACATGTTTCTAATCAGCATTCGCTGACAAAACTCTAAATATCACATATTAAAATTACCACGTTTCTGCTTATACATATATGTAATTTCATCAGTGAAAATGAAATTTGTCATTACGACACTTATAACTGATATAAAATGTTGGTATTTATGTGATTCTGAAGTAAAAATGTTTTCCAATAATTAAGCCTGTCTGATTGTATTTTAGATTTTACAGGAAAAGTACCTAAAAATAAATTTGAAATAAGTAAACAAAACATATAATAAAACTTTTGAAAAACTTATGATGCAAGCATTGGTTTACATATATACAAGAGTAAACAACTAACATAGATTAGCGGAGTCTTAAAGCTGAGCATTTCATATGAAAGACGAAAAAACAAAAGCTTGCAACAGACGAGCCAAGAAAAACCATACTTGATATACACAAGAACATGTTCCCGTTTCCCCTTGTCCCACGCCCCTGTAAACCACAACTATTGGTTTGAAAATCTTTATAAAAAGAGCCGCATTGATAACAAAAAGTCAAATTTTTTATCTAAAGTCTTCATTATTTCCACCATCAACGATGATTATATTGAGGTTTGGCTGGGCATTGTGCATATATCACACAATCCAGATTCACCTGTTTAGTTGGAAACAGCATGAAATGTTCTTCAAAAGATCAGATCGTAAAATCGATTTTTCAAACTGTCAGTTGCCACTTGTATTAAATTTGATAAAATTATATTTAAGATTGTTTTCAATTATGACTAGAACTTTGACAAGATAACGTTGTTTTATCATGCCGAGGCCTTCACGGGAGGGACTCGGGGTAGTCATTTGAGATATTACAGACATGTATTTATACCTATACTTCTCGTTATATTTATATCAGTATATAATTGTTGCAACTCTGGTGTTCCTCGAAAAAGATATTTGCTTTTTCGAACAGCAAAGATCTATGATGATCTTATTTAAGGTACAAAACGCATCAAAACAATTTACATTTAAACAAATTAGCATGACTGAATTTTCCCCTACAACCTTGAGAAATATTGCAAATTTATGAATCAATGTAACACTCGAAGGAACAATGTATGGTTCCACAATTCGAAATAAACTGTGAAAATTAGTGGTGTTATTGGTGTTATGTGAATTCACAATAAAGTTTCAGGATGGACATTCCTGAACAGATGAAAATCAGAAGTGAGATCAAGTATGCGTTTCCTGCTTGGCTAGCCACACCCACCACTACTATCAAAGTACACAGACATGAAATATTTCAATAATGTACACTCCAGATGAATGTAAAGAAAGGTTCTGTAGAAATTGTCAAATCAGAGCAACAAAAAGAGTCCAATCAAAGCACTAAAAAGTGCCCAATCGGAGCTCCAAACGGTGTTTAATTGGAGCTTCACAAAGTGTCAAATCAGAGGTTAAAAAAGAGTGTCAAATTGCAGCTTCAAAAACTGCCAAATCAGAGTATTATAAAGTGTCAAATCAGAGTTTATATAGTGTCCAATCAGAACTTCAGAAAGTGTCAACCCGGAGCATCAAAATGTGTCAAAAAAGAAATTCAGAAAGTGTCAATTCAGAAAGTGTTCAACGTGTATCTGACGTAAAACAATTATGACGTCATCAAATTCTGTGGAAACTGATCTAAAACTCCGGGAAATGATGGTCCACAAATGACGTTTTCATAGGGAATTGATGACTTCATAATTGAATTACGTCAGATACAGTCCCAAATGGGAAATAACTCTTTTTAACGAAAAGACTCAATAGGAGTGTCAGATAGTGCCCAATCAGAACTTCAGAAGCGTCAAATCAGAGCATCAGCAATTGGCAATTCAGAGAATCAGAAGCAGCGCATAATACTTCAGAAAAGAAAACCATTTACACCCTTATATAGTTCCATCAAACTGATCTTGAAAATCTTTCCGAACATTGATCGATCCGTCCTAAGCCTCTGAGATACTTGTAGATTTTACTCTAGGACTTTCTTCAATACACAATTACTTAAAGAGTAATTATCTCTTCAAATCCGTCTGAAGCCGGCTTAGCCTAGTGGTATCGCGCTGGACTCCTGATCGGAAGGTCGGGGTTCGAGTCCCGCCCTGGTCATGCCGATGTCTTTTCTTTCGGATGAGACAGTAAAAACCGAGGCCCCGTGTCGTGGTTTGTATGGCACGTTAAAGATCCCTCACTGCTTTGGGTGGGTCTGTTGCAAATGTCAAAATTTGTATGCCCCGCACCATATACATGAAATATTCGTGGTATGACGTTAAACAAAAATCATTCAATCAATCAATCAATCAAATCCGTCTGACATTGTATCAAAGAGAGATAATGTCGCTAATGCAGAAGTCTTTATGATTGACAGCAAATGTGTCACTCAAAGACAGTATCAATGCCTGACAAATATATCACTTTTATTTGCAAAATTTACACCTATACCTTTGTGAGAAATATACAAAAGATCAAGGTGTTGCAGAATTCACTTTGATAAATCATTCAAGGAACCGAACAAAGGAGAAAAGGATATATTTAGCATATTGAACATATTGATGCATGCATATATGTATATCAACAGCTATATCCTTTGTCTAAACAAACGAAGATGATTTAGCACTTCAAAACCTTTTACCTAAATGAAAGTAATAAATTCACACTTTTTATGTGAACATACAGAAATTACCCTGATGTAAAGGTGACAAGTTTGTTAATCATTCTAAAACTTCTTTAGATTGGTTCTTTTGCTTTTACTTCCTTCCTGGTCAGTTCGATAATTTTTTCTTCAAAACTCTTTACTTTGGATTTCCAGAGTATATATATATATATATATACGTGTATGCATTTAAATTTTGGTTGGTTGTTTTACGTCGCTTTCAGTAATTTTTCAGTTATATGAAAGCAGGAGGTACCGAAAACAACCTCTACACCTAGCCTGCCCAGTGCATTGAAATGACATTATACAGTAACAAAACAACACAATATTAAAAACCCAAATCCGGTCAAACATTAGACAAATCATATGGGATTACCATTTGATTTTGACAAGGAGTGGTCCTGACAAATTCGATTGGGTAATATTATTCATTATCAATTTTAAATAAATCTGGTAGAAAGTATTTATAAACTTTATGTTCAAGGCTATATCATTCATTTTCTTCTTTAGTTTTTATCTTGCTAGAAGGGAAACTGCACACTCTCATTAAAAATTCATTAAAGAGAGGGTTGCCATTCATAGACGGCAAAATGTGCTAATCCGTAAGGACGATTTTTTTTTTTTTTTTTTTTGGTTAGTTGAAATGCTAACATTTTCACTACTTTGTGAGTAATTTTATACAAAAACACAATACTGGAGTGTAATTTCACAAAAGATGAAGACGTGTTTGTCAAAATGTTCTTATGGCAACTTATCGTTTATAGAGGATGTGAGAATTAATAGGGGCGGATCTAGGATTTTTCAGCAGGGGGTCCTATCCCCTGATAAAAAGGGGAGGGGAATAAGAAAGAATTGTACACTTTGTGGTAACAATATAAGACAGCTGGCAGCGAAGCAAAACCAAAACTTTTAATTCTTGAATGAAAATAAAAAAAAAACCCTCTCTTCTCTCGGTAAAAAGAAATGGTCAAACGGTTGAACCTTGCGATCAAATTTCAGGGAATGTGAATCCTGTCTCCCTCTGTATTTCACATGATTTAGGCTGCATATTGATTGTTCACTTGTGACAGGGTACATTCAGCACCTTTACAATGCGCATGACAAATATATCCTGAGCACACCAAAGTGAGTCTGTGTCATACAGTTTTGAGTCTCATCGCACATTATTGGACTGTCTATGCTATTAACTTGCAACCATCTTTATATCACAAATAATTTGATACCATGTTCAATACTAAAAGGAGAAATGTGTGCGATAGAGAGATGAATTGATATAACTTGTAAAGTATTTATTTATTTCTTTTCAGATATCTAATGTACATGTAATGCAATTTTTCGTATCGTGTTGATGTATGTATTAAATGTATTTAGAATTAATTTTACTGATTTATGTTAAAATCAGAATATTTATTTTCATTTCGATCAAGGCGAGATGATTTATTTTCATCTTTTTGGAAATCAGAATATCTATTCTAAAAAACTGTCCCATCCTCTCCCCTAGATTAAATGACCGTCCTCTTAGCCAAAAAAGCCGGTGTGGCCTAGTGGATAAGGTGGTCGGCTCGTGATCGAGAGGTCGCGGGTTCGACTCCCGCCCGGGGCACACCGGTGTTCTGTCTTTCGGATGAGACAGTAAAAACCGAGGTCCCGTGTCACGGTAGGCGTGGCACGTAAAAGATCCCTCACTGCTTCGGGTGGGTCCGTTGCAAAGGTCTAAATTTGTATGCAATGCATCAGGCAGATGCCGTCACCATATACGTGAAATAATCGTGGAGTGACGTAAAACAATAATCAAACAAAACAAACAAAATCTTAGCCAAAAGATGAAAGATTTGTCTCACTAGTTGATAGAACGCACAAAAATGTCACTAGACTCATTTCCTAACATTTCAAAAAAATATCAAAGTTAGGAGATGATACTTAATTATCGTTGCATATTGATGGCATATTGGATGTTGGTCCATCAATATAATTATTACGATTGATTATATGCAGAAAAGCCACAAGAACTAATTGCGATGTCAATTTATACATGTAGATTAATTCAAATGAACGGTTCTATATAGCAGGTTTTGTCTAACCATATTAAAGCAAAGCAATGGGAAGTAAATCAAAATGATGGGGAACCTGTATTATGTATTTTCCGTAGCAGGATTTCAATTCTTTATGTGACATAATATTAAAAGTCAATAAAAGAGGTTTGGCGCCCCCCTGTCCTGGCCTTCCGCTTGAGTAATGATCGTCCGAAATATTTTTGTACCACATAGATCTCATTTCTTCTTTTAGTACAATGTATCTTGAATAATTGAACAATTTAATTAACATCGATGGATGTGTTAGTAACGTAGCTTAGTCTGGACAAGTTGAGGGACACTCTCAGCTGCAAACAAAACATAACAACAACAGAACCAAAAAAACCCCCCCACAAAACAAAACAAACAGACAAACAAAAAACAAAAACAAAAAATAACCCCAAACAAACAAAATTAAGAATAAGAATTAAAAAAACACATATACAAGGTATCCCGAAAGAAAACCAAAATCAAAACCCAAAAACAAAAAAAAAAAACAAAACAAAAAAAAACCAAAAAGCCCAAACAAAACAAACAAACCAAAAACAAAAACACAACAAAAAAAAAAAAAAAAAAAAAAAAAAAAAAACCAAAACAAAACAAAATTATTTTCGTTCTTTATGATTTTTGACAACAATCCTTCATGAATCGTAAGTATATTCCGCAACGTTGATTGGCACAAACCCACTTGTAACCAACCCCCTTCCTTTCTCCCCTACACTTCAGAGATTTTAAGTGGTCGTATTCCCCTCTCCCGTACCCCGCGTATTCCTACGCCCTTGTACATAATGACATATATTAATGACGAAATGTGAACGCGGGGGCATTATCACTCCAGATGTAGTCGTGTGGCACGTTTAGGAAAATGTCTTGGAGAATTATTTTTATCCGTATCTTAGAAAAGAACAGAAAACAGAACTACAGAATTCAGTCTGTTATGTGAAAATGACCCTATACCTAGAGAAGCAAAAATATCCGAAAAGACCCAAAACTCCAGTGATAAGTGCGACACTTATGAACTCTCAATCGCCTACTTTTCGGCAATGATAGACTAAGTTGAGTGTCGAAGGCATGGAACCAGTGTGGTGTTTTCAATAGACAACACTTGGTGTTTACCCATGTGTTAGTTTTCTGCTACAGCGGTCACGTGGGATGGTATGAATTGTAACCTTACTCACCCAGACTCGTTAATTATCAACACAGACAGTTAAGAGGATCCTGATATTCACAACATGCCTGAACGGACATGCAGAATGCAATTAAGCCTCATAGAAAATTTATGTTGCAGGGAAAAATAACTAGTTGGTCCAAATCCTTCATTTCCTGAAATTGTAGTTTCATTTGGTATAAATGAGTTATTTAATTTGTTTTGTTGACGAAAGCCAAACCAGGATTATTTACCAATATGGTGGCGGCGCACTGTTTCGTCTGAAGGACAAATAAAATTTCGAACCTGAGACCCAGCACGAACACCTCTCCATACCGCTACTAATCAATCCACGCCTTCACGTTCTGGCTCGTATTTGCAAACAAAGACAATACAAAAATAAAACACTGATACATCCGAAGGACAAATATGAAATACAAAAATACGATTTAAAATTAATCCGAATATATCACAAACTTGCCGCAAGTCATTTTGCTTTTACTTCATTACCCATCCCACCCCCCAACCCCCCCCCCCCCCCCCCCCCCCAAATCCCGCACCCTGTTTGGATGGACCGTTCTCTTTTTTACGGAAGCCAATTAGGGTCACGTAATTTTTTTTATATTCTGAAAATTATACCTACTAATTTGAAATTTTAACTTCACAATCTAGTTAACTTGAAATTTCAATTTAGTAAGTTGAATTTTCAAAATAGTATCTTGAATTTTCAAGATAATTAAATTGAATTTTCAAATTAGAAAGTTGAATTTTAAAAATTTCAGAAAAAAAAAAATAATAATAATAATAAAAAACAAACAAAAAAACCATTCTTGGCCCTAATTGGCTTCCGTACTTTTTACGTGAAATGAAACAAAATACAAGTCAACGTTAAAGAAACTTTTATATGTTAATTAAGAACATGACGACCCCTGCGAGATTTATCACTGTTGGAGGAGATGAATGAATGAGTCCAGGTCAATACTGTTAAAACGTGGCACGAGTTAATGATTTCGTTGTCTATATCTACATATGTTGAATCTCATGAGATCTGGAAATCGTTAGAAATAAATAATGATACCTGCGGTACTCTCCGCTACTCTACAGACGATGAGTGTATACAGGGAGTGTTACTGGGGTCAGAACCCAAACCAACCCACCCCCCACCCCGCTCAGAATCAGTTTTTATTTATTTATTTATTGTTTATTTATTTATTTATGAATTTATTTATTTATTTTTTTTATTATTATTTTTGGAGCGGGGGAGGGGGGGGGGGTTATCCAATTCTTAGTTGAATTGTTCCGTCGACAGAGTTGAACCCCTTTTAGAAATAAAATTAATAAATTAATGGGGCGGACCGTTTCTCAGTTCAATTTCTGGATCCACATCTAGATAAATACATGTATCTTGCTTCGTGTGCAGTAGTTGTTTTGAGTTTCATCTTGAAGTCTTCATGTTTTATCAATAGTTTATCAAAAAATGATAACCCTAAACCCACCCACCCATCTCCGCAAAATGAAAGAAAACTTACCAATTACCACCTAGACTGTATACAAGTATTAGATGTAGGTATTACTTAATACTATAAATATCTTCGTTATTACTTTCTAACAATCTCTCTACACTTTTATTCACTAATCTATATAAAAAAAAAACCCACATAACTTTTATAGATTCATTGAGTGGATTCGGAGGTTATATTATCAAAAATGTTGTGTAAGGCTGTTATATTAGTATGTTATATTATCCCAAAAAGATAAATTATTTTATAATTTTTATTAAGCAAAATGTTTATCAATTATTCAAAGTAATAGAGCGAGTGTATCTTAGTAGATGAGGTGCTCGGTTCATGACCGAGAGGTCCAAGGTTCGACTCCCGGTGAGAGCACACCGGTGTCTTGTATTTCGGATGACACATAAAAAAACCGAGGTCCCGTGTCAGAGTAGGCGCGGCACGTTTAAAGATCCCTCACTGCTTCGGGTTCGTCCGATGTAAAGATTGTTCTATGCAATATATCAGGAAGATGCTGTCACAATGTACGCGAGAAAATCATGGAGTGACGTAAAACAATAATAAATCAATCATAGTAATGTAAAAGAAACAGAAACAGAAATAGCAATTTAGCGGAAATAGAAACGTTCGAAAGATAGCAAAAGATAAGCATATCAAAAACTCCCCAGAGAGCAAAAACAATCATATTGTTTTGACAGGGTCAATATTCTTTACAATAAAAGCTCTTTCTACGCTGTAATTTACCCCATGACCAAACTATCTTTTCACCTTCTTAATATCACTTACCTTTCATCAACTAGAGGATAAACAAACATGAAGGAAGAAGAGATCCATATCGTAACATACAAGACGGCCACCATGTTTCTTCTTGGGTTATGTGGCGGGAAGTATCTTGGTGTGAAACAAAGATACCTATGTAATCAATTACAGAAAGTCAACGAATATTACTATCCAGCTGAGCATTCCACACCGGCAAATACCTTGTTACTCGTAAAATGGTAGGGCTAGTATTTTCAGAGTTATGTCCCTTACTGCATGAGATGTTACAAAAAGCACATACATGTATATACTAGATTAATATATCTATTGTATATTTTCATTTTACTCATATACATAATGAATGTACCTAATGTGGAAAAATTACCTGTCATGATTTTATTATATTTATTATTATTATTATTTTTATTATTATTATTATTATTATTATTATTATTATTATTATTATTATTATTATTATTATTATTGTTATTAATATTGTTATTATTATTATTATTATTATTATTATTATTATTATTATTATTATTATTATTATTATTATTATTATATGTATCTAAATATACCTTTAGAAGAACTTTTTTCAAAATTTTAGAAGTGGGTCCCACAAGCTTGCAGTTGAGACGGGAAGGTACGCCAAGCCAAAAATCCCTCTACAAGATCAACTTTGTATATTCTATGTGGGTGCTCACATAGAAACTAAATCACATTTTTATTACAGCGTGAATTGTATGCCGATATTCGGCGAGATCTTTTCAACAAAGCCAGCCACATTTGTGAATACTTTTTTTAATATGAGTGATACGAAAAAACAGAGATTTATCTCGTGAATGACGAAAATGTTGTCAATCATGTTGCTAAAAGTCCACACCTAATGTTTAGTAGGCGCAGATTACTTATTTAACTTTTTACTTATCATAACGCGCAAATTCTGATATTTTTATTCACTGTGCATATGTTTCGTGTCGCATAGGCCTTTTAAAGCCGCATGTCGTATTATGAGACTTATGCATGGGTCTGACATATCGGAGAAATTCGGAGTGAGGGAATTTGAAAATTGTGTGTTCGAAGAGGATAGTTTGTATATGTCCCATTGATAAATAAAACGATGAAGTTAATTTTATTTGTATACTTTATATATATTGCAAAACAACATAAAAATATATAAATATAACGTTGATAACAAGAAGAGATTTACGGGGTAATTAATTTAATTTTTCGTACTTTTTACATCCACTTCTGTCCCCCCCCCCCATTCCCGATCATTTACATGTATTTCTTTATTTTATTTATTTATTTATTCATTTATTTATTTATTATTTATTTATTTACTTATTTATTTATTTATTTATTTATTTATTTATTTATTTACTTATTTAACTTTTTGATTGCTTATTGAACATACAGATTCATGTCACGCATTTACTTAAGCATCTTATCCTATATTCGTAAATCGTTCACTTTAAAAAAAATTGCTAATTATTTTCCTTCAAACGCTGTAGAACTGATTTTCTCGTTTTGGTCAAGATGGTACTGATAAAATGTATAATCAAAGAGAGATAACTTGCGTTGGTCTCTCAATTTAAAATAGGAACTCGGAATATTTCACGATTTCACCCACATGGCGACAGTTTATCATTATCATCATCATCATCATCATCATCATCATTATTATTATTATTATTATTATTATTATTATTATTATTATTATTATTATTATATTCTTTTTTTTAAAGTAAAGCTCGGCGTACACAATAAAAAAACCTAGAAAATGTAATATAATTATCGAGACAAAATAACACGGAAACGTCCAATGGAATTCATGTATTTTTTCTTACATTATTTCTTCATGTACTTTTTGACTTAGGTTTCAAAAATGTTCTTGAAATAGAGGTCATTTGAGAAACTCGGGGGTAACCTCTGAACATTCTTAAATATATAACCACGTCATAAGACTTTTCAATTAAAAAAGAAAGACAGAAAGTCGATAACATTCTTATATAGTGACACAAAGAATCGATGCAGATACATTATGCAAATGAGTGATTCTGGTCAAAGTTGCCATTGTAGTCAGTGGGAACTAAATCCCTGGTATTTTCTCTAAAAGGCCTTTCTAGTTTACGTCAGAGTGCAGCTGTAAATACTAGAACGACACTATCTGTACATTAACCACTAATGGTGACCGATTAAGGATGACAGAGTGTTCGATTTACACATCGCGTGACTCGCGGCAATCTCCATGTAAAAGTGATTGTGAGTGTGCGTCTAAATACAGCTAAATACAGAATGTATTCTGAATAATGCTATTTATATCTATTCTATAAGTTCTTTGTATAAAGTTTTATTTGATTATTAATCTGACTACTTTTCACTTTATTTTATTCTATTCCTATATTTATTTTTATTCTATATTATTTCTTTCATTTTACTTCATTTCACTTTATTTCATTTTATTTCATTTCATTTTATAAACTTTATTTTATTTTATTTTATTTTATATATTTATTTACTTATTCATTTATTTTTACTAATATATTAAAGTGATCCTTATCTTCATTTATTTTGTTTTGGTTCTGTTTATGATTACATAAATACAATTTTCCTAACAAAGTGATTTTTATCTAACGTATTGTAAAAACTCGGGATAATGTTTAATTTTTTTTCCAGTTTTCTCCACGACACAGAGGTCGATGTTGTCTACCCATTCTACACCAAACACGGGGGCGGGAGGGGGGTTAACTTGCTATGATTTTGGATACGGGCGTGCGAGTGAAGTCTTTGGCACCCTTCCCATTCATATATTGAGCAAAATGTGAAATCATACCTGTTCATGTACTTGATATAATGAAAAGTATTCCAAATTCAAGTGTAAATACATTTTCTCCTTTGATCTACATGTACGTTTGACCTATTTATACATTCTTTTATTAAATAAATACCCATTAATATATATCTCAAGTGAAAATGAATCTCATTCACACATTAGATTCGTTAAAGTATACCCCATTTCAGCTGCACATATATTTATATAAGAAGTTACCCCCCCCCCCACTCCATCTGTGCTTTCAAATCAACGACCCCTTCCCATCCATCTCTGCACTACTTCCAAATCATGTGACTTGAAAGGTCACATGACTTTCAAATGTACAAACTGTCATCGTCTCCATGAAAGTTTCCGGTTGTCTTTCGCATACATCTCCAAACATTTCAATATAGACTATAGTGAAAAAAAAGTTTCATCGAAAAATATATTCAATGTCTTTTTTGGGTTTTTTTTTTTTTGTTTTTTTGTTTTTTTGTTTTTGTTTGTTTGTTTGGTTTTTTTTCTGATAGACACTTTCATATACATACTTGACAATAAAGTATTCTTTCACCGATTTTCAGCTCGTTGATTTAATTTGTAATCATGTGCAGAGACCATATAAAGTTTTTATCGGATAGCAATTCTGTTTTTCATAAGGATTTGGTATTATAAATTTTCCTATCTATTATATTTTGAGGGGGCTGGAGATAAAAAGAAATATGATTTTTTCAAGTATGCAATGCTTGTATGAAAAGATTGGATTTTGTCAATATTGCGAATTTATTAAAACAGGGACATAGGGGTCAGTTTTTCTTGTCGGTGTTATCATAAATTATCGTTAGAAACTTCCCGTAAATATGGAACTATGACCCACATGTAATGTACCCTTTTCATGATATGAGAACAATACAAGTTTTTTAAATCACATAAAGTTTGGCCAAGATCTTAACAATAAGCTATCGGCAGACTGGCGGTCGAGAGAGAAGCGAACGACAACTCTGTCGGAAGAAAGGTTGTTTGAAATAGCCTAAATTTCACGTGATAATGTTAGAAACATATATACAAAATACTTGCAGGGCATATCACAGAGTGGGAGGTATCCTCTCACTTATAAAAGGGGATACAAGTGGATTTGTGTTCCTTTCCCTTTATGTACTTTTTGTAGCATAAATACATATAAATATGATTATATGATTACAAAACTATTTTCTTTTCTGTTTTTCAGTTTTTAATTGAGAAATGCTACTGCGCGCGCTCTCTCTCTCTCTCTCTCTCTCTCTCTCTCTCTCTCTCTCTCCATTTAAGCTTAGTGTCACGCCCCTCCACTTTTTCATACTCGGCTAAGTCACTGTAACAACAGACGGCTACCATCAGCTGGGTCAGCACGGTTTACACATGTAACACAAGAAGGTCAAAAGTAACTAGGTCGATGGTTTAATGGTATAATGGTATGTATTAATAGCATTACAACAACAAAAGGAGGCTATCATTAACCGAATTATTTCCTTGTGTAAGTTCATAATACAAATAATACAAGTATTCTTCATCATTCATGCTTTGTTTTCAAGACCCACACCCCTAATTCCGTTCATTTGCTTGATTTTTGTTTTACTTCACACCAAGATTATTTCTGCTATATGGTGGCGGCATCTGTCTGACGCAATGCACAGAACTTTAGACCTAAGTAATGGACCCACCCAAATAGTGAGGGATCTTTCACGTATTACGTTTGCCGTAACACATGACACCGGTTTGTCTTTTATTCCCATCAACAAGGCATGATACTCCGAGGAGTCAACTTCATTCGAACCCAGAATCGATTGGGCTACACCTGTTGGGCTGATAGTAGCAAGACAATTTTTATCAATATTCTTTTGTGCTCTATATTTTGCTTTGTAGTATTAAATTTTAGAAGTGGTGTGCATGTAGGTGATTTTACCAAATATTGCGGAGTTACACATAATGTACTGAGGAAATGTCAAGACAAGCTGACTTACAACAAACCTAGGGGAACATCGGAAGCATTAGGCGCCCCCTGTGGCATTGCATATGCAGTATGACATTGTCTCCGAATTCACAAAAATAGCAAGTGTCGTCTCTAATACACTTATAAAGTGTTAATGGAACTGTGGAAAAAGAAAGCTCACAAAAGTCCTGAGAAAAGATGGACAGATTTTGCTATTCCGATACTTTACATTTTTTGACTTCCTCATCAATCTCGTGTCAGCAAATAAATTTACAACCACCCGGATCGTTACCTTAACCTTATGATACTCTCTATCCGTTTATTTTCAGTTTAAATTGTTTCATCAATTTTAAACTGTCTCCTCAATGTCATACTACATATAGCTTCAAATTGACCTTTCGGAAGCAAAACAATTAGCAGTCTACATCTTTGGAATAATGGTATTTCTTGTCTTCAGGACAGAGTGTTAATTTTGTGGGAACACTAATTCCATCTTAATGCTATGTTTAGAGTGGTAAGACCATTTTTATTAACAATCTTTGTGCTCTAAACATTGCTTTGTGGTATTAACTTTAAAACAAAATGGCATGTAGATGATAAGATTTATGTAGGTGATTTTACCACATGTCGCAGAATTACATACAATGTACTGAGGAAATGTCAAAACAAGCTGACTTACATTAGAGGAACACCGGAAACATTTAGGCGCCCCCCTGTGGCCATGCATATGACATTGTTTCAAAATTTACAAAAATAGCAAGTGTCTTCTCTAATATGCCTTAAAGTTGCACTAGCTGTCGAAATTAGTATTTCATAAATGTTATGTATCATTTACTGATCTGAAGCTAAATACGATAAAACTACAAAATACAGTTACACTAAATCGAAAGTCGGCTCTGTTGACGACATTAACGCGTTTATAAGAGCCGGAAAATTGAAAAATGTCCGTTATCCTCACCATTTACTCAACATTTGACATGCATAGAGATCGGGTCAGCATATCACGTGACAAAAACAAAGGACTCGAGTGTAACGGTGAGTATAACTTCGTAAAACGTGTTTTATCAAACTCTATAAACACTTTTACATGTGTAAGTACACACTAACTACACAAAGGCACAGCAAAAGATGATTAATAATACTGTCATAAGTAATTTGACTTTATGCAATGAATATTTTAAAAATTTATGTCACAGTAGTTATCCAACGTGGTTTGAACGAGGGGCCCCCAAAAGGGGCTCATGAAGAATTTTTTTTTACAGTACTGTGACAATATTATATTTTGATCATACCGTTATTACAACAAAGTGGAGTACATGTATATATTGTATATATAAAAGTTTAGTTACAACTATAATAAATTGTAATTTACTCATTGAAGGAACAAGAAAAAAAAGGAATAGTGTTTTGGGAGTTATCCCCCCTCCTCCCACTACTGTTTCAGTTTTTTTGTCTTAACTTCTAAGCATTGTATTTGCAACAGTTATACTTATTTATAGTACATTTTAGTAGATTCTGATTCACAAATTTATTTACCTTGAAGACAACTTGATAACAACATTTACTCAATATGTCCAATTCAATTCAATAACCCCCCCCCCCTCTTTTTTTCTTTCTCCAACAATTTCATTATTCTTATCCATACCTTTCATACTGTTTTGAATATATAATGCTGAAGGAAATAAGATGTTTTCTGATGTTTCTTGGAAAAACACCAATTCAACCTCCATATATTATTTTATTATGAGAGAATATCATTGTATTGGAAAATATCTCATCATTTCTGTAGATCTACATGAAGATATATGAAAGTAAAATTTGAATGCAGCCCTTCATAATGCTGTCTTTTACGAAAAGAGTCTTTCTGTACGATAAAAGTGGGTCATAGACAAATTGATGGAGAACTTTTAAAACTGGCCCCTATCCTTTTTCGAAAATATCTGAGATGTGACAATGTGTTCCAATGAGTTCTTCTTCTATGGAACGCCATAGCTGTCTTAAGATTACATTATTAACAATAAATAGTCCTTTCACAATAGCATTACGTCAAAACAGTATACCATTAAGTAGTTTTTATATTATATGAAGTCAAACAAATATGATGTGAAGTCGAAATAGTGCGTTATGATGTCAAAACATTAAGTTATGAAGTCACAAAAGCATCTTATGGAGTCAAAATAGAATGTTATGAAGTCAAAACATTACGTTATAAAGTCATAAAAATACGTTATGGATTCAAAATAATATGTTATAAAGTCAGAGCATTATGTTATGTTATAACATTACGTTATGGAATCTAAATAGTATGTTATGAAGTCATCAAAGTACGTTATGAAGTAAAGCATTACGTTATGAAGTCATAGAATTACGGAATGCAGTCAAAATAGTATGTTATGAAGTCAAAACATTACGTTATGAAGTCACAAAAAATACGTTATGGAGTCAAAATAGTATGTTATGAAGTCATTTAAGTACGTTATGATGTCAAAACATTACGTTATGAAGTCACAAAAATACGTTATGTAGTCAAAATAGTATGTTATGAAGTCAATAAAGTACGTTATGAAGTCAAAACATTACATTATGAAGTCACAAAAGTACGCTATGCAGTGAGAATATTATGTTATGAAGTCAAAACATTACATTATGAAGTCATTGAAGTATTTTATGAAGTAATAAAGCATGTTATGAAGTAATAACAACACATTATGAAGTGCAATAGTAAGTCATTAAGATAAAACAGTAAGGCATGAAGCCAAATGTTAAGTTAAGGTCTTATACAGGGGCAGATCCCGGTTTTAGAGTTTAAAAAAGGGGGCGAAGTCAGGCGAAGAGTATGTGGACTTCAATTAACTGTTCTCAGTTGGTACCGCAGCTGTCGTGTGAACGAAGCTTTTTGTGGTGCTATTCATGTCTTGTCCAAATCTTGTTGTACATGTGGTAGATTTTGTCATATAGTGGGGTCAGAGCTGATATTGTAATAAATCTGATTCAGCTATATCGCAAAATCTAGAGACCTATAATACAGGTCTCTGGCAAAACCCACTATCATTACTTTTAGTAGACAGAAACGAAGCATCTATACTAGGCGAATGCAGAAATGTTTGAAAATGGGTTGCGACCTGCCATGAATGCTTTTCAGTCAGGAGAGGATGGGTTGGGGCTGAAGCCCTGAACCTAGCCAAAATGACCTTTGTTGGCAAAGTTTTTCGATCAAAGGGGTTGCAATCCCGGATCCCCTGCTTACTACCGGTTTATAAATTTTCATAAAACGGATAGACGGAGTTTAGTGAACGAGGGATTTTTTGTTCACTTGGATGAATTCTATTGATTAAATATTATAGGGAAAGAAATCATATCATATTAGAGCATACAATGATAAACATCTGTACTGGAAGAGAAGCAAGCCGGTGTAGCCCAGTGGATGAAGTGTTCTGCTCGTGATCGGGACGTCCAGGTTCGACTCCTGCCATGAATGCATCGGTGTCCTGTCTTTCGGATACGTAAGAAATTGAAAAACGAGGTCCCGTGTCGCGGTAGGCGTGGCACGGAAAAGATCCCTCACTGCTTCAGGAGGGTCCGTTGCAAAGGTATAGATTTCTATGCAATGCATCAGGTAGAATACGTCACCATATGCATATACGTGAAATAATCGTGGAGTGACGAAAACAATTCTTAATCGCTGGAAGAGAAACCATAACAAGATCTCAAGACCACGCCTATTTCCCACCATCGAGGGTTGGGCACAGGTTCAAAATTACACATGCACTAGATCATATAGGGAATACACATATACTTCTAGCTCATAATCAAATCTCAAAAGAGATAACAACAAATTGTTTACGAACGGACGACAAATGGAATTGCATAATCTCTGGCCAGTAGAGCTTATAAAATTGAAACAAAAGGATTAATTTCAGTTGTTTGTTTATTAACATTGAATCACGTAAACGAACACAAACATAATCTAAATACAGCAATTTTTCTCCTGCAAGCTAGACCCTCACGAGATAAACTTTACTCCAAGAGATTTTTGACCTGATAATTTTCTGTTGTGTGTCTTGAAAATTAGACACTACACGAACTTTGTATTGATTGATTATTGTTTACGTCACTCCACGATTATTTCGCGTACATGGTGACGGCGTCTGTCTGATGCATTGCACAGAAATTTATACTTTTGCAACGGATCCCCCCTCCCGAAGCAGTGAGGGATCTTTTATCTGCCACGCCTACCGTGACACGGGACCTGAATAGAATTCATCCGAATAAAAAAAAATCATCGTTCACTAAACTCTTGCTGCCTATCAGTTTTATGAAAATTTATAAATCGGCCGCAGTGACTGAAAAGCATTCATTGCAGGTCGCAACCCTCTTTTCAAACATTTCTACATTCACCTAGTATAGATGCTTCATTTCTGTCTACTAAAAGTAATGATGGTGGGTTTTGCCAGAGACCTGAATTATATAGGTCTCTAGATTATGCGATATAGCTGGATCAGATTTATTACAAAGTCAGCTCTGACTCAGTTATATGACAAAATACACCACATGTACTACAAGTATAACAAGATAAGGACAAGACATGATTAACATTCACAAAAAGCTTCGTTCACACGACAGCTGCGGTACCGACTGAGAACAGTTAAATGAAGTCCCCATACCTCTCGCCTGACTTCGCCCCCCCTCCCCTTTCTTAACTCTAAAACCAGGATCCGCCACCTGTATAAGACCTTAACTTAACATTTGGCTTCATGCCTTACTGTTTTGTCTTAATGACTTACTATTGCACTTCATAATGTGTTGCTATGACTTCATAACATACTTTATTACTCTATAAAATACTTTATGACTTCATACTGTAATGTTTTGTCTTCATAATGTAATGTTTTGACTTCATAATGTAATGTTTTGACTTCATAATGTAATGTTTTGACTTCATAACATGATATTCTCACTGCATAGCATACATTTGTGACTTCATAATGTAATGTTTTGACTTCATAACGTACTTTAATGACTTCATAACATACTATTTTGACTCCATATTGTATTTTTGTGACTTCATAACGTAATGTTTTGACTTCATAACGTAGTCTGATGACTTCATAACATACTATTTTGAAGCCGGTGTGGCCTAGTGGATAAGGTGCTCGGCTCGTGATCGAGAGGTCGCGGGTTCGACTCCCGCCCGGGGCACACCGGTGTTCTGTCTTTCGGATGAGACAGTAAAAACCGAGGTCCCGTGTCACGGTAGGCGTGGCACGTAAAAGATCCCTCACTGCTTCGGGTGGGTCCGTTGCAAAGGTCCAAATTTGTATGCAATGCATCAGGCAGATGCCGTCACCATATACGTGAAATATTCGTGGAGTGACGTAAAACAATAATCAAACAAACAAACAAACATACTATTTTGACTCCATAATGTATTGTGTGACTTAATAACATACTTCGATGACTTCATAACATATTATTTTGAATCCTTACTGTATTTTTGTGACTTCATAACGTAATGTTCTGACTTCATAACATACTCCGATGACTTCATAACATACCATTTGGACTCCATAACGTAATGTGTGACTTCATAATATAATGCTTTGACTTCTTAACATATTATTCTGACCCCAAAATGTATTTTTGTGACTTCATAACGTAATGTTTTGACTTCATAACATACTATTTTGACTCCATAACATGCCTTTGTGACTTCATTACGTAATGTTTTGACATCATAACGCACTATTTCGACTTCACATCATATTTGGTTGACTTCATATAATATTAAAACTACTTAATGGTATACTGTTTGACGTAATGCTATTGTGAAATGACTATTTATTGTTAATAATGTGATCTTAAGAGAGCTATGGCGTTCCATATATTTTGGCGTTATAAGCGCATATATATAGAATAAGTGTCTTATTTTGTGTTTTCATGCAGGAATAAAGTACAATGTCTGATGCATTTATGAGATATAATGCGTTAAAAATATGATATATATACAAACCCAACAGGCCCTAGCTGTTAGGTGTGCAAAATTAATTTTAAAGATAATGGAATAAAAAAGGCTTCAAGATTAATGTTTTAAGCATGCTCAACTGCTAAACTTGAAGTGTCCTGGCTAAGAGTACATATATGTAATATATACATGTGAGCAAAGATACTACCTAACTATGAATACAATATGAATGATTTTAATCGATACAGAAATTATAGAACGACACTTTTCAGCGTTATTTTGTCATTTTTCATTATTAAAAGAAGTATAAATGAACGAAATATTTTCTGTAAAATAGCTACATGGTCCCTTTTTGGAGCCCCAACTTGCATTTTCCCTATATATACAACTTACAAGATGTATATATTTTCATTATGTCGTCCGCTTTGCAAATTATCAAGAACAATTATATATCAGAGACTACCTTATATAATGACAGTAATTATTGAACCGTTTTCATAATGCAAAGACGTAAGTAATCAATGCAAAGACATTTCCACGTGGTGTGGAAAAATGTAAACACTCACCAAGTATTTTCTGCAATTTGACAACTCTCACAGCTTCCCATCGCTCTAATGCAACTCTTATGTTATCCTTGTTCTAAGCAATGTTTCGTCCCAGTCTTTTTCATCCCAGATGCCCTCGAATTCTGTCTTTAATGGGAAACATTTCATCTTCGATAGCTCTATGTACGCCACTATTGTTGTTGTTATTATTGAAAGTATCCTGATCTTGCGTTAGTTGGCTAGGTCATTGATACACTGGGCATGCCAAGTGGAGAAAAAATTAACGACTTTGTGCGGGTAGGTCGTAAGTATTCAATTGCATTTTAATTATTTTTTCCATTACTTATCGAACGAATATAACAATGTAATTTCGTATAAAGGGCTAACTTCAGGAGAGAGCCCATGGTTAAATATTACAGCATTTGTTTTTAATACGGAAAACGACAGTTAGTGCAACTTTAAAGTGTTTGTGGAAATGAGGAAAAAGAAAGATCACCAGAATATTACAAAAAGATTACCGATAATACTATTTCAATATTTTACATTTATTAACTTTCTTATTTCATTCGGCAAATATATTTACAACGGTCCCGGCCTTTTTCTATCCGTTTATTTTCAGTTTAAATTGTTTCATCAATTCTAAAATGTATCCTCAAATATCATACTACATATAATTCTCAAATTGACTTTTTCAATTTACACTGGTGAAGCAAAAATAATTGGTAGTCTACATCTTTGAAACAATAATGATTCTTGTGTCCAAGACCGAATTTTTTAAAAACCGTGGGAACATTTGGAGCATACAATATTTTCATATTATGGTGGATTGGTATAAAAATGCTCATGTCTGCATCAACATTTATCTCTAATTTCAATATTTTCCCCTCCTATGATAAACAAATTATGACAGGCTGTCAGGCAGAGTCATTACATATGAGCGAGTATAAGTGGTCAGGACAAATGACATGGGGTCTTCCAGAGTCCGTGTGCAGAACACTAGTGCGTCATTGATGGTCACAATTATCACACTTTATTTGGCTTATTTGATGGGCATTCATTATTAGTATCATAATAACACGTCGGTATTACGGCTTATTTCCAGTTCTGGATATTTCAACAACAATCCTCCGTAAAATCTATTCCCGAACTTCCATAGCACTGAGGTATGTATTCGACGCAATGACATCTCGTTATAAAATACATTATGAACATTAAACAATAGAACAATAGTCTCATTATAAATGATTTCATTTCGTTCTCATTAATATGTTTTTATATATAATATCATATATTTAAAAAAATATTCTTGTACTATGATAACCATATAATGTCCATACTATTTCAAAATTGGTTGTGTTTTTGTAACGGGGCGAAACAAGAAACTTCAAATTAGGAGAAAACGGAATGAATATATTTAACGACAGTTATTTTGTTAAACTGGTGACAGATTGAGATAATTAATTTTATTTTCTTGTTTATTTTGATTTTCTTCAGAATTCAATGTTGTACTATACTTAAATGTAAAATACACATGATATACAGATGAAAATCATACGCGTACAAATATGGTAATAATAGATGTACATTGTATTTGTAATGTACTAGATACCAACATAAATGGAATCAGTACGTATTTTCCGGGATTCTGCAGCCCACCCCCTTTTTTAAATTAAGTATCAAACTTAATCAAAAGACATTCTAATATATATATATATCGGAAAAGATTATTTAATTTCCATCTACTGATGTATTGAATTGGTTTTATTGGCACTGCAACATCGTTCAATCGTTCAATGCAAACTCAAAGCATTGGTGGACTTAAATGATAAGAATAAAGGAGAAACGTAGTGTTCCCTTTCACTGGCGTTTACTATAATACATCATAAAATTTCATCAATCATAATACTTAATATTATCATTTTGTTCCAATAGAATTCTTGTCGCCGCCTCTTTTCGTTTTCCTGAAATATTAGATCCGCCATTTTAACCGCACTGTACAGACTGCCATGTACTTTACATAGCGCTGACGAGGAACACTTTGGAAACAGTAGTGCCCTCTAGTGACTACAAACAACTGATTTCCAGATAAATGTCATTTTAACCCCTACGATGAACAAAATTGATATTACGGTATTTGACAAAAATTATAAGTACAACATTTTTTTTTCTTCTGAAGTATTGCGAAATTTAAAAAATTTTAAATATCTCAACCATTGATAATTGTAATTATAATGATTATTCATGGGATCGATGTTCATTATTGATAGTCCATTCGGACATCCTCGACCTTTTCCTGCGTAAAAAAGCTCGGACGTCACTCGTAGCCATTATTTAAAAATAGTTCCTGTAGTTATAGACGCTCGCATGTATACCAGACAAATAGGTCAGTGCTTGGCGTGTAATAAAGACGTTAGAAGACTTTCACATTTCAACGGACTTAGATTAGACGTTAATCCCGAACTGTTGCAGCTTTAATTACTTTCCTTGACATAGATAACATAGATTGTGAACTGGATTACATTTTACATCGCTGATATATTACTGAGTACAATGCCGGAAACCGATTGATGCATGGTATCGATGTAAGTCATTCCGCCGAGTGACGTCCGAGTTTTTTTACGTAGGTACAAGTAAAGGGCGAGGTTGTTCCGAATGTTGATAGTCCACACTCTCATCTCGAACCCGACATTTATTTATAATCATCATCTAAATGACGGATGGTTTTTGCATAAAACAGTTTGAATAATTATACTTCAGATCATGGGAAGGCGGGATACATTTTATATATTAAGAAAAATTATATATATGATTACAGCACTCAAAAGAAAGACATCTACATGTATGGATATATATTCTTCAGAACTGTAATGATCCTATTCTTATTTGCCATAGAAGTCATAATAAATACAAAATTATATACATGCATTTTGAAATATACACATATTTCTTTCCCATTTGATTTAACAATCAACAGTTTATTTCATTATTTTTTTTTATTTTGCATGATATACAGAAATTTTCTTATAACTGTTTTGAAACATTAAAATGTGGTACGAGAAAATATCCATAGTTTCACATGCTATTTTCCGACACCATTACATGCTTATTTGCAACAGTTGGCCTGTCAAATGAAATGTTTATTGTCCCCTGCAACATCCGGCTCATTGCTGTCAATTACATATGTATGTTGTAATGAACAGTCATAGCAAATTGTTATAGGCGTTATCAGTGTCAAAAGGAGTGTAGATTCAATCATCACTGTGTCACTGTATTTCAGCTTAATTACAAGAGTCGTAGGAGGGGGGGGGGGGGGGGCATGGGTTTAAACAAACACATATAAATATATACATCATCAGGTCAGTAAGCATATCAGGTCATTAGACACAGAATCAGGTCATAGATATTTGTTTGATTTATTTTATTTTATTTCTTTCATTTCATTTCATTTCACTTTATTTCATTTTATTTCATTTCATTTTATAAACATTATTTTATTTATTTTATCTTATTTTATATATTTATTTACTTATTTATATATTTTTACAAATACATTTAAGTGATCCATTTTCACTTATTTTGTTTGGGTTTTGTTTATGATTACACAAATACGATTTTCTTAACAAAGTGATTTTTATCTATCGTATTGTAAAAACTCGGGATATTTAAGTTTTTTCCTCCACGACACAGAGGTCGATGCAATCGGAACATACATGAGGTCGATGTTGTCCAGCCATCCTACTCCAACCACGGGGGCGGGAGGGGGATAACTTGCTATGATTTTGGACACGGACGTGCTTCTTTAGCACCCTACCCACTCATACATTGAGGGAAAATGTGAAATCATACCCGTTCATGTACTTGACATAGTGAAAAGTATTCCAAATTCAAGTGTAAATATATTTTCTCCTTTGATCTACATGTATGTTTGACCTATTTATACATTCTTTTGCTAAATAAATAACCATTGATATAATATCTCAAGTGAAAATGAATCTCATTCACACATTAGAAGTGTACCCCATTTCAGCTGCACGTCTGCACATATATTTATATAAGAAGTTTAACCCCCCCCCCCTCCCCCAATCTGTGCTTTCAAATCAACGACCCCTTCTCATCCACCTTTGCACTACTTCCAGATCATGTAACTTGAAAGGTCACATGACTTACACATGTAGAAAATCTCATCGTCTCCATGAGAGCTTCCGTTTGTCGTTCGCATATATCTCCAAACATTTCAATATATGGTAAAAAAAAATAAAAATAAGGTTTCCTCGAAAAATGTAGTCAATGTTGTTTTTCTTTTTCTTTTTTTTTTAAATTTTAGGGGCGCATTAATAAAAAAACCCTCCAAAATACAACAATAAACAAGCAACAGAAGGATCTAAAAGAGTAAACAGTGACAAAGCAAAAAGCTGACATTGCATATTAAGTTAATGACTGCATATTTGTTACATAATGTTTCCTGCTGATCTGATAGACACTTTCATATACATACTTGACAATAAAGTATTCTTTCACTGAATATCAGCTCGTTGATTTAATTTGTAATCATGTGCAGAGACCATGTAAAGTTTTAGAAATTCTGTTTTTCATAAGGATTTGGTATTATAAATCTTTCTTTGTATTTTGTTTTGAGGGGGCTGGAGATAGAAAGAATATGATTTTTTCAAGTATACATACTTGTATGAAAATATTGGATTTTGTCAATATTGCGAATTTATTAAAACAGGGACATAGGGTCAGGGTTTCTTGTCGGTGTTATCCTAAATTATCGTTAGACATTTCCTGTAAATATGGAACTATGACCCACATGTAATGTACCCTTTTCGTGATATGAGAACAATATAATTTTTTTTAATCACATAAAGTTTGGCCAAGATCTTAACAATAAGCTATCGGCAGACTGGCGGTCGAGAGAGAAGCGAACGACAACTCTGTCGGAAGAAAGGTTGTTGGAAATAGCCTAAACTTCACGTGATAATGTTAGAAACATACATATAAAATACTTGCAGGGCATATCACAGAGTGGGAGGTATCCTCTCACTTTTAAAAGGGGATACAAGTGGATTTGTGTTCATTTCCCTTTATGTACTTTTTGTAGCATAAAGACTTATAAATATGATTATATGATTACAAAGCTATTTTCTTTTCTGTTTTTCAGTTTTTAATTGAGAAATTCTACTGCGCGCTCTCTCTCTCTCTCTCTCTCTCTCTCTCTCCATTTAAGCTTAGTGTCACGCCCCTCCACTTTTTCATCAAAACAAGCGACAGAAGGATCTAAAAGAGTAAACAGTGACAAAGCAAAAAGCTGACATTGCACATTAAGTTAATGACTGCATATTTGTTACACAATGTTTCCTGCTGATCTGATAGACACTTTCATATACATACTTGACAATAAAGTATTCTTTCACTGATTTTCAGCTCGTTAATTTAATTTGTAATCATGTGCAGAGACCATGTAAAGTTTTAGAAATTCTGTTTTTCATAAGGATTTGGTATTATAAATCTTTCATTGTATTTTGTTTTGACGGGGCTGGAGATAGAAAGAATATGATTTTTTCAAGTATACATACTTGTATGAAAATATTGGATTTTGTCAATATTGCGAATTTATTAAAACAGGGACATAGGGTCAGGGTTTCTTGTCGGTGTTATCCTAAATTATCGTTAGACATTTCCTGTAAATATGGAACTATGACCCACATGTAATGTACCCTTTTCGTGATATGAGAACAATATAATTTTTTTTAATCACATAAAGTTTGGCCAAGATCTTATCAATAAGCTATCGGCAGACTGGCGGTCGAGAGAGAAGCGAACGACAACTCTGTCGGAAGAAAGGTTGTTGGAAATAGCCTAAACTTCACGTGATAATGTTAGAAACATACATATAAAATACTTGCAGGGCATATCACAGAGTGGGAGGTATCCTCTCACTTTTAAAAGGGGATACAAGTGGATTTGTGTTCATTTCCCTTTATGTACTTTTTGTAGCATAAAGACTTATAAATATGATTATATGATTACAAAGCTATTTTCTTTTCTGTTTTTCAGTTTTTAATTGAGAAATTCTACTGCGCTCTCTCTCTCTCTCTCTCTCTCTCTCTCTCCATTTAAGCTTAGTGTCACGCCCCTCCACTTTTTCATCAAAACAAGCGACAGAAGGATCTAAAAGAGTAAACAGTGACAAAGCAAAAAGCTGACATTGCACATTAAGTTAATGACTGCATATTTGTTACACAATGTTTCCTGCTGATCTGATAGACACTTTCATATACATACTTGACAATAAAGTATTCTTTCACTGAATTTCAGCTCGTTAATTTAATTTGTAATCATGTGCAGAGACCATGTAAAGTTTTAGAAATTCTGTTTTTCATAAGGATTTGGTATTATAAATCTTTCTTTGTATTTTGTTTTGACGGGGCTGGAGATAGAAAGAATATGATTTTTTCAAGTATACATACTTGTATGAAAATATTGGATTTTGTCAATATTGCGAATTTATTAAAACAGGGACATAGGGTCAGGGTTTCTTGTCGGTGTTATCCTAAATTATCGTTAGACATTTCCTGTAAATATGGAACTGTGACCCAAATGTAATGTACCCTTTTCATGATATGAGAACAATATAATTTTTTTTAATCACATAAAGTTTGGCCAAGATCTTAACAATAAGCTATCGGCAGACTGGCGGTCGAGAGAAAAGCGAACGACAACTCTGTCGGAAGAAAGCTGGTTGGAAATAGCCTAAACTTCACGTGATAATGTTAGAAACATACATATAAAATACTTGCAGGGCATATCACAGAGTGGGAGGTATCCTCTCATTTTTAAAAGGGGATACAAGTGGATTTGTGTTCATTTCCCTTTATGTACTTTTTGTAGCATAAAGACATATAAATATGATTATAAAAATTATTTTCTTTTCTGTTTATCAGTTTTTAATTGAGAAATGCTACACATGTACTGCTCTCTCTCTCTCTCTCTCTCTCTCTCTCTCTCTCCATTTAAGCTTAGTGTCACGCCCCTCCACTTTTTCATACTCGGCTAAGTCACTGTAACAACAGACGGCTACCATCAGCTGGGTCAGCACAGTTTACACATATAACACAAGAAGGTCAAAAGTAACTAGGTCGATGGTTTAATGGTATAATGGTATGTATCAATAGCAATACAACAACAACAAAAGGCGGCTATCATTAACCGAATTATTTCCTTGTGTAAGTTCATAATACAAATTATACAAGTATTCTTCATCATTCATGCTTTATTTTCAAGACCCACACCCCTAATTCCGTTCATTTGCTTGATTTTTATTTTACTTTATACCAAGATTATTTCTACTATATGATGGCGGCATCTGCCTGACGCAATGCACAGAAATTTATACCTAAGTAATGGACCCACCCAAATAGTGAGGGATCTTTCACGTATTACGTTTACCGTGACACATGACATCGGATTGTTTTTCATTTTCATCCACAAGGCATGATACTCCGAGGAGTCAACTTCATTCGAACCCAGAACCGATTGGGCTACACCTGTTCCACCTTCATGGAAGGTTGAGAGTGGTAAGACAATTTTTATTAATATTCTTTTGTGCTCTATACATTGCTTTGTAGTATTAAGTTTTTGGAAGTGGTGTGCATGTAGGTGATTTTACCAAATATTGCGGAGTTACACAGAATGTACTGAGGAAATGTCAAGACAAGCTGACTTACAACAAACCTAGGGGAACATCGGAAACATTAGGCGCCCCCTGTGGCCATGCATATGCAGTGTGACTTGTCTCCGAATTCACAAAAATAGCAAGTGTCGTCTCTGATACACTTATAAAGTGTTCATAGAACTGTGCAAGAAGAAAGCTCACAAAAATACTGAGAAAAGATGGACAGATTTTACTATTCCGATACTTTACATTTTTTGACTTCCTCATCAATCTCGTGTCAGCGAATAAATTTACAACCACCCGGATCGGTACCTTAACCTTATGATACTGTATATCCGGTTGTTTTCAGTTTAAATTGTTTCATCAATTTTAAACTGTCTCCTCAATGTCATACTACATATAGCTTCAAATTGACCTTTTGGAAGCAAAATAATTAGCAGTCTACATCTTTGGAATAATGATATTTCTTGTTTTCAAGACAGGGTGTTAATTTTGTGGGAACACTAATTCCATCTTAATGCTAGGTTTAGAGTATTAAGACCATTTTTATTAACAATCTTTGTGCTCTAAACATTGCTTTGTGGTATTAACTTTAAAACAAAATGGCATGTAGATGATAAGATTTATGAAGGTGATTTTATCACATGTCGCAGAATTACATAAAATGTACTGAGGAAATGTCAAAACAAGCTGTCTTACATTAGAGGAACACCGGAAACATTTAGGCGCCCCCCTGTGGCCATGCATATGACATTGTTTCAAAATTTACAAAAATAGCAAGTGTCTTCTCTAATATGCCTTTAAGTGTTTGTGGAACTGAGGAAAAAGAAAGATCACCAGAATATTACAAAAAGATAATGCTATTTCAATATTTTACATTTATTAACTTTCTTATTTCATTCGGCAAATATATTTACAACGGTCCCGGCCTTTTTCTATCCGTTTATTTTCAGTTTAAATTGTTTCATCAATTTTAAAATGTATCCTCAAATATTGCACTACATGCAGCTCTCAAATTGACTTTTTCAATTTACACTAGTGAAGCAAAAATAATTGGCAGTCTACATCTTTGAAACAATAATGATTCTTGTATCCAAGACCGAATTTTTTTAAAAATACGTGGGAACATTTGGAGCATACAATATTTCAATATTATGGTGGATTGGTATAATAATTCTCATGTCTGCATCAACATTTATCTATAATTTCAATATTTTCCCCTCCTATGATAAACAGATTATGACGGGCTGCCCGACAGAGTCATTACATATGAGCGAGTATAAGTGGTCAGGACAAATGACATGGGGTCTCCCGGAGTCCGTGTGCAGACCACCAGTGCGACATTGATGGTCACAATTATCACACGTTATTTGGCTTATTTGATGGACATTCATTATTAGTATCATAATAACACGTCTGTATTACGGCTTATTTCCAGTTCTGGATATTTCAACAACAGTCTTCCGTTAAATCTATTCCCGAATTTCCAAAGCACTGAGGTATGTATTCGAAGCAATGACATCTCGTTATAGAATTCATTATGAACATTAAACAATAGTCTCATTATAAATTATTTCATATCGTTCTCATTAATATGTTTTGATATATAATATCAGATATTTAAAAAAATATTCTTGTACTATGATAACCATATGTTGTCCATACTATTTCAAAATGGGTTGTGTTTTTGTAACGGGGCGAAACAAGAAACTTCAAATTAGGAGAAAACGGAATGAATATATTTAACGACAGTTATTTTGTTAAACTGGTGACAGATTGAGATAATTAATTTTATTTTCTTGTTTATTTTGATTTTGTTCAGAATTCAATGTTGTACTATACTTAAATGTAAAATACACATGATATACAGATGAAAATCTTACGCGTACAAATATTGTAATAATAGATGTACATTGTATTTGTAATGTACTAGATACCAACATAAATGGAATCAGTACGTATTTTCCGGGATTCTGCCCCCCCCCCCGCCTTTTTTAAATTAAGTATCAAACTTAATCAAAAGACATTGTAGTATATATATATATATATATATATATATATATATATATATATATATATATATATATATATATGGGAAAAAAGAATTATTTCCATCTACTGATCTACTGATGTATTGAAGTGACTTTATTGGCACTGAAAAAGCTTGAAGTTAATTAAGAAAATCGTTCAATGCAAATTCAAAGCATTGGTGGATTTAAATGGCTAAGAGTAAAGGAGAAATAGTACTACCCTCTAGTGACTACAAACAACTGATTTCCAGATAAAGGTCATTTTTATACGGAAGCCCAATAGCGTAAAAAAATAATTTTATTGCGAATATTCGCAATACTATTGCGATTATACGCAATACTACTGTGATTATACGCAATACTATTGCGAATATTCGCAATACTACATGTATTTGTTGAAAATGATGACGAGTTTTAAAGGTTGGTTGATTGGTGTTTTACGTCGCTTTCAACAATTTTTCATTTATATCGCAACATGGAAGCAGGAGGTTACCAACCTCTTAAACATAGTGGCGCAAATCGGGAATCGAACCCGGATCGTCGGCGCCGCTAGCCAAGTGCTTAACCACTACATTACGCAGTTTTAAAGGTTTTATGCCTCTTGACCTGAACATTCATTACGCAAACATATGCGGGGAAATGCTGTGTTTGTCAGTGGTCGAAGCTCGTGCGAGATGTGAGCTATGATTATCGCCGCCGGTCAAGATAAGACGCCATATCATTGGTACTCGGTCAGCGGGGGCGTGTTTTGTGGATAGGTCAATTGTGGGCCCCCCCCCCCCCTATTTTAACTATAAAACCTGGATCCGCCCCTCATCGCCATTTGTTCGACATGTAGGTGATAATGTGTCCTAATGTGAAATTATGTCATAATTTTATTCTCATCTATGATAAGAGCAAAGAAATGTCTTTAATTTAAAAATAATCCACATGCCGTTATGCGGTGAAATCAGATTTTTCTAAATTTCAGTTTCAAACTGGCAGTGTACCGATATCCGATGAGATTTTTTTAAATAAACATGGTTAAGTATTATGCATATTTAGTTTCATCATTTATTGTAATATTCGAACCTAACCAGATTTTATCTCTAAAAAGGGGGAAAGCGTACTGATCTCAAGGGGGTGGGGGTCATTTTTTTTATCCGTGGGAGATTGTCTATGCCGGATCGGTTTTACCACAGCGAAGATTTATACTGGTTCAATTTATCGAGGGGGGGGGGTTCTATACTGGGTCGGGGAAAGCCTTTTGCGGGTAGGTTGGGGGGTTCTATGGTACATCATTGAGTACTCTATGATTAAGAGCTAAGCAGTGTAAGATTTCTGATTGAGTTAATTGAAGTCTTGAATAAAACTTAATTAAACAAGTTGTGTCATCTGAAGACATATCTAACCCGCCAACATATAATTTACTTACATGAATTCTAACGATTATGTAAAAATTATTGCGAATATTCGCAATAGATTAATTTTTTGTGTGAAGCTAATGGGTTTCCGTAATTTTAACCCCTACGATGAACAAAATTGATATTACGGTATTTGACAAAATTTATACGTACAACAGTTTTTTTCTTCTGAAGTATTGCGAAATTTAAGAATTTTAAGTATCTCATCCATTGATAATTGTAATTATAATGATTATTCATGGGATCGATGTTCATTATTGATAGTCCACAGATCACACTCTCATCTCGAACCCGACAATTATTTATAATCAACATCTAAATGACGGATGGGTTTTGCATAAAACAGTTTGAATAATTATACATCAGATCATGGGAAGGCGGGATACATTTTATATATATATAAAAAAAATTAAATATATGATTACAGCACTCGAAAGAAAGACACATATGGGTATATATTCTTCAGAAATGTAATAATCATATTTCTATTTACCATAGAAGTCATAATAAATACAAAATTATATACATGCATTTTGAAATATACACATATTTCTTTCCCATTTGATTTAACAATCAACAGTTTATTTCATTATTTTTTTTTATTTTGCATGATATACCGACATTTTCTTATTACTGTTTTGAAACATCAAAAAAAAAAGTTAAAGTGGTACTGGAAAATATCCATAGTTTCACATGCTGTTTTCCGACACCATTACATGCTTATTTGCAACAGTTGGCATGTCAAATGAAATGTTTAATGTCCCCTGCAACATCCGGCTCATTGCTGTCAATTACATATGTATGTTGCAATGAACATTCATAACAAATTGTTATAGGCGTTATCAATGTCAAAAGGAGTGTACATAGATTTAATCATCACTGTGTCACTGTATTTCAGCTTAATTACAAGAGTCGTAGGAGGGGGGGGGGGCATGGGTTTAAACAAACACATATAAATATATACATCATTAGGTCAATAAAGCATTTCAGGTCATTAGACACTGAATCAGGTCATAGATTTTCGTTTGATTGACCACTTTCATGTTGCTAGTATGGTATATTATGCTATCTACACTCATAGATTACCATATACTTGTGTAATAAATATAACTTATGATGACAGTAAATGCGTTTTTACTTAGCAAATATCCCAACAACCACCGAATGAAAACCAGGTCATTTCAACATCAGGTCAATTATTATTGATGCCTCTCTTCACCTGTGCACAAATATTGTTGAATTCAAAGCTTAAGATAACATTTTAATGTAGATTATATTCTTGATTATCATTATTTCTATTAAGGAAAACAAAAATATATCCAATAATTTGCGTATAGGCAATGAATTCTCTTTAAAATGTACATCATGTCAATATCAGGTCATTAGACCGTCAGGTCATTAGACCTTTCCATCTACATCTATATAACAATGAAACTCATCCATGAGACTGTGAATTTCAAAAGACAGTCCTCATCAGTGTATTGTATTTTTTTTTAAGCAAAGATGCGTATAGCCTTAAAAATTGTTTCACCATACATACTGTATAGGTATGGAAGGTGACCTAGCTCATGCGGAGTGATGCTTTTCTCGTGACCGAGAATGCGGCCGATGATTTCTCGGTGTCCTGTCATTCGGATGAGATAGTAAAAACATCGAGGTCCTGTGCCACGGAAGAGACGACATGTAATAAGTCTCTCGCTGCCTTAGGTCTAAATTTCTGTGCATTGTACTAGGTAGATGACGTCATCATATGAAATCTTAGTATGACGTTAAACAAGAATCAACAAAAATAAAAAAAGAAAAAAAAAAGAAAACTACTAGAAGGTGCACTGGTTGACCTTTTCAATTCCCTGAGCACAGGAATGGATATATAATTTTCGAAAAGATGGAGGTCCAACCAGTGGATAACAAGAAAGGGGTGTCCTTTCCACCATACGAACGAAATAAAACCTCTGATACCAAGAATGTACCAATAATATGGTGATCAAATCATATCCACTATGCCTGCATGCCACTTTGTTCTCATATGTCATCACATGTTTTCTATAGTTTTACCTAACCATAGATCTTCTTTCGATTTCATCAGCATTTCAATGGAGATGTACAGAGTTCTGTGAACATTTACCTGTACTTATTTAAATGTAAATGTAGATTTCAGGAAAGATCATTCATTGTAGACAATGAATCGAAAAACTGTATGTGACAAATACTACGATGAACTAGTTCAAGGATTGTTATGAGCGTATTATGATTCACAGATTTGATAGGTATCGCTAATGTCTGGTAGTTTTGGATAATCAGTACACATACTCGATGGGTAATGCAGCAATCAATGAAAAATGCCCATTTACATTTTGATGTTTTATATGCAAATACATTCTATTGTTTTCAATTATACAGTGGCTAGTTGGTTGATTGGGGTTTTACGTCGTTTTCAACATTTTTTCAGTTATATCGCGGGATGAAAGCAGGAGGTAACCAATCTCTTTAAACATAAGGGCACAATTCGGGAATCGAACATGGATCATATACACCGCAAGCCAAACTATAATGCCAAATGTGCTCCTATTGTGTATGTCGACGCTTTTTATCCTTCAGAAAAAGGGCGAGATAATTCCGAATCACTTCTACGAGTGTACTTATGTTGGTTTTGAGCAAGAAAAAGATTTAAAAAAAAAGCAATAATAATTACAGTCTCCCACAACAGGATTATGTTCTTGTATATGATGGCGTCACCTGCTTGGCGCATTGCTTCATGCTTTTGCCCTATATAACGGGCCCATTCGAAGCAGTGAGGGATCTTTTACGTGCCATTGTGAACCTTGACAAGGGACAACGATGGACAGATTGTAAGCCATAAAACGATAAATTACTGTAGGAAAATTTTAATCAATATCAAAGCCTGGTGTCAGATTTGAAATGCAGGGGGATTCCATGCGAAATAACTAGCTTTTACAAGGGGGTGGTATGAACAATAACATATAAACAAGAAGGCCGTGTCATGGATGGTTAAAAAACCGTTTTAAACATATATGCTTTTAATAAGGTCCAAGTGTGAAATTTTTTGTATCGTGACAAATATGAAAATCTAACTTTTATTATCTATAGGCAGGTCTTCTCACATAGTGAACACTTGTGAAATACAGTTAAATCTGTCTTAGCGGCCACCTCTATTAAGAGGTCACCTGTCTATAAAGGTCACATTTTAAATTCCCAATATCTATCTTTTCCTAGATAATAGACCTCTACATAAAGGCCACCTGTCTATAAAGGCCACTTTTGACTCTTCCCTTAGCTGACCTTAATACACAGGTTTGATTGTAATACAACTTTATTAAGAATGATTCAAAAGTTTTAATTCAGGTCAGAAGTTTTGAAAAGTAAGACAACGGTCAATCTGATTAAAATCGTATCTTTATTCCGCTTCTCTCTTTGTCCTATTGCGGACAGAGAAACGGAATAAAGGTCAATGTCAAACACATGTGGTCAAAACCAATGGTAAGAGTGGGGGGAAAACTTGTCAAAGAGTATGTATGAGAATGATCAAAACCCGATATTTTAAATGATGGAAGAATCAAAGGTAAAAAGAAAGACTGAAGCAGGGACGCACAGCCGACGGATATCGTGATTTTTGAGTGTCGCTTCGCTTCGCTTTGCGCGGACAAAAAAGGGGGGGAGGGGGGCAAGAAGACGAAGAGTTGAAAGATTTATATAGTGTTAAAAGAAAAAAAAATGAACCAGGATGCACCGGTAAGATAGATCACTACTGAAAATTCCTCTTCCGGTATTACATACACTGCACTTCCTAGTAGCAAAGAATTTCATTGTCACAACACGATGTATACAGTATTTGACGTCATATCACTTCGGAGATGACTCTGATGGTATTGACGGTGTTAGTGCATATAGGACAATATCATCATTTATCATCTGTGTACTAGTTATATAATAAGTCTTTTGTACATGCAGAATACCGGTAAAAACAAAGTCAGCAAATATTACGTCAGTTCCAGGCTGTTATCACTGAGAGAGGGAAGTTGATAAAATTGATTTATTGATTGAGTATCGTAAAAAAATTTTTTTTCATAGTATTTTGTGCTGTATAAGACAAATCTTAAAATGTAGCGATTTTAAGCCAGGGAGAAAAAAAGGGGGGGGGTTGCTGGGCTTTTTCTCCACAAATTTACAAGTCATACAGAGATGACAAGGTTGTCAATACTCAGATATATGAGTAAATCCACCCAAAATGGCAGAGTTTTCGGCTAATATTTGACTTTCACATGTTGGCCCCTTCTTTGCAATGACTTGTCTTCAATAGCAGATTTTCTCTGTTCCATATTTTTAATTGTTGATAAAAAAAATTAACCTCTATAAAGACGCCACCTGCCTTAAATGACCACTTGTCTATCTTCCCTTTGGCGGTCGTTAAACAGGTTTGAATGCACATACAGAAATTTCTTACACATATTATCTATTTAAAACCAACCTGTATTAAGAGACCACCTGTCGTAAGTGGCCACTTTTTACCGTTCCCTTCGGTGGTCGCTTAAAACAGGTTTGAATTTTTATTTAGAATACTTTGAATATTGTGCTTTTAAATCTCTACCCTTTTTTTCTTTCTTTTTTCCCCTTTTCTTTCCTTTTTCTTTCTTTTTTTTACGAAGTAAAGTTTTGACAAAGTGACTAAAGTTACTTTCTAAAACACCTTAAAATTAATTAGTCGTCAGTTTTTTTTAACAACACTTAGAATTTGCCGCGTCATAAACCAGTTGTAACATCACGATTAATGGGCTGTGCTATGCGGGACATTCTACAATCTGCTTACGGATGCTATGCGGGGCGATCTGCTAACAGGTGCTATGCGGGGCATTCGCTAACAGATGTTATGCGGGGTATTTTTGAGTTTACTTTGACTAGATAGCGCCGACGTAGTTCAATCTGTAAGGTGGTGTACTCGTGATTAAGAAATCCCCAGCTGGTCGTTTCGTTGGTTTGTCGGTGTCATTTTACGTCATGAACAGTAAGTACAGAGGCCCCATGTCAAGGTAAACATGACACGATCAAAGCAATAACGTTATAATGAAAATCCCGGCAAAAAGTGGTTGGTCGGGCTTAAGGCCTCTTACATGATATAAAACTGGAGGAAGATATACATGTTTTTGAGGAAGGTCTATAGTTCTTAGCAAAACGTTTAATTCTCGGTCTAGCAGGCTTTGGCTATTACGAACTCCGCACATGTGCTCCATCCTGCACTTACTATAACAATACAACTCAAGAGGCGAAACCTTCATATATCATCGTTTCAATCAATTTGTAAACACGACTTCTTTTTCAGACATACTAATCAATATAACACATCTATTTCCTCCAGGGCTCGTTGACCATGAAGTGATTTAATTTTCCTTCCATACTTAAAGTTATCAAATAATAACTGACTTCCGTCTCTACGTGCTTTTGTCATTGCGGTCGTCGAACAATTGAGAAGTTTACACTTTGAACAATAATGATATCACGAATGTAGGATTATTCTCTCTGTCATATAGACTTGAGGGTTAAAGGTACTAGAAATTAAATAATATAGACAGTCACTGTTATGCCCATGATTTATGCTCCAATTTCGATTCTAGTTGTCGTGCTTCGGTTTGGTGTTTGGCTGGTGACCGAGATATCCCAGGTTTGAATCTCGATGATGCCCTGTCTTTTGGATGAGACACGCTACCCGCGTTTCGGTAAACATGGCACGTGCAAGATCCCTCGCTGCTTCGGGTGGGTCCGTTTCATAGGTCCAAATCTCTGTGCACTAAATCAGACAGATGACCCCATATAATTGCAATAATTTTGATATGACGTAAAACTAGAATTAAATGGAATTAAAGTCTAATTACAAATTATATGTCATCCATGCGCGCAATAAATTAGATCCAGAGTACAATAAAGTACGACCACTCAGAGACAAGGTTCACTAAATAGCGCTTAATTGTAATAAAATTTTATGAATTATTCAACATACAAGTAAAATCTTCCTCATACTTTCCTCTGTCCTAAGCTAGGATTTTCTGCTATTCCTAAAGTCATTTTACCCGGCACTTGGTTTACAAATAAATTGAATTTCCACAGTTATGGATTTGGCCATCACCGAAAGGGGACTATTTGTCTAAATACACATTTACTGTAGAGAGAGAGAGAGAGAGAGAGAGAGAGAGAGAGAGAGAGAGAGAGAAGGGGGAAGGGAGGATAATTTCGTTGCGTTCTGTAACGTGATAAAAAATCGATCCTTGATCGAACCAAAAAAGGGGGAGGGGGAGGCGGCTCCAAGTCCTGGATTAATATAGGTATATATAGTCTTATAGTTGTCTTTATTTACAGATTATTTAAAGAAAACGCAATTACACAAGGACTTGTATTAACAATTGTTCCAAAGAGCAAAAAGAAATTACTGAACTACGAGTAAAACGTATTCCTTGCGTCATTTCCCATTGTCGTAAGGCATTTTTCACCACTGTAAAATACTTTTATTTTGCGCGACATTATTTTCGTGACAATCGCATTTCTTCTATATTCTCTAGGCATAATTTTCGCTAGAAGAAATATGACAGAACATTTTTAAATATGACATTACTTTTTAATACGACATAACATTTTTAAATATTAAAATCAATGGAGAGTACTATTTTCGGGAAGAGTAACAAAATGATCGCGAAAAAATATAATTGACCCTATTATGTATTTTGTAATATTGTCGGAGGTTGCCCAGAAAAAAAGGTTGCAAAGAGCAAAAAAAGGAATTACTGAACTACAAGTAAAAAAAAAAAAAAAAAAATAGGTGCCTTTTTGAAATTATTTGGATGGACGATAAATATTGTTTAAACAATGCAAATCACGAATAACGATTGTAGATTGTAGCAAATGTAGATACTGATTTGATCTAGAATTTGTATCTTAATAAACTGTTATCTACCCCCTTTTCATTCTCAAGTTCATCGATATCTGTATGTACATATTAATTTACAAAAGAGAAGACCTATTGTCTTTCAAAGTATCAAACATCTGTTACATGGAAAAGAATAGAAATTATTGGCTTTTATAAACGCTTGATTCAATGCTTATTTTGTTGGCTGTCTGAACCTCCCCCACACAAGTGTCTGGTAAGAATAGCAATCAAGACGTATTTTATGTCAGCGATTTTGAAAATTGCACATAATGATATGTGGATTCAGGGGAATCAATTACTGCAACCGTTCACGGCGATTCATAATGACTGTTTAATGCGTCATCAGTGCTGATAGCTTTATCCATCCAGTCTATTAATGTATGTGTAAGATAAATGAACGTCGCTTTGTTTAAAGGGGGAGTCAAAGAGTAAATTGTGTACAGAATCACTTTACAAACATTGACACCCAAAGGCGGATTTAGCCAAGGGTGCCCTCTCTCCCCGTAGTTATTATTATTATTATTATTATTATTATTATTATTATTATTATTATTATTATTATTATCATTATTATTATTATTGTTATTATTATTATTATTATTATTATTATTATTTTTCTTTTTTATTATTATTTAGTCACAGTTATATGTCAAAACATAATTGTACATATCTGATTTTGTTAAAATTCATCAGCTTCCGAGGGCTTCCCCCGAGCCCCTCACCGGAGCGAAGATCCAGACCCACTGACGGCTTCAAGGCAACCCAAGACCTTCAGCTAGTTACTGCCAGTGGCGTAGCTACCATTACGCCAAATACACACATGCGTACACATCTTTTTGTCAAAAATATCTCATGAGAGAGGGAGAAGTGGTCGTTCTGATGTGAAGTTACGAAGTCTATTTGTTCTGTTTGAATGATGTCAGTTCAATCGAACCTAAAAAACGATAAAGATCAAAAAGTAACAGCGGCAGTTTAAAACAAATTAAAAACTCAGGGCCGTCCTACCTGTCACGCTGCCAGAAGCAGATTGAAAATATGCTTAAAGACAGCAACAATGACAACTGAGCGCATTTCAGGCTTCGCTTTACTACATGCCCACAAAGATATGGGTATTGATTAAGGCAACGTCATCCAACGTTTTGCAGAAGGCAAAAGCAGACGTCTTCTCTTTCCTTTCCAAAATTAAAAGGTTTATAAGAAACATATGTCTTGTACCAATTAGGTACCATCAGATATGACGCATAATATAACATTCAGTATTACAGTCTTTGTATTTCAAAGTTTGTGTATACTTTGAAAGATGTTTTTTTTTTAAACATTTCTTTCTTTTAAAAAGATTCAGAATGACGATTTTACCTTTCTTAAAAACACTAAAATCCATTAGCTTCCGAGGGCTTTGACCCCTAGGCTCCAACCAGGACTTCGCTTGGACCCACTGCGGGCTTCAAGGCAGCCCCCAAAACCGCTGCCTTTCATTTGCACTCTAGCTACGCCCCTGTCTGCAACCCCGCCCGTCTTAAAATATCTGGATATGTCATTGATACCGAGATTGTAATTCTATGTTGAAGAGGTTGGTTACCTCCATCTTCCACGTCACCATATGACTGGGAATAACTGAAAGTGACGTAATACCCCTATCAGCCAAACAACCGACTTTATAAACATATTCATATCAATCGTTGTCATTGTAATGCAAAACATTACAGAACGCAACTTCGTATCCGTTTTGAGTTTTACATATTGCAGCATTCTTTTATGAGTAGAGGCGGGAGAGATTCCGAATGCATGAGGGGGTATAACTTTGGTTTTATCCTAGGCCATAATGCAATTTTTCAGTAATTTTTTACAAATCCTGTTATATTGGTTGGTTGATTGGTGTTTTACGTCGCTTTCAATAATATTTCAGTTATATCGCGACATGGAAGCAGGAGGTTACCAACCTCTTAAACATAGTGGCTCAACCGGGAATCGAACCCGGATGGTCGGCGCCGCAAGCCAAGGGCTTAACCACTACACCAAATTCTGTCCCCACAAATCCTGTTATAAATATTTTGAAATCCGCATTTGAATTCAATGAAGAAGTATACATACATTATATATATTTCATTATTTTCTCATTTAGGATAATAATCATGGTAAAACAAAAGATTAAAAAATAAGATTTTACTTAGAAATTGAAGATAAATCCCGAGGAGTATACCTCATAACAAATCACGAATCTGGATCATCTAAGCGTTTGTGAAAATTCCTCTTTGAACAGTCAACGACGTTTAGTGAGATGTTATTTTCATACGACACCAACCGTATTTATAACAAGCCTAGCTTTATAAAAAGCTTAGGTTGCAATCGGAATAGCATTAAATCTTCAAGCTGCTGGTAACAAAGTCAAATGGCTTTATGTAAGTAGGAATTACATGTACTTGTTTTTGAAACCATCTTTTTTTGGGAGGGGGGGGGAGTTATGAATTTTCCCGCTAAAATTTCTAAAGCGAGGCCTCCTTTTAAGTCTCTCGGATGTTATCGTCAATATTCGGAAACAAGTTGCTTTTTGTAGTGAGCAAATCTTTTTTAAGTAAATTGTGAACATTTTTTAAGATTTATTTCTAGAAATCTCAAATACTGTTTCTTAGTACTGAATTATTACCCAACATGCCACGCTAATGGAGTTTGCACATCCCCTCTCAAAGCGAATTTACTATCGTAGTATACAATCGGCCGAGGCCGATTGCCAACAGTTTATATAACTACAATGATTTTGAATCAATGCCTCGATTGAGCGGGTGGGTTTTTTTTTTACTCGGCAAAATCAAAATACAAATACTTCATTTATTGTTGTCATCTTAAGCAGACATCAAATTTTCAGAATTTTTTATTGAATCGATGAACACTTCACATATGCAACATAACATTCATATACCTTATAGAAGTACAGTCAACCCTGCTTTTAAGGTGCCAGCAAGGAAAGGGAGAGAAGTGACCACTTTAGACAGGTGGTCACCTAATGCAGGTAAATTTTGTATGGATAATTAATGGTAAGGAAGAGAAAGGCGGTTGCTTAATACAGGTGGTTTTTAAGCAGGTTTGACTGCATATTCATTGAGAGCGAGTAAGTGTAATAATTTTGATAGGATAAAGGTAAGAGAGAGTTTGAAATGGCTTTGAAAGTCAAACTTTGGATCATAGAGGCATGCGGTAAGTGCGTAGATAAACCACTTTACGCGAAAAGCAAATAGAGGGCATGCGGAAATTATCTCATTTGAGTAAAAAAAAATTATATATGTGTGACCACATCAATTACTATGCAATGATCATTTAGACCTACGCATATGCAATGTTCAAAGTATCAAATTATACCAAATGGCCAGCAATTAATGAATGTAGATATATATAAGCTGTATCACATAGCATTCGTCACATTTTCTGACGTTTAGTAAAGGCAATTGAATGGTGTATGTGAAATCAACATAGATCAGAGATAGAAAGAAAAAAAAGTAGATTTGAAGTCTAATACTTGATGATAATTGTATCTACAGGGGAGATAAACGCCTAACAAGTGCTCAGTGTATAACGACAAGAATAGAGTTCCGAATAAATAGAATAGACATCCGCTGCCTCGGCGTTCTTGCTTCCTTATTCTCACAAAAGGCCTTTGACGTCTGACGTCGTGTGCAATCCTCCGAATCTTTCATTGGAACAGTGTTGTTCTGACAACAGGAAAACGGGGATCTGAAGACGGACGCTTTTATAAAGGACCAGCTTATCGCTAACAGATAGTTCCCAGGGGAACCACGGCACTGATAACACTGTCGATATGATCGTTGCTACTCAGATTCGAATTATTGCAGCGATTATCCTCGCTTCAGCGAAGAGTGTTCTGGCTCACAATAACTCTGATGTCGCCTTGGAGGTTCGAACTCAGACCAACGTTCAATACTCTGTTGTTCCGAGTTCAGAATCACTTGTACTACACAATGTCTCCTCCCGGGCAAGCATCGAAAGGGATTATTTCTTGGAAAAAATATTCCGAAAATATGGCAGCAGCAACATTCTGACATACAATGCCCTTCAGAGACTGCTGAATAACCTTGGACTGAACAGTAATGATGGTCATGGTCATCAGCATGACCACGGTCCGGTGAAGGTCAAAGGAGAAGAGAACCATAGTAGTGACTCACACCATCACCATCACCATGAATCTGAGACTCGGGACCGGAGGGGCGTGAATCACGTGGACACACATCAGCCACATTCTGACCATAAAGAGGTATCACGTATACTTTTATCTATAATACATATGTATTTGAATATATATACAAACTCATATTTTGATTGAAAGTGGAGTGTGGATACAAGGTATCTGAATTTGAATTTGCTTATAGAATGGGAACATTTTCTCAGCTATATTAGTCTAATCCGTTTTATCTGCCTCAATTTCATCTCATTGTATGAGTTTGGACAAAACTGTTTGACTCATAAAAGGATGAATCGCAAACGGCTTTTCATAGAACGATGCTTTAACATTCATATCATTATTGTTTATAACATTGCTAAAGTTTGGCCTTTACCAGGGCAGGTATGGCTCAGTGGATGAGGTGCTCTGCTTATGACAAAGTGGTCTCGGGTTCGACTCCCGTTGTGGGCACACCGGTATGCATCTTTCATATGAGACGATGAAAACCGAAGTCCCGTGTCACGGTGGGTTTGGCACGTAAAATGTCCCTCTGTCCTTTGAGTTAGCTAGGATATGATGCATTCATAGTTAATCTGTGGACCCTACAATGGTTAATACGGAAGTTCGCAAGCACTCATTCCGTTCATGTTTTGTATTTTAGTCACCTACCAAATCTATTGTTTTGAATTTAGGCAGATGTGCATGTTGTGGTCCACTGGAAAACAAAAGAATGGTGTATATAAAGCACAAGTCAAAACGATCAATTAATAATCACGATTTTGCGTATTGGTATTACGTCACATCATGAGCATTACATCTAAATGGTGACGGCATGTGAAATACAATGCACAAAATTATACCTATGCAACGCACCCTCCCGAAGAAGAGGGAGATCTTTTACGAGTCAAGTAAATCGTGAAACAAACCTCGCTTTTCACATCACCGAATGAAGTACACCGACTCGACCTGAAAGTGTTCAACTAAGCGTAAAATCTGTTCATCCTCTGATTCGATAAACAACGATTTTGAACAGATGTCTGGAAATCATAAGAGAAACACTTCCGTCTGATTGTAAGGAGACAATGTACATATCCTGAATAAGGCATTAAGTTATACTGTGTATTTGGCCTTTTTGGTCTACCGGCGAATCCGCCGGGCAAAATAATTATATATACAGGCCAGTAGGAACCAAGGCCAAGGGGTCCGGCTTCCATCCACTTTTTGGTCGATCATGGACCAATATTTTATCACGTTACGAAACGAAACTACGGCCATGATGTACCCTTCTACTATATCATTTAGGACTGCATTATTCCAACCTCATCAAAACTTTTATATTGCTTATATGAATACAAATGCTTAGTCAAAGTTATCGGGACTGAAAAGGGCTCAAATTGGTCTGGTATTTTGGACGGACCCTTGGAAGAAACAGAGTAGGGATCAGGTGTCATGGAGGAGTAAGTATCCCCTGCCGACCGGTCACATCCGCCGTGATGCCATTGGATTATGCAAGCTAGTGTAACACGTAGTCACATTAAGTGGCAACGACATAATCGCAGTCACAGTCACCTACCGTTAAGAGTCATAGTTGGAAGAAATGGTGTTGTATTATATTATCGCAATGCACACGGTTTAACAAGGACTGCATTCAAATCAGGAAATCTGACAAATCTGATATGTATAAAGAATTATGAAGATTAATAAAAAGATTATGAAGATCTGAAAATTATTCGTTTTAAATACTAGTTAGTAAAAATTTAGACAATTACGATGATATTTTACAGTGCCTGGATACAGACGAGTTACTGACGGTGTATCACTTGAGAGAGAACAAAACGGTAACGGTGTCCGATTTCCTGGACCTATGTCCAAGTATTGTCGTGATGCTGGACAAGGGTACCTGCCAACCACATCACGAGCACATAGAAATCTCCACACGAAGATCAATCCTCGATATACCACCGAACGGTAGGTGACTATCTCTTTCATTTACGGCAGGTAGTATTCCTTGCGCGGGTCGAGAGGAGTGGACCAGAGGTTTGGACCCACCCTGATATTAGGCGAAAATTAATTTTCTTGTTATTTTTTGATGTGAAATCAGTAATTCTACACACAACAACATGGCTGGACCCCCTCTCGGAAAAAAAGAGAATTCATTGGGGTTGGACCCCCTCTCGACAAAACTTCTGGATCCGCATCTGTTATCTTGTTTAAGTAATGAAAAAATCTAGCAATTGATTTGATACATGACAAAGCGTACATGCTATTGTTTATACAATGTATAGGTGAAAGAGGGGCATTCTTGTGGTGCTGGAAAATCGAGATCCCCCACTTAGTTTTTGAGGGGTTGATTACTCCCTATTTCATGTTTTATAGGAAACAAAAGTTCTCTTGATTGCTTTGTTCAATCAATCAATCAATCAATCAATCAAACAATCAATCTTACAGTGTGGGGCTACAGTTGTATATCGGTCATCATCATCAGCCTAGTGGGCCTATTGGGCGTGGCAATAATTCCCATAATGCAACAGGTATTCTATAATCACCTACTGCAGTTCCTTGTGGCTTTGGCAGTAGGAGCGCTATCAGGGGACGCTATGCTTCATCTCATTCCACACGTGAGTATTCAAACTTATGTATTACTAAAGCTAAAATAATTTGCTTCTCATCCTTGAAGTCAATTTGCGATTTTTTTCTTTATGATACAGAGTTATTTCCCGTTTGTGTAGGTGTATGACATCAAAATCATCATGTATTTATACAATTCCTATGGAAGCATCATCGTTGTACCGTTCTTTCCTTGAATTTTAATTGCTTTCTATAGAACTGGTTTATATCATTCTACGTAAGAAATCTAACCAAAGGGAGGATAACTCTGTATTCGAAAAGAGACAAAATCTATAAGCCGTGATAAAGTATAGTTTCAGAGATAATGTACACGGTATTATGACGCTAAGTGGAGGGAAATCATATTTTTTTTTAATCACGATTAAAAGATTTTTGAGACTGATTAGTTTTATGCTCTTTCATAGTAAAAACCTGAAAAGTAAACATCTGTATTATATCCATGCAATATAAGAATCGGAACACCTCGACGTTTTGCAAAAGGTGTTTCGATTGGCAAGTTAATAGCATTCGGATTGTATAATTCAACTGTTGTGGTGAGGGGGTTACAGGGTACATGTAGGAGATAGGTAAGGGGATGGGGGAGGGGGTTAGTGGCGGATCCAGGATTTCCGAAAAGATAGGGAGCACATGTGAAAGTCAAGTATTAGCCAAAATACTCGGCCATTTGGGGTGCCAAATCTGGAGTTTTACTCTTATCATCTTTACATGCTTTGTAGATTTGTGGCCCCTGTCCATTTACATCCTCCACTGGGGGTTGATATGTGAAAAGGTAAGGGATAAGGAATGATGGAGAAGAGGGACAAGGGGTCAAGAAGAGAAGGGAGTAGGGAAAGACATGGGCATAGAGAAGAGAAACAAGGGGAAAACGAGAAGGGAACTGAATTTGAGGGAAAAGGATAAATCATAGATCGCTGTTTCACTCTTTTACTGGGTGATAATTATGTTACAATTAGGACGTTACTGATTATCACGTCTTTTATTAGGCTCTTGGAGTTGGCGAAGAAGGACATGATCATTCATCTGACCAATCAGAAAAAGCGATACAAAATGAACAAATGAAAGTTTTCAAAGGACTCTTTGGATTGGTTGGAATATATTTCTTCTTCATGATAGAGAGAGTGGTGACAATAGTGACTGACCAAAAGAGAAAAAAGAAAGAGGTATTCTTCATCTTATTATTTATTTATTTATTTATTCATTTATTTATTTATTATTTATTTATTATCTAAGAATGTTTTGATCTACGAAGCTATATAAAATACCCTTTCTTTGGCATTTAATCGACCACTATCCTCACAGCATGGTAGTTTTTCATTGAAATGTACATGTTGGAAAGAGGGTGGGGTTGCAATATTTGGAGAATTTAAGGTTACATTTACTTTAAATTTTTGACTAAATAGTCATTTGCTCACTTTAAATGACAAAAATTTAAAGTTAGAAAAGGACGCATGTGATGTCGCCCGGGTAATGTGTCCCTTTAACAATAAAGTAATAATGGATACAAAGAAACACATGCACATTTTACCAAAATTTTAATAGACAATATTTACACCTATATACACATGAAACTAACACTTTAGAACATTCTAACAGAAAAAGCACGTGGCTCATAAGAACAAGGAAGCTGACGTCATTGGTGCCTTAGCAATGTCCAAAATTTCCCTCCACTCGTTACACTCGCATGTGGAGCACGACTGTGGTGGATCTACCATGGCAGTGCATCCGGGTTTTCAAGGTGAGTATGATTTAACCTTTTCAGTTCACATATTAATAGGTACTGGGTTTTTTTTTTTTTTTTTAGATAAGAACATTTTGATGAAGCATATAAACAGTTGCATTTAAATCGTGAACTTTGATCGCGTGGGCGAAACGGTCAGCGAAGAGGTGAAACGTTTGACTTGTGGTGCAGCCGATACAAACGATAAATTTCCCCGACAATTACGAATTTATAGATTAGCCTACATTAAAATTCTGTTTGGGTGTGACGGGTCGCTAGGAGATGCTAGATACTTACTCCTACATGGTATCTGCCAGCGCCACCCCACCCCCTACTTTTTGTGTTTCTCCAGAGGTCAGTGTATGGCAATTATTCCTTTCTTTGTAATGTACATGATTTCGATATTGTCATACTTTGTACTTTGTATTAATACATGTATATATTTGTCTTAATCATTCTACTCAAACCCTCGTCAGTGATTGGTTGGTTGATGGGAGTTTTACGTCACTTTCAACGTTTTTATCAGTACATAGGGGCAAGATGTAAAAGGCCTTTTAAACATAATGACACAATCTGGGAATCGAACGCGAATCGCCTGTTCACCAGCCAAGCGTTTATCTAAAACATCATGTCTGTCCCCCCCCCCCCCCATTTGAAAAAGTTGAAAAATATATACCATAATTTATAGGAAAAAAGTTCAGATGTGCTCTGTTGAAGGTGGGTTTTTTGGGGTGTTTTTGGTGGGGATGGGGTCTTTCTTTTGGTACTTCATCTTTTCATGAAAGTAAGTCTGCTAGGTACATTAATTGAATGTGGATATGTTTTAGCACTGGACCACTATGTGGAGGAAGCACAGCGTGAACGAGAGGAGGACGCCGTTATAGAGGAACTAAAGAAAGACAAAACTTTAAGCGTGGAGGAAACCAAGGTTATGATCAAAGAGGGTCAAGGCAAAGGTCATGGTCACGGGCATTCTCATGGGGAGGTAAGTACAATGAGGGATTGAAAAAGGCAGTTAAAGTGAGATTGACGTTGTTATGTGAAGGGCCAACGAATGCGTCATTGGTTTCTACAATTTATTAACAATGCGCCAGATGGGTGCCGCCTTCATTTATGTAAAATACCCCTAGTGTGTTGTCAAGCAATAATCAAACGAATAATCAAACTAAATGGTGTTATTTTTAGATATCTATCTTCATGTCGTCACTGGCGAAGGACAAGTGTTTCACAGAAACTATGTGAAAGTTTTACCACAAATCTTCACCACTAAAATTGTCTGTTTGTTTTAATTTCCTTTTACAGTTATCCATCTCAAATATTCACTGAAAACGTAAGAGGATAAACTCACAGAATTATGCTCACAGAATAATGCTACGTAAAATAATTATCTGCTTATTTCTTTTCATCTATGAAAGATAACTCTAGGTTTATTTTAAAATAATAAATAAACAAACAAATAAATAAATAAATAAATAAATAAATTAATTAATTAATTAATTAATTAATAAACCGGACAAAATTCAAAATTTATATTTAAAGATTTTCGATACATTAATAATTACATTTGCCAAATTTGCGAAAATTGGGCAAGAGTACATGATAAAATTCTTCTCATTTTTCTCATGGTATGTTTTTCTATATTGGTAGATACCTAAGGGCGTGGCTGCCATAGCATGGATGGTGATTCTGGGGGATGGTATCCATAACTTCACGGATGGTTTAGCAATAGGAGCCTCCTTCACCAACAGTATTACCGGCGGCATCAGTACATCAGTGGCGGTATTCTGTCACGAACTGCCGCATGAAATAGGTAAACACTTTCAACTCTATTCTCTATAACTTTAGCAGAAAAAAAGACTGTTTGTTTGATTCTTGTTTACGTCATAACAAGGTTGTACACTTAGGACACTGAAGAGTCACCGGCGGAATCGAACCCGGAACCTTTCGGCCATTTACCTAGCATCCAACCCACCTAGGTATGACAAGTTCACAAAATAAGTAAGACATTTTAAAGTGGTATATAGAATTTACATAGGATATATGAGTGGTTATCGTTAAGGTATTCAAGAGTTTTGTATAGAACTTGCATATGTAATAGGTACATTTGTACATGTAAGATATTCATTAGAGGTGTGCGGAACTTATACAATATATATGTAAAATATTCAATAGAGATTTATGGAACCTACTCAAGAAAAAGGTAAAATATTCAATAGAGGTGTATGGAAGTTACTCAAAAATAGGTATGAAATTCAATAGAGGTGTAGGGAACTTACACATGGAATAGGTAAGAAATTAAAAAGAAGAAGAATTTACTCACGAATACGTAAGATATTTAACAAGAGTGTACAGATAGCACTAAAGGAATTCAACAAGGGACCGGCGTAGCTCAGTGGGTTAGGTGCTTGGTTTGTGACCGAGAGGTTAGAGCCATGTCTTCGGTTGGTTATTGTCCTGTCTTTCGGGTGAGACGGTGAACACTGAGGTCCCGTGTCACGGTAGACATGGCACGTAAAGATAACTCACCGCTGCGGGTGATTCCAGTGCGTTGTGAGCAATAATAGTAGTGTGGCATAAAACAAGAATCACTCCAACACACAACTCCACAAGGATAAGTTTGTATAGGGCTTAAATGTTGCTTGTGGTACGTGGTTCGATCACAGAATTGAACCACTTTGCTTGAAAAGTAAGTGTTTTCCTTCAGTGTCGCAATTAGATCATATGGCAGTCAAAGTCGGCAGTATGATCTAGCAAATAATGAAACAAAAATCAGGATCCAGGGTATTTTTTATTTTTGGGGTTTGTTCGTTCGTTTTTGTTTTTGTTTTTTTTTTCAGGTTTTTTGAGGGGAGGGGGAAGGGAGTTATTATTATTATTTGGGAGGCTGGAATTGTTTTCTTTCTTTTGGTTTTCTTTTGTTCCTTATTATTATTGTTATTATTATTATTATTATTATTATTATTATTATTATTATTATTATTATTATTATTGTTTTGGTTGTGGTTCAATTTTTTGTAGTTATTGTTGTTGTTTTTGTTTGTTTGTTGTTGTTCACCACCAATGAAATAAAATATGTCTTTCAGGCGATTTTGCCGTACTATTGAAGGCCGGGATGTCAGTTAAGCAGGCTGTCATGTACAACATCGTGTCCTCGGTTCTTTCATTCTGTGGCATGTTAATAGGCATCATGATCGGGAACCAGGACGAGGCTACACTCTGGATCTTTATCGCCGTCGGCGGGATGTTCCTCTACATCGCTCTGGTCGACATGGTAACGTATTTCCTTTTTTCAGTATTAAAAAAATCACAACAAAATAAAGAAGAATGGAATGCAATGGGGGTCATGGTGAAGTAGGGGCTAAAACGTTTCACTGGAATTCGCTTTAGCCTCTCATCACTGTCAAGTCTGGGTTTCAGTCCTTAGTGGCGCGTGTGGAATGACCCGGCAAGATACCTAGTATAAAAGTCTGTGGTCTCCTCATGGTACTCAGGTCCCTTCCACCACGAAACACCGCCCGCTACCCTGTAGTTAAGAGTCGGTGTAACTTTGTTATAGCGCACTTGGTAAGAGTCTGAGAGTTTTCGAATAAGAGCCCGATACGCCTCTTGTCATTGGATTTTTTTATTAGACAGCATAACCCAGGTTAGCCCTAAGTTAGATAGCTGCTTGGTAAGGAACCTGTATTTAAATGTCATTTGCCGTAGGTGGCCACTTTAAAACCTATCATTTAGATCTTCAATTGGTGTTGTATAAGACAGTTTTGATCGTAATTACAAGATTAAATTACCGTAATGACAAGATTAAATTACCGTAAATCCTCTTGTAAGGCGAATCTATTCACAACTTTTTTAGTCTATTATTACTGCGAATTTTGTTTGATTTCATAATATCTGTTTTCAATTTCTTTAGTTACCAGAGATGATGCACGTGGAAACAAGAGATGGAGAGAATCCATTTTGTCATCTGATGTTCCAGGTGTGCGGTATGATGCTGGGGATAGGGATCATGTTGGTCATCGCACTCTACGAAAACGACATCAAGAATATGCTCAGCTAAATAATCTTATGCCACATGAATAATGCATACTCAGTGATGACCTTCACATTTAACTTAACTGAGCACCGGTACGTTTAAATAACATTAAAAAGATCACGTGAACACAGAAGGGTCTAACCGAACACTCCCGCCTTCGATGGTTACTCAGGGGGTGTGAGGTGAGGTTTAAAGACAACAATATAAAGCAACAAAGCTATATTACATTTTTTTTTCTCGTATAGGATGTTGTATTCATACCCATGGCGTTATGTTGAATACTTGTTTTTCGGATTTTTATGATCCGTTTTGACTTGTAATTTACGTTACTTCATCAAACGCATTTAAACAACCTAAGGTGTGGGAAATTTGTATAAATTTTTCGTACTACTGAGCAGGTTCATATTTCAATGACATGCAATAAGTATGCTAAGCTCTACAGGTTTGCATTCATGTATTTAATCAAAGATAATGCTGAAATGAACACACTCATGTTTTACATGACAATAAACTTGTTAAAATAAACATCATGGCATTTCAATGACACAAAACATATTGCTCAAGTGAATATTTATACAAAACACCATCAAGAAATTGCTCAACCGAACACTCTCATACTACACTAGGAATCACTCAAACGAACACTCTATCACGTGAACGTCAAACAAGCATCCTCAACTTATATTTCAAACTGAGTTGTGTGCATTTAATGTTGTGTTCAGTCATTGATTGAATTCTAAGTACTCTATACTTCCAATAAATCATATTTCAACAAATAAAGTATTGTTAAATATTTCAGAGATATTCTGAAGAGTTTCCTTCACTGAAAATTATATAATTGATATGATTTTTTCTTTTTCTTTCTTTTTTGTTTTTCTGAATTTCAAAAATTTTAATTTATTACATCATTATATTTTCATATGTTTTAATTCTATAGCAATAAATAAGATGGGTTATCTGCCCTTGTTTACAAAGGTAGTCCAAAGAAAGTTGAAAGAAATGGATCAAATTGGCAGTAACTGTGAGTTGAGGTGATTTTCATTTTCTGTTTGGTCACTTGATAATGGTAACACATGGTCACTCAAGTAACAGTTACCTTTATGTACCTTAAACTGGTATACAAAGAGCGAAAGAGTTCTTACCAAGGGTAGACAATTATGTTTACTGGATCTTCCTATCGCTTGTTTTAAATTTCTTTGGAAATGATAATAACCTTTTATAATGATTTTCCAATTATTTTATGTCTTGGTATTTCTTATCAAATATTCCAAAATTATTTTTTGTTCCCAAATTATTTTGACTGTCCTCCATTTTTTTTAGTTATCTTGAGCCACTGAGCAGCACATATAGCTTTTTTTTAATTATAATTATTTTTGGTGAACAAGTATTCGCATCTAAGAAAAACTGATCAATTTATGGTCATGACTCTATGGTGGTTTTATGATGTGTGGTCAATGTTAAAGATTTTTTCATATTGTTTTGATACCTTTAATTTAGATTTTAAGAGCGCACTATAGACACCCAACTGCCATTTTCATTACAATCAATATTAATCCGTGAAATATTTGTAGGTATAAATGATCCGACCATTATACATTCCTCAGCGTCATTGTACAATCGGATCACCTCGTCCTTTTCCAGCACGCACATGAAAGAAAAATCTAGGGAATAAAGCAATCGCTTGCGATTACGTAATTTTGACTACCATGAAAATGATTACATAGCGTTTTATCAGTGTGTATGTCTGTCTATTTGGACTTTCACACATTTTAATCCCCCAATGGATTTACTTGTGTATTTTTTTTTTCTAAATTCATTTTAATTATTGAAATTTAGGCATTCGAATTGACAATATACACAATCAAAACAACTTATGACCGTTAATCTCTTTGTGACTCTGTTGCAGATTTACGTGCACAAAACAACATAAATCAATTATATAAATATCTATAAGTAGTTATAACGCACATTGTTTTTTTCTTTGTAAAACTGGCAAACATGTTATGATTTCTACATTGTAACATACGAAAGTAAATGATGCAATAACACTGTTTTTGGTTGGTAAAGGGGTTTTAGCCACATGGAAGCAGGAGGTAACCAACCTCTTAAACATAGTGGCGTAATTCTGGAATCGAACCCGGATCTTCTGCATTATAACGCTATTATTGTGACACTAGTTACAACGTCCAATGGTGGACATCCTGGAAACCAGAAATGGAATTTGTTGTTTTCCGAGGGTTTTGTTAGACACCAAAATTACAGAGGACACAAAACAACAACTAAAGGGACGGCATCGCACATGAATATATATTAGAATTTATAGAAATCGCAAGTCGTTTCAATAGCACAAACTGCACAAACCAAAATACATATACGTATCCAAATTACATTTGTACGAGTATGATGTTTTGCAAAAGCATTTTATATTACATTAAAATCAATAAGGTTTAAACGTGTGTTTCTTGAAAGCTCAACCAAACTTTTTGTTATAATGTTTTATTGTATGCTGTATGTTGTTCTTGTTGTAGTATTAATTTTTGTTATCAAATTCTAGATGTAATAATTGTTTTTTTAAGCGACATGTATTAACACTTTGTATAATATATATTCCTATCTCGGACACTCGGCAATCGGCATTATCTCCTGATCTCATATTGTTTAGAATTTCTTTACTAAATCTGAAGTTGCCAAAGTTTCTTTGCTGAGAAATCCAGTATGTTTTAACTATCATATTTATATTTATGATATATTTATAATTATCATATATACATTTATTACATATTCATATTTGTATATACATGAAAATACATACTACTGCCTTACTATTCATTCTCATGTAATCTATTATTCTGTCCATATTTACAATTTAATTCATATTGTATATTTTCTATGATAAAGTACATAATTTATTGTATAATGAAAACTTTTCTTATGATTTACATCTTACAACCTTAAATCTGAAAACCCCTGATAAAACATTATCTGGAGATCTAAGTGTTTCGTAATCAATGTATACTTTCTTATCTATATTTAATAATTAGTAATAATTAGCAATATCAATACTCGTTCTTGCACTATTAGTTATTACTACTAGCATATGATTTATTGATTGTTACAATAAAACATTCTCAATATTCATAGAATTCATTATTTTGGATTAGACTTCTCTAATTTACATTGAATTGCGATGAATATCACATTGGATACATCAAAATATCAAAGGCAATGCTACAGTATATGGAGTTTTCACTTTTGGTATATAAGTTTATCTTTGTTTTAAATCGCTTTTAACAATTTTTCAACAGGATGTAACGAACCTCTCACAAAGCGGCGCAATCCGGGAATCGAACCCCGATTGTTTTGGCCACAAGCCACTACACCAAATCTGCCTCCTCCACAAAGTTGAAGGATACGGATTAATTTATTAACTTTCGTTTTGTAGTCTCAGAACACACACGCACAGGAAAGAGTGTATTTTGAAAAAGATTGGTTGATTGATTGGAGTTTTACGTTGTTTTTCAACAACTTTTCACTTATATCGCGACATGGAAGCAGGAGGTTGGTTGATTGGTGTTTTACGTCGCTTTCAACAATATTTCAGTTATATCGCGATATGGAAGCAGGAGGTTACCAACCTCTTAAACATAGTGGCGGAACCCAGATCCGGCGCCATAAATTGAGAAAATACTTAAGTCATAATTCCAAATTCTTCTGTTCAACAATGAAACAATACCTGGGATATGGATTTTATTGAGTTTTATTATTTTGATAAATAGAATTAAACCATTTTGCATGACAACTTATTTGAACATTTGACAATGGAATAAATTAAAATGAAATAAATGACTTAAGTACATGTATTTTCTCAGTTTATAGCGCCGCAAGCCAAGCGCAGAACCACTACACCAAGCCTGCCCCTACATTTTTTTAAAAAAATAAAAATTTGAAGTGCAAATGCTTTTAGAAAGTGTTTCTTTTTTTACGTCAATCCAAGATTAATATTTGACCTAAAAGGTGACGGCATGCGTCAGAAATTTATTACTATGACACCCCCCTTTGAGGCAGAGTGGAATCTTCTATGTGCCACATTTGCCACTGCAAGGATCCTCAGTTTTTACACATCTTAGCAGAAGCAGGACACCAAAGACCCGACGGGGGGTACTCGAACTTACGACCTTTAGGTTTCGAGTCGGACACCTTTACAACAGAGCTACGCTGATTCATTAGAAATAAAATGAGGTAGTATTTATGTTGTCACGTCTGTGTCCTTGCCGATGCGAGTCAGAAGGTTTACTACCCACGTCTGGGGATAAGTGTCCCACGGACCCGCAAAAATCCACTGTTTTTGGCTGACCATGGACCGAGTTTTAACACGTTACGAAACGAAATTCAAGGTTTGCAACCCCCACCCCCAATCCCACAATCCAATTTTTGAAATGCTTCCCACAAACCTGTTCCGGTTCCTTTACATAATAAAGCAATTATATGGCTTTAAAATGCTTTCTTACCATGTGGATAATGTGTTTCTTTGTGTAGGGATTTAAACATATTTAACTGTCACAAGAAGACCACGGGATTGGGTACAAGTATTTCAACTTAGTAAAAACCATTGTTCTTAACAATAAGCATATATAATATACATACGTTGACATCAAACATGAAAAATATAATATTTCTGCATTTTCTTCATTAACAAAGAGAGAGAGAGAGAGAGAGATAGATAGATAGAGAGGAGCAGAGATGCTGTATTTGGTTTTTGTGCCTGATGGACTTCACTAAAACATCTATATATTAATTAAATTGGACACTTTTTGTATATATATATGTGTGCACTGCTTTAAACAGTTCTTTATTTTGATTATTTGAAATATCGCTTTCACAGTACAGTATGGCTCCGATGTTTAAGACGACAATTATTTTGTGTGGGGGTTACAGAATCACACGATGACTACACCTAGGGCTCGAACCTATGATCTATCGGTGAGCCAACCCTTCAACTTCATGATCAGAAGTTTTGATGAAGGTCCAGCAAATTTGCAAGAAGAAAACATAAAGAAGAAAGTACAGGTACTGATGTCAGAGTTGTCATGTTCTCCGCTTCATGTCCCTGTCAGTATCTGAGGATTTTGGTGAGCGTGAGATTAGAAAAATACAGGTTGAGAAGTTATAAATTACGCTTTCTGCTTCATAATCACACATACATTACTCGTGCTGTAGCAGTTTCCGTACTAAAGCAGTTTCCGGTCATCTTGTTATCTGAGACACTTCCAACAATTAATTTTGCCTATAATTTCTTCACCAAATCACCAAACGTGTTCGTTTTCGTAACCGTATACAAAAGTTTAGCCAATTTTGAAGAAATGAATATAATTAATTCCCATTTTCCTTTCTGTTTTTGTATTGTGTTGTTGTTATTTCGCACGCTGTGAAAGTGACGTCAGCCCAATGAAAAGCAAATCTATTATATGACAAATCTATATAACATTTATTAAAATTCCTGTGACTGTTGATTTACTATATACCCTTTATTTATGTATGTCTATTTAACGATAAGGTTAACATCCCGTACTGAGCCCCAATACCGTATAAACATCAAAGACCGGAAATAAAACTGCTACAGTAACCAAAAAAAATGTATCCAAACCCCATGTGGAAAAGGGGCTCGTTTGGACAAAAAGACTCCAAAATAATGAATTTTTGTTTACATATTTAATTATTTTTTAAAATAGTCAATCATAAGTTTTGCCAGATTTCAAATATTTTCATTGCATAAAAATAGTCATCGACCAGAAAACCCCCAAAACGTCCTGAAACTGCTACAACACAAGTAGAGGTTCAACCGAAACATTTAAAGTAAAACAACAACAACAACCCCCCAAACAAACAAACAAACAAAAATCAAACAAAAAACAAACATCATTCCTTGTCATCTGTCTTTGAGGGAAAGTTATCGAAATAAGTGACGTCATAAACATGGCGATAATATGAAGTCTTTTTAGGTATTGTATTGTATTGTTTATTAGCGTTTAGTCTAATGACTCACCAGCATATGATATATAATACAATAAATATAAAATAGTATGACGATATTTACATAGTGAGTAGTACATTATATGAAAGTACAGTAACAGTTTATATATATAATCATATGAAATGTAAATGTATGTGGAGGTAAAAACAAGGTTAATGGGAAGTACCATCCGCTAGGAGGCGCTTGTGTACCATCAGTTAGTTTGACTGGCAGTTAGTAACATCGATTGGAGTAAGCAACGTTATGATGTCACAAGAAGGTACCATTGCTCTTTACGTCATTTTCGCGGGAATATGTTTTATTTCCTCCCTAAATATTAGGACCGCATTTAATAGCGGTATATCCCATTACTTCTCAAAATCAAAAGATATTTTGCTAAGTTGCCTAAAGATGTTTTACTTTTCATGGACAGTAACTGAACTAGTTTGAACATGGATGGTTTTCTCTAAAAATACCTTTTTATAAACACACTTCTCAGATAATTACATTTAGGACAAACAAGAATGAAGTGGTACTCATCTTCAACTTCATTTAAAATACAGTTATCACAAATTCTTTGATCTCTGTCAACATTCAAACATCTACCTCTCTCAAGAAGAAGTTCATAATTGGATAGTCTAAAATCTTACAGTACTGATATAAACGAATCAGGCAATGATTTTCGAAGATAATATTGTAAAAATTGAGTATCTGGTAAGTATTTATACAATCTACATTTAGGTATGTTTTAAAAAAAATACAGTCATTTCTTGAATAAAAATATCATTCAATTTAGTCTTAAAAACATGTAAAAATAAGTCTTTATTACAAGAAGACTGTGCCATCCATATATACCCTAAACCTATTTGTTATAGAGGTTTAGAAGGTTGACGAACGGATACCATCACCTCTAAATTTCTATATTATTCTATGACCACCCGCTATACATATCATTTTAAAAGGAGAAGAAATAAAGACATCTTGGATGAATGAAGTATAATTATGAAGAATATAAAATATTGAATTATCTTCTTTAGACAAAGACGGGAAAACAGAAGTATGATATATCAAACGAGATACCGACTGGAAAGAGAATGACGGTGATGATGAAAATGACGTTTTGCAGTTTTCACTCTGTTCTCCTAGATTTGCACTTTCTAACAAAACTCAAATCTGTCTACTTGCGAGCCGGAATCTAGATCATCCTACGAAACTACCAATTAAAAATACTTCTATTCTCAGCCAAAAGCTAGCTCTGCGTCTTTTTATGACGTCATAGCTTCGACGTCATGTTAATTCGCTACTATGCTTAACCAAGCGAAAACACGATAGCAATATGACAAGCGAAGTAAGTACATTTTGTCGATATGGTGTAGTATTTTAATGACAATTCATTATATAGTTATGAGATACATGGTTAGTATTTTTTGTATTTATATTTTTTTAATATTATTTACGACTGTTTTCTTATCTTTATGTTTTGTTATGGTTTTAGATATCGAAAATTCAGTTCAGCTATATAAAAGATTTTGATCGTTTTAAGGCAGCGTTCGGCGAAGAGGAATGGAGTATGGTAATACAAAAACACATTTATAACCTTTTCTTTGATAAGACAAACATATGCATAGCACACGTCCATATCATAGATCTAAACTTAAAACTAAGTCTTACAAATTCATCATATATCATATATTCGTACATGTTTGATACACTTTGCCCTTTATTATATCTTGTTATGTCGTTAAAATAGTTTCTATGCTATTTCTATTGGGCATTAAAGTTGTATTTAGTTATTTAGCGCCCCCCCCCCCAACCCTTTTCTTAAAAATGCAATATAATTTTCATATGCAGTTAGGTAGTATGTCGTTTCTTAGAAGAGCACACGGTCTTAATATACATATATTTCAAGCGGTCGTTATATTAAATATAGAACATATATACCTACTAATTTAGTGCACCATATGCGCATTTCGACAACTTATGTCTCCTCAGTGATGCTCGCGGCCCAATGATTGGAATTCTCAAAATATATAAATATTTGAAGAGCAGTGTTGAAACCAAAATGACCGAAAAGTGAACCAAAGAATCTATCGAAGAACAAAGCTATACATGAGGGAGATATATATTTCGTTAAATACTGGTAAGGGAATATATACAGGAGTCTGCGTGTTTATATTCGAGATATAATTGATAATTATAGACTGGTCAGGAAACATAGAGAATCATCTTTTATATTAACATAGAAGTTTGTGTCCACATATCCAAATATGCTATTTAACATAATATAATATATCCATAATATTATCAAATATATTATCATCAGTTGCATCCAAAATTTATAATTACAAAGGGTTTCTGCAGTGTCTTGATCTTGGCAACATTGCATGCCATCCTCAATCGTGTGCCTGTTCCTCATCTAATTTTATATATTCTCCTTGTGGCCATGTCATTACTGGTGATCTTCATATTGTTAAAACACAAAATTAAGAAAACTTTTACTTAAAGGTCCAACAGAGAACACATGAAGCTAAACTTTTGAGAATATTATCAGCTCGTGCGAGGAATATGCTACACGATTGGCAAAAAGAGAGGAAGTACAGGTCTACAGGATTTCGGAATGGATAAAACCTATGGTAGTACTGCGCAGGTCAAAAGTTAAAAAATTACAAGGCTCTGTAAACACCAGATTCGAGTCTATTTTCAAAGATCCTGATGTTGTCAGAGAATTGCCTTCCTCCAAGAACATTATATCATTACACCAGCAGATAAGGCTTCTAATAATTATACATTTACTTGTAAGAAATATTACTTTGACAGCCTAGTGAAAGTATTAGGATTAAATTCAGCTCCAGGAAATCCTACTTATATTCTCACGCACTTTTCTGTTTCGGAAGTACTTGAAAATCATAAATCCGTCCTCAGTGCGTTTGATATTGACACAAATGAATTAAATTTACACCTTCCATATTCGCACTACATTCCAAAAATGCACATAAATCCTTACAAAAACGCTTAATCGCTGGTTACTTGAAAAGTTCCATAAAATCTGCATCGATGTTACTCACAAAAATATTATTAGAAATTAAATCTGGCCTTTATGGGTATTGCGAAACAGTATATTCCAGAAGTGGAATTAGTCAAATGTGGATCCTAAAAAAATCAATAGTTATTAGAATATCTTAAATCAAAAAGTTTTACTTAAATTCACTCCATCAAGTCCTTTGACTTTTAGACTCTTTACACAACGATCCCTCGTCATAAATTAAAAGACAGATTAGCGGAATTTATCCAAAATGCATTTACTAGTAAAAACGGAAGCCGCAAATTAAAATATATAGTTATAGGCCATGATAAAACTTATTTTGTCAGGGAAATTCTGATTCCAAAAATAAATATACTGAAAGACATGTCATCCAAATGTTGAACTTTCTTATCTATAACATTTTTGTGGTGTTTGGAGAAAAGATGTTTCAACAAATAATCGGCATTCCAATTGGAACTAACTGTGCCCTGCTTCTGGCTGACATATTTCTTTACTCATACGAAGCTGAATTCATTCAGTCTTTGCTTTTGCAAGGAAAGAAACAATTGGCTCTTGGCTTCAATTTCACTTACAGAAATACAGATGACTGGTTTTAAATTAATAATCCTTTATTCGCGGATTACCTTCGCATTATCTATCCAAGTAAACTGGAGGTCAAAGAAACCACAGAAAGTAGTAATTCTACTTAGTATTTAGAAATTATGATGTCTTTCGACATTGATGGTCAATTGAACACCTCTCTCTATGACAAACGTGACGATTTCAATTTCGCTATCACAAACTTTACTTTCATAAGTAGTAACATTCCATTCTCGCCCGCATACGGCGTATTCATATCTCAGTGAATACGTTATTCCAGAGCATGTTCAAATTACAATGACTTTGTTCTGAGGGCTAGGCGACTTTCAGATAAGCTGCTCACTCAGGGTTATATATGTGCTAGACTAACAACGTCACTGAGGAAGTCATATGGTCGTTACGAAACTCTTATTACACAATATGGTATCTCGTTATCCAAACTTTTAAATGACATTCTGGACTGAGACCGATTCCGGTCATTTTACACAGATTTGACACCTTCTATACTAGAAGGTTACCTGCTTTGACTTCTCCATATACAAATATATATGGAATTTACACGATTTGGTTCTTTCTATTGGGTATATGTGACGGGTGTTGCTAGCAAGCAGGAGATGATCACTCTCCCCGATCACCTGATCTCACTTCATCAAGGGGGTTCACATATGTTCTTCAAGTAGACATTTTTCGCTGTTTTCTGTATGGTTTTCATTTTTACTTATCTTGTATGTCCTTTGGATTCATGATTTTCAGACTAATGGTTTGGATTTATCCATCATCTTTACACCAAGGGTCGGCTACTGGTGTCTGACGTGCCGCCTGTAAGTTACATAGTTTAAATACATATACATAAGGCCGGATTTAGGGGGTTTTCATGGATTGGGACGTCAGCCACTTTATCTAAATAACGAGATAATAAAAACAAAACAAAACAAAAAACAAGAAAAAAAAAACCCCCACAAACAAATTTTAAAAAATTATGATAGGGGGGGGGGGGGAGGAAGAATTCCGGAAGTATCAGACCGTAAACTCTTTCAATTTTGCCTATGGTGTTCTTTGTCATACAGCTGAGTCATATTTGCCTTGCCTTCCTCTTTAAAATAATCGTCAAATCACTGTGGTTATGCATCTTTAGATGAAATCTGGTTCAGAATTCAAAGATTACATTTTCATCACTTAAATTCTTTGATTTACATTCGAAATCGTATTTTATAAATAATTTGTGATTTAAAATGAATTTTATTGTCATAACTTTATGTGATTAAATGTATTTATTTTCTTATTTTCAGGCTGAACACGAGAAGCGCGAGGTATGGTAATCGATATAAACATTGCTCAGATCATTTCACAACGAAGTCTATATTCAGTACTAAATAATAAAAATGATTATTGATAACAAACCTGAAAGGGTAGTTTATGCCAAAAAGATAATAGACGATCTTCGTATTTTACATGATATAAGCGGCCCAAGACCCGACATGCAATTTTTTGCCAGGATTTAATTTTCACGTTATTGTTTAGACTGTGACGTCACTATCTAGTTCTTTATAAAATGAAAACCTTGGCAAAAAGTAACTTGCCGGGTCATGTGCCGCTTATTGAGTCTTTTCATTAAACAGAGATACTTCCCATTTGGGACGGTATTTGATGTAAACAATTATGAGGTCCTCAAATTCCTATGAAAACGTCATTTGTGGACTATCATTTGCCTGAGGTTAAAATCAGTTTCCATACAATTTGATTAAATGTTTAACGTCAGATGCCGTCTCAAATGGGAGGTAACTCTGTATAACGAAAAGACCGAATATCATGTCATGTAAAATATGAAGAGCGCCTATTTCAACTAGTAAAATTCATTAAATTTATACTTACAAATAAAGTTAATATTGTTATCATCTTTTACAGTATAAACACGAAAGAAAAGTATGTATATTTTCCATTTAATATATAAAAGAAATATATGAATTTTTACTTAATAATTATATTTTTAAGCAATATTCTAATTGATTTTGCTACTCTTCAAATTTAATGATTTCAAGACTATGTCTCCATCTAGATATTTGAGAATGTTTCTGTGTACAAAGTTTATTTCTATGCAATATTTAACTTTTGTATTTGTAGGTTGAGAGATGGAAGAAAACGGTATGTATTTATTCGATTAATTTTGTTATTTTCATAAATAATACTAAGCAAACGTTCAAGACGGTGTGGCCTACATGATATGGCGCTCGGCTCGTGATCGAGATGTCCCTGGTTAGATTCCCACCTTGTGCACACCGGTGTTCTGTCTTTCGGATGAGATAGTAAAAATCGAGGTTCCGTGTCACGTAAAAGATCCTTCACTGCTTCAGGTGGGTCCTTTGCAAAGGTTTAAATTTGTATGCAATGTATCATGCAGATGCCGTCATCATATACGTGAAATAATCGTGGAGTGACGTAAAACAATATTCATTCAATCAATCAATCAATTAAGCAAACGTTCAATATGAAAATGTATTTTATTTCACAAATAATTAAATAAATGTAAAATATGACTTTTCTTACGTGACGATTTCATATGCATAATGCATCAATATTTATATTACAGCAAACACAATCAGTGAAGCAGCAGAGAAATGGCCAAAGTGATGACGATGATACGGTCACAAAGGATGATGCACTTAAGAGCGAAAAAGATACAAATTCTGGCGAATTATGCCCCTCATATAATCCAGAACCGTACCAAACGGGAGGAAAGACAACAGCAATGATGTCAATGGATATACAAACGAACAACAACTGCAGGATATTGTAAAACCATTTGTAGAGGTCATCATTAACAACAGATTAGCTATGTCCAAATTACAACAAACGAACCCAGAGAAACATCACATACATGACGCCAATGTGTATACAGGGACAACAGCTATAACAACAAGAAGTAACAACAACGAGGGCATACGTTATGAAGAATCCAACCATGCAAGTGAACAAGTAACAGTAGCGAACTCGAACAAAGATGACAACAATGATGTCAAGGGATGTACAAACGAACAAGAGCTGGAGGATACTGCAAAACTATTTGTAGAGGACATAATACACAGTAGTGTGGCCATGTTCAAATTACAAAAAATGCACTCAGAGGAACATCGCATACATGACGTCATTGCATATATAGAAACAACAAGCATACTGAAAGTATTGCTTAGGCAATACTAAGTCCCCTACCGGCAAATGGAAAACTAAGACCCCCAAAACACACACACAACCTCAAATTTTGCTTGGTGCCATATTCAAGATTATGACAGCTAATGAGCAAGCAAATGCAATATACACATATAGTTTACATAAAAATAGTACATGTACTTACCACAAAAATGGGTCCAAATCAGCATGTATAAAAGTATTTTGTAAGTCTAAAATTTCGTCAAAAATCAGCGAATCAAAAACAAACTCGAGCTTGATCTGTAATTCATGGTGGTAGACTCACACACACCAAAAATTGGATGAATATCTACAAGCGTTTAGAAAAAAAAGTCCGAAAACTGCCATTTTAAAGAATTTTCTAATTCCAAGGGCCGTAATTCCGTCAAAAATCAGTGGACCGAAACGGAACTCGAACTTGATTTGTAACTCATGGTGGTAGACTCACACACCAAAAATTGGATGAATATCTACAAGCGTTTAGAAAGAAAGTCCGGAAATGTGTGTATGACTGACGGACTGACAGACGGACGGAGTGCAAACCTATATTCCCCTTCGGCGATGCTGGTAGGGGACTAAAAACAACAACAACAAGTAACAACTAAGAGGACGTAAGTCATGAAGAATTCAACCATACAAATGAACCAGCAATTGTGGTAAAAACGAACAAAGATGACAACAATGATGCCAATGCATGTATAAACGAACAAAAATTGAGGGATACTGCAAAACTATTTGTAGATGACATTTTACACAATAGTTTGGTAATGTTCAAATTACGAAAAAAGCACTCAAAGAAACATCGCACACGTGACGCCAATGCATATACAGGAACAACAACAAAAAGAAGTAACAATTATGAGGACGCAAGTCATGAAGAATTCAACCCTGCAAGTGAATCAGTAACTGTGATAAACTTGAACAAAGATGACAACAGAGATGCCAATGCACATACAAACGAACGAGAATTTAAGGTTACTACCAGAGGAATTGTGGAGGATATCATTCGGAATAGTTTGGCAATATAAAAATCACTGCTAGTTCAGGCATCGGAACACCAAATGATGGTTATGCAGAAACACTGACAACAGCAGCAAGTCACAATCAAGAGAGCATAGGGCATGCAGGATTCAATCCTCCTTATAAGTCAGAAGCTCTGACATACTGGAGCACAGAAGACAAGATAAATGTCCTTCCATGTACAAACGAACATGAAATGAGTTACTGCGAGACGACTTGTGGAGGGCGTCATACAAGACAGTTTGGCAATATATAAATCACAACAAATACAGATAGCTAAACTCTACAGAAATGACGGCATTAATGAAAGGGGTTCAAATGCAAAAGCGACAATTTACAGTCAAATGGTTGTCAGGCAAGCTGAATATTGTTAATAAGCCGGTAACTGTAGCAAGCTACAGCAAAGAAGACAATACTGATTTCAGTGAATGTATTAGGTGACCAGAACAGCAGGACACAGCAAAACGATTTGTGTAGGACATTATACACAACATATTAGTTTCATTGACATATAAGGAGCAAGACGTTAAAAGTCTTAATCTAACAATCACTGTGTCAAATGCTACCATAGATAGACAATCATCAGGGAAAAGGAACAAAGAGAAAAATATCGACGGTACAAAAGGTTCAAGTGAATGTACGAAACGAGAGTCTGACAAGTATAATAGCTAAACATCTAAAGAGGGACTGAGAAACAAGGTGAAAATATATATAGACGGCATCATACTTAAAAGTCTCGATTTTTTTAAAGGTAATGGACAAGAATCTGTGCATCCAAAGTTGGCTGTAACAGGAATAGACGCTAGAAATCATGGAATATCCTCCGGACAAGGCCTTAAAGAGAAGAATATCAGTGATGCCCTAGGCAAGTGTTTTGAACAAGATGAAAGACTCAGAAACAAGGTGAAAATATACATCAATGATATTATACAGAGAAGTTTGGACATATTTAAACGTTAACAACAAGAGAATCTAAAATTGACAGCCAGTTTATCAGAAGTCAGTATCTCTCAAAATCAAGAGAGAAAAGTAAAAAAGATCAGTGATTTCAAAGGCTCATGAGAATGTCCTAAAATAGAAACCAAGTTGCAGAAAGGAAGCACAGATATGGATGTATCAGGATGTACTGAGCGTCGTTGGAGCCGGCATACTCTACCTACATGATACCTGAGACACTGTTGAACAAGAATACGTGGTCACTGGAAAATTAGACGTTTCACCTGACACAAAATGGTTGTTTTTGAATCATCGATCAGTCTGTCTAACCTTCCTGTTGAACAAGAGAAACAAATACAGGGTCATGTACACTGTAGTGTCTCTGGTGATAAGGGGATCGGAGGTTGAGTTTTCCCAATCCAAATCGTCTGACTTGATCACAAAGCACAAAGCAAAAAGAATGAAGGATCAAGGGTAAATTAACATTCAAATCTACTAAAATACAGATTTTGTCCACGCTTTAATTCATTTAATATTGCTACGTTATCATTTCGTTTTAATACCTGTAACAATTGTTGTAAACTGTTATCAAACGACGATTTGCATCATTTTGATAGGGATTTTTCTTCGATAAACGCCTAATATCCTTAATTTTCTGCTACATGTATTTTAAATGATTTTCTGTAGATGAGAAGAATACTGCGAGGACACCGCAAAATGGAAAGAAGATTGTTTTGTTGCTGCAAGAAGCAATAAATATTTGATCTTATAATACAACCTAGTTGTTGTTCTCATTCATATTTTATCCTTTAAGCCGATGTAGCTCAGTGTATGAGGAGCTCAGCTCCTGATCGAGAGGTCCCCGGTTCGATTCCGCATACCGGTGTTCTGTCTTTCGGATGAAACTTTAAAAACCGGAACGTCAAAGATTCCTCACTGCTTTGGGTGGGTCCGTTGCAAAGGTATCTATGCAATGCATCAGGCAGGTGTCGTCACCATATACGTGAAATAATCGTGGAGGGACGTAAAAAAAATAATAAATCAATCAACCATATTTTATCCTCAATCACTTCTTAATTGATATTCTTGTTACCTCATACATTTTAACGAAACATTGGTTGGTATGAAATCTTCAAGGATCTGAATACTATTATGGAGTTCTTTTGAACCCGTTCTTTGAAGAAAGAAACAGATATAGAGTTCATTCTTCAAATGTTTAGTGAAAGTCTATCAATAACTGGCAATGAAAAAACAATGTGTTGCCTTTTTCAGGTTTTATAGATGTAAATTTGGGGCAACCTTATTCAAGTATTCAAGCCTTTATTCGGAGCTTGTTTAACTGTTTCTATTTCACACTGCTTACTGCTACTACTGATTATTTACAAAGCAAATCAAGGTTTATATACATATCAATCACGTGATTATGAAAAAACAGCGACATAACAGGAACAGTTATTAATAACAATCAAGAACGACAATCGAAATATTTACAATGAATAATATAACAAAAATACATAGTCCCTATATATATAATTTTCTCAATTTCAATAAATATTTACAAAATTTTAGATGAAGAGTTTCCAGTTCTGAATAATATTGAAATCCTCAAACTTTATATAGTATAGAATTATTGGTTTAAGTGCTTTTATCAAAAATATCTAATTAATTTACAAACTATGATTAGATTATGATTTCTGCCTTTGGCTAGAGCAGCATATTATTATATCAATATTATAATTACAGAGACCAATCCTTGAGAGGTGGTGGCAGGCTTTGTGTAGTGGTTAAGCGCTTGGCTTGCGGCACCGAAGATCCGGGTTCTATTCCCCGGTTGCGCCACTATGTTTAAGAGGTTGGTTACCTCCTGCTTCCATGTCGCGATATAACTGAAAAATTGTTGAAAGCGGCATAAAACACCAATCAACCAACCAAACAACCTTGAGAAGTGAACACCCAAATATCTAGAACTTTTAACAATTTCTAATTCATTTACAGCTAAGATAAAATGCAGGTTTTTGGGTTGCCTCTCTTTTCCAAAAATGATTACTTTACTTTTTGTTTTTACTATTTACCCTTATTTTGCCAATATTATGTTGTTTTTCGACATTAATGGTCAATTGAACACCTCACTCTATCACAAACGTGACGATTTCAATTTGGCAAACTTTCCTTTCATAAGTAGCAACATTCCATCATCGCCCGCATATGGCGTATTCATATTTCAGTTAATACCTTATTCCAGAGCATGTTCAAATTACAATGACTTTGTTCTGAGGGCTAGGCGACTTTCAGATAAACTACTCAACCAGGGTTATATATGTGCTAGACTAGCAACGTCACTGGGCAAGTTCTATGGTCGTTACGACACTTTTATTACTCCATATGATATCTCGTTATCCAGACGTTTAAATGATATTCTGGACTGAGACCGATTCCGATCATTTTACATAGATTTTACACCTTCTATACTAGAAAATTACCTACTTTGACTTCTCCATATATAAATATATATGGAATTTACACGATTTGACTCTTTCTACTGGGTATATGTGACGGGTGTTGCTTGCAAACAGGAGGTGCTCACTCTCCCCGGGAACCTGATCTCACTCCATCATAGGAGTTCACATATGCTCTTCAAGTAGACATATCTTATTATTTTCCACTTGGTTTTCATTTTCACTGATTTTGTATGTCCTCTGGTTTCATGATTTTTAGACTTATGGTTTGGATTTATCCATCATCTTTACATTAGAATAATCGTTAAATAAATCTTATTGCTAAATGTTATTCATGTCTTTTCTATACCTTGTTACTTTGGTTGTTCCTGTGATGGACTTTGCAGTACAGATCAGTCAAATCAGATTTTCTCATTTTATAATCTGACATCGCAAACTCCGCCAACATCTCTTATCTTCCTACGTACATTGCTTATGGTTGAATGTACAAAAGCAGGAGGTTTTTAACAAATATTGCGGTCTGCCATATATACTTTTCAGTCAGGAAATTTCAATGCTTAGTCACATGCTCAGAATGAGAAAGGTATATTTGTTCATTGTGTTTTTAATATTGACTCAAATTGTATTGCATGCCCGAGTACAGGGCACGATGATGAGGTGAGACCCCAAAACTTTCACATAGGTGGAAGTATGTTTCCATGTTCAATAAAACTTGTAGAGAAACAGCAGTTCAAGGTGACAAAGAAGAACTTCAAAAAGTCATGTGGAACACCACCCCTCCTGTATTTATTTGCCTTTGTTTTATTAAATGCAAATGACTGCCATCCTAATCCTGGTCCTAATCATATCTGTGGTAAAACTTGCAAATTGTAAAAACATGTACACTCTATAGCATGCAACAGCTGTGAACTATGGTTCCATCGACAATGTCTTAATATGAACAGTTATGTGTATGAAGCACTCGAGCAGACGGATGTAAGCTGGTATTGCTGTCAGTGTGGACTACCCAATTTCAACACCATCCTTTTTGAGTTTAATGAGATTGAAAACTCGGATCGTCACTGCATAACCCTACCTCATACCGATACAACAGCTGATTCAAACACTTCAAGCTTTGATCTGGAAACTATTGGTCCACCACATCGCATGTCCTCTCCAACAGCTCCATACAGACATCGCAAAAAGGAGATCATCAGACGTAACCTGCGGGTCATAGTTGCCAAACTTCAGAGTATCAAAGCGAAGAGGGAGTCCCTATGGAGTACACTTGAGGAAGTCGAACCTGACATTGTCATGGCCACAGAAATCTGGTTACACCCTGGTATTGCAGAGAAAGAGGTTCTACCAGGAAACTACAGTTTCTAGCCAGGAAAGACCGTCCCAACGATGTCCATGGTGGAGTCGCAGTCATCGCCAAAGAAGATATGACGGGGGGTTAGGTGGACACAGATACATTTGTTGAATTTACAGCAGCAACTATCAACTATAAGCACAGCAAACACTCCTTGATTATAGGTTCACTCTACAGCCCACCAAACAGCAAGACGGAATACTGGGCAATCTGATTAAAACCATATCTTTATTGTGCTTTTTTATTTTTCCCATTGCGGATAAAGATCTGGCGAAACCCCGTAAAGGTTCATGTTCTGGTGAACTCTGATGATGTTTTAGTCACCGAAACCTTTATTTCCCATCGCAAATCACTGACTCGGCTAAGCACATGCAAGTGACGCAATATGTAATATACACTGTTCAAAACCTACCTTATGGGTCACGCACACTGGGGATGTTAATTTCATTCCTAAGAATTTGTAGCCAATTCACCAATTGGCTGAAAATCAAAGTTCACCAGAACATGAACCCTTACGGGGTTTCTACAGATCTTTATCTGCAATGGGACAAATAGAGAAGCGGAATAAAGATATGATTTTAATCAGACTGGAATACTCGGTAGAACTATGTTCAGCTATTACAAGCTTATTAAGAAGATACCCAGACTCAGTCATATGGATCGGAGGAGATGCTAATCTTCCTGATATTGACTGAAAGACATCGAGTACATCAGTACCAGTAATCTGACAAGATAAATTCAGACTTTACAGATACCATATTCGACATCGGAGAAGAACAAGTAGTGACATTTCTTACTCGAGGTAACAATAACCTGGATATCTTCATAAGCAACCGACCTTCCCTATGAAAATGGCAGAAGATCTTAATCAAGCTTTGGCCCACTCCATTGCCAATTCAACACCAGACGCTCCTGTCAACAACCAAAGGAAAACGTTTAAAAGCATTTGCCTCAATATGTCACAGAAACATGTACACACAACGTGGACATCAAGCAGATTCAGCCAACCATGGTGCAACAGAAAAATAAAGCGTCTATCCAGGCAAAAGCGAAGAGCTTTCACCAAATACAGCAGGACAGGAAAACAGAATGACTGGATGAGATACAGGCCCTTCCAGAAGACAAGGAATGCAAGACGTCCTACAACTCTAATGTATCTGACATGGTGCAAGATGACAACAACAAGAAGAAACTGTACTTCTTTATCAAGAGCAAGACATGTGACAGCAAAGGCATTGCTTCTCTACGCTCTGGGCGGATACTTCAAGGAGACCCAACCACCAAAGCTTCTCCTAAACAGTTTCCCCTGTCTTTACCACGGAAGATACATTAAACATTCCAAACCTAGGCAAGAGTACCACACTAACAACAAAAACATCAGGGTTACTTAAAGGGATGCTGAAGCTCATGGCCGACCTCTACCCAAACAAGGTTACAGGACCAGGTCTTAATACGGAGATAACTATCACCTAATTATGAGATACTAGATCCTATCTAATAAAATACTAAGTTTGAATTAGGACTTAGCTATCACCTAAATAGAAGATAGTATCAGTTGTAACTTTAATATATAATACATGTAGATATAAGCCATTGGTAAACAAAGTATTTCAACACAGCACGCTCTTGCTTGATATTTAGTTGCGTAGCTAGACTAAATACAATGTGTATGCTTTATAATTGGAGGCGACACTTATATGCAGGGGCCGTATGCTAGGGGATCCTGCAGGGCATGCCCCCCCCCCCTCCCCCTTTGGGAAATTTTGAAAATTAAAGGGCACCAGCAGCTATTTCCTGGTTTTAGACACTGAAATGTAGTATAAAATGATCCGTAAAGTTATGAAAATATTAGAATTTCAAATCCAATTTTTTGTGACCCTTCATGAATTATAAAACATTATTATTATCACAAATTCAGTTTTATAGCGAAATCAACACTTGATGTTTTGATTGTTTTGTTGCTTAACGTCACAATCGATGATATTTCAGTCATACATGTGACGGCACATAGATGTGCAGGTACTGTTCTTAAGGTGAAACCTCTTGTCAGATACCAACGCCATTGACAGAAAGGGTACTTTCACGAACCATTGGTATACCTTGACACGGGACCGCCCTTTTTATGGTCCTTCCGGGAGACCGGACCATTCGGTCGCGCATGGGGTTTGAACCTACGACCTTAGGATCATCTCCTTAAATCTTAAACCTAGAACGCAACCAGCGGTCGTATCCACTACACCACCAAAGCGGTCAATCAACACCAGAAAGACTTTTAGAATGAGAGAAAAGTTTATCTTAGTAGCTGCTTTTATTTTAGGAAAGATCAAAACTTGGTGCATGAATACTGTTTCTTTAGATTTTAAAAAGTTATTTTCCCCTGGCAACAGAGTTACGGCGGGGATATAGCATCTTGCCCGTTTGTTGGTTGGTTGGTTCGTTTGTTGGTTGGTTGGTTCGTTCGTTGGTTTGGGTTCCTTGTGAGCAGGATCCTGACTTCATTTGGTATCCAATTTCATAGAAACTATGGGTCTTCTACGTGCTGAGTCTATCTGCGACAACGATCTTGACGCCCAAAGACATCTTTAACCTCCTTACACCTGCTCATGGTTTGCTGGTGTAAGGTACATTAAAAAGTGAACCCCGTTGAAAAATGACTCCCGAATCATTTTTCAACGGATTGAGGGTCGATTTTCAACGATAAAATGTGATTCCCCTCGGTAATTAATGGCCTCCCCCACGCGTGAAATTGTGACCCTCGTTGATCTTGTGACGGCATTGGGTTTTACTCAACTTGTAAGTCAGATTAAGAGAGATTATGTGTATGATTTTGGAAGACTTTATGAAAACGTTTTAATATCGTGTTGTGATTCGAATTTGTTGTTGTGAAAATCGTGCTTTTTTAACATTATAAAAAAGTCTGAGAATGATACAGTGTATTTTTATTCCTGTGTTCATTAGCGGAGCACTGTCACGTGACCAGAAATTGTGCAATCATTTTGCTGGAAATGATCTCAGCCCTGGCCTCTCGAGCTGAGATCACATTTACCATGTAATATTCTATATTTCCAGCCAACATGATAAGGATTTATTAAATTCCGCTTAGCTCATCTGGAGAACACATCAAACACACGCCAAGGTTGATTTCATTTATGGAAATAAGATCAACAATACTTCTTCGCGATTCTATGGTCAAAATTGTGCCATCGCATCATGAACTTGAAGAGCGATGACGACAGGGCAATACTGTGATGGCACGATGACGATATCTTTATGCTCTCTCATACCATCGCCATTACCTGCCTTCTACATGTATTTTAAGGCGCCTGTACATTTGTCCCTAGTAACATGAATTCAGGTGAAAGTACTGATCGTGCGATGGAAGGATGACGCGGTAGATAATCCGCCATCGTCATTGCGTCATTATCATTTTGCATTCGCGTCATCGTCATCGCGCAACCACCCTTCAATTCGAGGATACGATGGCGCGATCGTGGGCTACATGAAGACCTCTTTAAACTATTGGACCGTCGGACTATCGGACCGTCGAACTATCGGACCGTCGGACTATCGAATCGTCGGACTATCGGGATGTTACCCCATCAACCATCAAGGACAAATGCTACAAAACCTTCATCAGACCTCATGCAGGTAGAATATGCATCTACAGTTTGGTACCCTCATATAAAGAAGAACATCGCCAACATCGAAGTAGTACAATGAAGAACAGCAAAATTCACCACCAACAACTACAATCCCACCAGTGGTGTCACAGCCACGACTGACCGGCTCAAATGGGAAAGTCTGCGACAATGAAGAATTAGAGCCAAAGCCACTACCAGTGGTGTCACAGCCACGACTGACCGGCTCAAATGGGAAAGTCTGCGACAATGAAGAATTAGAGCCAAAGCCACTATGATGTACTGCATTATCTACTGCTTAGTTGCCATCTCAATTCACCAGGATAGGAGCAGCCACAATCATGAGGACATGAACACCGGTACAGGATCCCATACAGCCGAACCACCATATACAAAGGGTCCTTCTTTCCCTCCACCACCAGGATATGGAACCATGCATCTGCCAGCACAGTTCACAGAGGCAGAGTCTTTCGAGATCTTCAAAACCAGGACCCAAGTTTTCACAGTGCCATAAAACCTACAGCACAGATTTTAGCAGCTTTTTATTAAATTGTAATTACTGACGTGGATTCCCCCACACGTACACGTTATAGCATACTGAGATGATGCTGCATATGCGGTCCTTCACTTTAATAGAAGAAGAAGAAGAAGAAGAAGAAGAAGAAGAAGAAGAAGAAGAAGAAGAAGAAAAAGAAGAAGGGTTTGGACCCCTAAACTTACATGTAACCAAACGACCAGGAGACGTTGAGTAGACAGACTACTGTCCGCGCCACTCACTCTGGAAACTGGAAAATCTGGATTTTCAGTTATTCATTTTCAGAATAATTTCAAAAAGGCAAAACCATTCGATAGATCTTGTTTAGTCGTAACTTTTGGTGTATGCTATATGTTTGTATGAAGAAGCGTTCATATTTTATAGAAAAAAATCAGTTTGAGATAGGGCGATTTCCATATTAAATTTTGACGTGACGTTGCTAAGTTTTCCATAGACTCAATGTTAAACATCGGGGACGTCACGTCAAAATTAACATAGAAAACGCCCTATCTAAAATGATTTTATCCCTATAAAACACGAATGTTTCTTCGTAGAAACATATAACATACACTAAAAGTTACGACTAAACAATATTAATTTTGTAAAACTATTTTAAAGACAAATAAGTGAAAATCCAGATTTTTCGGTTTACAAAGTGAGTGGCGCGGACAGTAGCAGAACTACATAATGTAGTGCCACATTATCAAAAATAGCTCCTGAATTCCTTTTCTTTCTTTCTTTCTTTTCTGTTTTTCTTTCTTTCTTTCTTATACACAGAAAGATTAGACCTATTTATCTCGTAACTCTGTCCCACTAACTGACTTGTAAATGAGAGACATATGTCTCTGTATAAAGTACATGTGATAAGTAGTAAGTCGATCAATTATCATGTGACTGGTCATGTGACTCAAGAGGCGTAAGGTAAACAACAACAGGATTTATCTCAAAACATTTACCTTTTTTCTGTAACAGTAGTTTTCATGTAAGTATTGATAAATATAGAAAATAAAGTTGACATGAATTAGTCAGACTTTATCAATATTACATTACTTTGCTGATGTTAATGCCGAGTTTCCTCTGACTTATATTATGTTGTTTACTTTAACGAACAGATATTTATAAATGAATATCTTAGTTGATATTATCAAACTTAACACATGCAAACACAATTTAAGATCTCTCTTTTTGCCAAAATTTAACTGATACATATGCAAGGATAACAGTACAGTTTTCTAGCTTTTACAATATTTAGAATTATAGAATGTGAATTAGATAAACAATTCTAATGCAACAAATAAATTTTAAAGTGTTGATTAACTTTATACAGTCCTGTAGAACCAGGGTTTGTGTAGCATTCTTCCTTTTTGAATTTTTTCATAAGACTGTACATTTTATGCAATGATTAGATAAATAGTAAGGTCTATAGATGTCATTGTATGTGTTCCATTAGACAGAAATATCTTAGTTACGACTGCAACCGAAGAGCTATATAGACGGTACAAAACACAGATGTTTGAAGTTATGAAAATTTATATATATTGTATCAACCCCCAAATTGTCATTAAACTTGACGTTGAATACGGTTGATACGTAAACTCATTCTCGTCATCATATGTTAAAAATATTTTTAACATATTTATAATGACGAGAATGTGTTTACATGTATGTATCAAGGTCAAGCTTATTAACAAGTTGAGAGTTGATACAGGATAAATCTTCATAACTTCGAACCTCTGTGGTATAATATGGCTCTTCTGTTATAGTCGTAACTAGAAATATCTTTGAATGTGCCGGCAGAAGATGAGTGGTTTTTTTTTTTTTCTATTTCTGTTTGTTTATTTTTATTATTTTTGGATAGAAGGCACTTGATTCCATCATCACTAACACTGTCAACATACTTTTTTAGTGGCATTAAAGGGGAAACATTTTGCCCATACATGACCTGCTGTAACTGGTAGTCACTGTGGTTTTTCCTAATGCAGAAGTCAGTGTGACAGATATTCGATGATTCTAGTTAAGACTCAGGGTTTATTCAGTAAGCTACAATACAAATTTAAGCTCCTACAACATGTATGTATCAACGCACATGGTTTTGCTAATGAAAGTTAAAACACAATCTGAACTGTGTAATAGTATTACATGTACATGTATTATTAATATAATTAATTAATTGTTTGAATGACAAAGTATGTTAGTCATTCCTTTTGACAAAAATTGCTCCAAGAATATGCATTGCTCTCTTAGTCTCTATAAGAAAGTCTGGTGATTTTTAAAGCCAAATGTTCCCAATGCCTGTTGTAAAATACCCGGATGTCCAACTTCAAGAATCTACCATTGAGGAAGGTACATGTACAGGGTCCGCGAAACTTTGTTGAACTCCACAGGACATTCGGTCCTATTGGAAGACATATTTCATAGGACCGAAATCATTTCTGTCTGACCAAAAAAGAAAATTGAAGAATTTTCAATGGGGTATTTAACATCGCCTTTTTGTCGGTGTCTGTCGATGTCAATTTTCTTTTGTTTAGTGGTTTTCCCGGGATTGCCCCCTCCACATATTTTAATTTTGCTAGAAAAGACATTCATGTACACTCAGGAACGCTCAAAATATAAAGGTCGTTATTAAATAGTATAAGTGCTTACAAGACTCCGTCTTTCCGCGGTATACATAGTGTTGGAAGCAACATCGGACAAATCAGTCCGGCTAGAAAACGCGCAAATCGGACCGATCGCACTTTTGTCCGTTCGGTCCGACGGTCCGATGAATTTCGCGAACACTGCATGTATCTAATATTGACTGATTGTGATGTTATCCAGTTCCATGGTTTTTTTTTTTTTTGATTGATTGATTTTTGTTTTACATCACCCCACGAATATTTCACGTATATGGCGACGGCATCTGCCTGATGCGGGGCATAAAAATTTTGACCTTTGCAACGGACCCACCCGAAGCAGTGAGGGATCTTTAACGTGCCATGCATACCACGACATGGGGCCTCGGTTTTTACTGTCTCATCCGAAAGACAGAACACCGGCATGACCAGAGCGGGAATCGAACCCCGGCCTCCCGATCAGGAGTCTAACGCAATACCACTAGGCCACGCCGGCTTCCAGTTCTATGGAAATTCATGTACTGTTTCATGCAATCTATAAAGAAAATGAAAAGACTTACTAGTAAATGGTTATGTGACATCAAATACTTATACATGCACCAGTACCTAGATGAGAAATAGCTCTGTATTCTGAAAATCACAAACATGATGTACAATGCAAGATTACTGGATGTACAAAAAATGTATATGACAGTATTAACATGGTGATGGCATTGCAAAACAAAGAAACTAAAACTTTGCAGCATACCCTTACCCCCTACCCCTCAAGAAGTGAGGGATCTTTTACATGCAACATTTATTGTGACATGGGACCTCAGTTTTCAATTCCAGTGCTTCATCTAAAACAGCAAAAGACAGAAAACCTGATGAGACTCCTGTGGGATTTAAACCCAGGACCACTGAATCATAAGCCAAACACTTCACCAATTGAACTATGCTGGCTCTATTCCTGATGTCATTTGGTCATAATGTAGCATGATACCAAACCTGCAAAGTAAATAGTAATTAATCCATATTTTATTGATTTACAGATAAATACTGCATTAAAACAGGCATGCAATAAAAGAGAGAAAAAAAAGCGTGCTTCTTTGTTCTCAGCTTTAGTATCAAGTGGGAAGAACACACACCTGTAGCTATGGAAACCCTTGCAAACTTCACTACCACATTGGTAAGTATATTTGATTCACTACATGTACTGGTATTTTTTTTTTGTCTTAGTTTCATAAGTATTTTTCTACCATGAGCAAATACCGATTTATTTATCAAATGAATTTGATAACAAATATATAAATTGAATCTAGTGCAAAGCCGGCGTGGCCTATTGGTATCGCATCAGACTCCTAATCAGGAGGCCGGGGTTTGAGTCCCGCTATGGTCATGCCGGTGTCATGTCTTTCGAATGAGACAGTAAAAACCGAGGCCCCATGTCGTGGTATGCATGGCACGTTAAAGATCCCTCACTGCTTCATGTGGGTCCGCTGCAAAGGTCAAAATTTGTATGCTTCGCATCAGGCATATGCCGTCACCATATACGGGAAAAATTGGTGGTGTGACATAAAACAAAAATCAATCAGTCAATCAATGAATCTAGTGCATTAATTTGAATATATTCTTGCTATGTAATTGTATCTTGACAATAACTTAAAATATAAAAACATCACTTTTTTATGTTTCATGTAATGAATCATACAAACAGATATTACAATGTATTGCTTTTTGTATTAAGAAAAGCTATATTTATTATTGAATTGAAATTTTGTTTCAACTGTTAAAATGAAAACTTGATGCTGCTCTTTAACATTTCTTTCATTGTTTTGCAGCCAAGTAACTCCACAGTGACTCCCCCTCCTTCTACCTCATCCCTAGGCTTCCTGTGGGCTGGTGTTGCTGTTCTCTTCTTCGGAAGCAACTTTGCTCCAGTCAAGAAATATGAAACTGGAGATGGTAATGTATTTCTTTATTATTCCTTCCATATAATTTAATTGTTATACATGTAATATACATTACGAATTATAAGCACAAATTCTTCATTCTTTCCTCCATAAGAGCCAGTGTAGCTCCAGCATTGCATGCTTTGCTTTGGACTTCAAGGTTGTTGGTTCAAATCCCATCAGTGATCTATCTATTTCCCTGTCAGAATCATCAGTAAAAGTCTAGGTATAATACATGTAAATGTAAAAATTAACCTTCACTCATTTAATGTCCTTTCGGCTTTGAATAAGTTTGCATACATCTTGTTTTTACTGCTTTATTATTGCTGAAGTTTTGATGAAAAAAAGAATAGAAAAACAGACATTTTCAAATCATCCTTGTGATAAAATCTCTGTATCAGACAAAATGATCAATATAAAATGTTGAAAGTATATGTGTCACAAATTAGCGGCTGGACAAATAACGATCCTGCATTATAATCGTGATAGCGATTGCTTTATTTTGCATGATATACTTTTATAGAAATCTATCTGCCTTTGAATTCTATATTTTAAAAGTTTTTTTTTTTATTTTTTTTTTTTTGTCAAGGGAAGGGGAGAGTGAATCATACATTCATATATGCTCTAATGTATAACAAATACGAAATTACATATGAATTAGAATTCTCCTCCATATACTAGAAAATACCATTCTTAAATACCATATCCAGTAACTTTTGTTTAAAATTACGATGCCAAACATCCAGTTTAAACTGATAAAATCCTACGTTTGTATTTTCTTATTCATAGGAATGTTTTTCCAGTGGATTTTATGCAGCGCTACTTTCCTTGTGGGTGTAGTAGTTCAGATTGTGCAAAATTCTCCTCAATTTCATCCTATAGTTATGTTAGGCGGTGTCATATGGGCAACAGGTAAGCCTAAACTTATGCTTGGAGGTGTCATATGGGCAACAAATAAGCCTATACTTATGTTAGGAGTTGTCATTTGGACAACAGGTAAGCTTATAGAAATACTCATGTAAGCAGGCATTATATGGACAACAAGTGAGCTTAAAGACATTTAAGGAGGTGTCATATGAGCAATAAGTAAGTGTATACTCATTTTTTAAGGCATCTATTGTTAACAGGTAAGTTTATACTCATGTTAGGAGGTGTCATTTCGGCATTTAGAAAACTTACATTTATAATCATGTTAAGAGGTGTCATATGGCAACAGTTAAGGTAATAGTCATGTATGGAGGTCATATGGACTACAGGTAAATATGTAGTCATACAGGTAGACATACACAAGCATTCAAATTTGAGGGTATCATATGGGTAAAAGGTAGATACACACAAGCAGTCAAGTTGGAGGGTGACATATTGGCAATAGGTAGACATACACAAGCAGTCAAGTTTGAAGGTATCACATGGGCAACAGGTAGACATACATAAGCAGTCAAGTTTGAGGGTATCGTATTGGCAACAGGTAGACACACATAAGCTGCTATATGGGTAACAGGTATATACACACAAGCAGTTAAGTTTGAGGTTATCATATGGGCAATACATGTAGGTAGACATACACAAGCAGTCCAGTATGAGGGTATCATATGGGCAATAGGTAGACATACACAAGCAGTCAAGTTGGAGGGTATCATACGGGTTACAGGTAGACATACACAAGCAGTCAAGTTTGAGGGTATCATATGGGCAACAGGTAGACACACATAAGCTGTCAAGTTTGAGGGTATCATATGGGCAACAGGTTAACTTACACAAGCAGTCAAATTTGAGGGCATCATATGGGCAACAGGTAAACACACAAGCAGTTAAGTTTGGGGCATAATGTGGGCAGTAGGTAGACATACACCAGCAGTCAAGTTTGAGAGCATCATATACACACATATATATATAGGCAATTTTTGGTATATAAATGTACATGTATTACTTTTAATTTCTCTAACTCTCCATGTTAAAACTGTACTAAATATCTAAGATACAGTACAGTCTGGGTGGAACTTTGAATGCCCATAAATGTATGTATATCGTTTGTGATAGACTGATTTAAAATTGTCTCTAATTTACAGGTAATATCTGTGTGGTACCTATAATCAAAACCATTGGTATGGGCTTAGGAATGTGTATATGGGGAGTGACAAATCTACTCAGTGGATGGGCAACAGCCAGGTAATGTACATTGTGTATAAATCAAGAGATGTCATCCTTCGTGTCTATGCTAACGAAAGATTTAAAAATGTCACTTGTCACTTTAAAGTTTCATAAAGAAAAAAGCCCTAATAATAAATAAGCATTCAGTGTGGATGTGTAAAACTTAAGGGAAAAGGATAACAGGAACTGTATATTGATATGAATTTTGGACCCACATTCCTTCATAATGACGAGCAAGAATAGCTGAATTTGTTAGGTAGTTGGCTTGTGACCAAGAGGTCTGGGCTTTGAGTCCCGCCAGTGGCTCCTCATTGTCCAGTCTTACAGGTGAGACCGTCAAAATTGAGGTCCTGTGTCGTGGTAGACATGATGTGTAAAAAATCACTTACCGCTTCATGTGGGACCGTTGTATCATCCTGATTTGTGTTATGCATCATCAGGCAGATAAAGTCACCATGTAAATGAAATAATCATATAGACCCTTTCAGTGTTTTCACGGGTTGGCAAATGGTTGGCAAATGATAATGTTTCCCATAAAAATGTATACGTCATAATAAAAATTGGATTGTCTCTGACATCATATTGTGGAAACACTTATCATTTTGCCAACCAAAATGTTAGTCCAGTAGTAACGTCAAAAGGGTCTATTGTGGCATCAAACGAAAATAACAGAAAAAATTTTTACATTGTGTTATGGAAGTTTTCCTTCAAATGTTATTGCACTAGGATTATATTTCGCCTAAAATTTTTATGTAAATTATTCGTAGATTTAAAAGATGGAAATTTAAGTGCAAACATACATGGCTAAGCTTTAAGTTTATCAATTATTTCTTTAAATGTTTGAGGAGTTTGAGGTATGTTGCGCTAGAGTTCCTACAAATTGCAAATTTTGTACTCCGTAATGAACTAGTACCTTACTTGGGTATTTGGATATTGCAATATATACTTTTAACACTTCAAGTAACACTTGTAATTTGTGAGAGCTTTAAAATGTTTGTATAATTTCGAGTGCAGTCTTTATGACCTTAAAATATAACATTTATGTGTGCATAATTTTTGGTGAAAATTATGTCTCCTAATTCATTCGAAGGAAGATGATAGGGTTCGCCAGTTTTGAGTTTTACATAATGCCAGATTCTTTAATGAAAAAAGTTTCAAACACTCCAAATGTATTATGGGGTATGATTTTGATTTTATTGTAAATGGTAATACAAATTTTCAGTAATATATCATCAATGTTACTGTAAATATATCAATATATGGTGAAGCATACATAGATTACATATTCTTATTAAGGAGCAGGCGTGGTGTAGTGGTTAAGCGCTTGGCTTGCGGCGCCGACGATCCGGGTTCGATTCCCGGGTTGTGCCACTATGTTTAAGAGGTTGGTAACCTCCTGCTTCCATGTCGCGATATAACTGAAATATTGTTGAAAGCGACGTAAAACACCAATCAACCAACCAACCAACTATATTCTTATTTTTTTTTTCCCATTTGTGTCAATTATCATGGTAAAACAAAAGATCCAAAATTAAGATTTTACTGAGAAACTGAAAAAAAATCCCAAGGGATATACTCAGTGCAACCTCATTTGTCTGGATCTTTCAGCGTTTTTCAGTGAATTCCATTACAAGTTAAAACGAAGTCACATATCACATAAGATATAAGCAATTTACAGTACTCAATGTTAATGAAAATGTATCAAAATTAAATCAATCAAAAACAGAAAATCAGTCATTACTGGTTAGCATATAGTGAAATACACAGATATGGTATGGAATGTTTTACAGTCTGTGAAAGGTTCTGTTGTAAAATGGATTAATATCAAGGTCAATGTGGCTCTTTATAGTTTCTTTGAGTTTAACTAAAGAGGAGATTATAATATGCATACATATAAATATTCAATTTCATAGATTTGGATTCTTTGGACTGAAGTCAGAGGAGCCCAGCAACCCGATTCTGAATTACGTTGGTGTTGCCGTAGCTGTGGTAAGGTGAGTGAATGATTTGTTTGTCATAACGTCGAAAATACTTGTCAGAACTGTATGGTAATTATAACATAAAAGTAAAAGTAGAAAAGATTACGAGCAAAATAAAATGTTTTTAAAGGTTACAAGCAAAATTTTTTGGCATTTTGATTTTCTAAAAAATTTCCTATGGACTGTATAGGGTCTTCTTGTTGTACTGAGAAAGTATTTGACGTCAAACTATTGTGATGTCAACCAGTTCTCTGGAAACTTTTGTAGAAATACAGGAAGTGATTTACAAATAGTATGACGTCACAATGGTATGACGTCAGATACCTGCTCATATGGGAAATAACTTTGCATAACGAAAAAACCCAATAGCTCAAACTTTTGCGGTGCCCTGTTCTGCATTGGCCAACTAGAAAATCTTTAATTGTAAATAGCGTTTCTCTTGATTTTGTAGCATTTTTAATGAAACGCTTTTTAGAATTATATACTTACTATATTCATGTACATTGTATTTGAGAAACATTAATTAGGAAATGGTGTTACGTAATTCAATTTGTATACCTTGCTGGCAACATTCTTTCAGTGATTTTGCTTGAATATGACAAAAATAACCTGGTCATGATGCTTTACAAATAAAAAGTAGGCAATGGTGAAAAGTGAATATACATGATCTTTTTTGTAATTGAGAGTTATCTACCCTTTAGAATAATTGTGACATGAACCAGTTTTATGGATGTCAGTATCAATAAACTATTTCTGAGTTTTCACTTTCAGTTCGAAATTCTGAAATAGAACATGAAAAGCATGTGATGATGGACAAATACTGGCATTTTAATTACAGAAATTTCAATGATTACAAATGGAAGAATAAATTCGTGCAGTTGTGTATTTGACTAGATATCACTGTCTTTCTTATAACTTGTTCACTTCTAAGCATTTGTTAAAATCAATCCTTCAAAATTTCACTCATAAATACAGATTTTTTTTATAAGAAATGAAACTCAGAATTGCCTCTTTTAAATGGGATATAACTTTGTATAATGAAAATTACAAATTGTCATTCTCACGGCCATTGTTGAGCCTTTAAGTTGAGTAACATCCTTGGCCAAGCTGTAATCCAACTTAAACACCATTTCACAAACAAGGTCAGACTTACCTGTATGTAGACAGGTTGGTTCGGTGGGATAACGTCAGATTTTTCATTCTGACGACTCTAGTTTAATTTTGGCTGTCAGCAAGAATTTTCCTAAGGCAGTTTATCATCCTTAGCTGCTCTGTCTGCCCTTCAAATAAGAAAAATAAACCTCAAGACCCCATATCCTGGTATATACTGGTGTTTTAAAAATCCCCCAATGCTGCAAGATGGTTTGTTGAAGAGATAAAAATTCTGAGGTCATGCACTTGGTCAAAGCAAAGAAAAAAAAACTCTTTTCCCTCCAAACCTCCTCCTTCAACCTTTCTTCTCCCCCTCCCTCCTTTCATCTCTTCTTCTTCCCACTTCTTCTCTTTATTGCCCCCTTACCTTCACCCTCCACACCCTGTCTGCCTCCTCAATTTTTTGTTGTACAAATTTCAATCTCAAAAAAAAAAATTAAAGATAATATTTGGATTATAAACCTCGAGCATTTTTTGCGTCATTTTTTGGTTTCAGTTCCCTCATATTTTCGCTGGTGAAGACTGAAGTAAAACCAATAGAGATGGTGGAAGAGACAGAGCCACTTCTATCCGCGGTAAGTTAACGACATTCAGGTTTGATGTCGTACATGCTTACACTGGGTCATAACTAGCAACAGCTGTATGAAAAGCACAGTATTGCTGAAATAGCTGTCTAAACAGCAATCCTTTGAAGGATCATAGCAGTACTACATTTTCATTAGGCAAAAGATCTGATCAAATTCCACACCATCTAAATTTATAAGAAGTACTGTAGTATTTTGCAGATGTTTCCTATTCATCATGACATCTTGCATTTTTTTCCTTTTTTTCTCAGTTTTTTTTTTTTTGGGGGGGGGGGGGGTTGTCTTGTTTTTTTTTTTTTTTTAGTTTTTTGTTTAGTTTGATTTAACATTTTCCTTTTTTCTCAGTTTTTTTTTGGGGGGGGGGGGTTTGTCTTGTTTTTTTTTTTAGTTTTTTGTTTAATTTGATTTAAGCCATCACTTTATGCAAACTTTTAGCCGGCTACTTTATTCAAAGACTGTGCTCTCCTTGTATTTTTATATTATTGTAATTCAAAGGAAACATAAGAGGGGTCTTCTGGTACATGCCCTCAGTATCTTTTGTTTTGTCAACCAAATGTTCTTTATACTCATATGGTGTGTCATAACTTTATCATAGAGTTTCTCATAGGTGGTGTATCATAACCTCTTGTCAAGGTCATGGTCATCAGCATGGCAGAATTTATCTGATATCTATAGAGAGAATAGATAAGATCTTGCACTTCGGCTATTATCAGTCTTGACTTGACCTTTGAAATAAAAAGATGCGAGTTTGTAATATCCAGTATTGAATCTGTGACTTATGACTTAAAAATATATAATTTTGACCTCAGTATAAGGTCATGGTGAGGGGTCATTTGTTCAAAACTTTAACCACTGGTTAAGCTAACTAGTGGTTAAAGTTTGAGAGACAAGTAATTTAATTCATAAGATTTCTGTATAAAAATATGAATTACTTTACAAAGCTTGTTTCATATCATACAACTCAGTACTCAGACTTTGACTTAAAGTCTTCTCATTTCAAAGATACAGTCAGATGAAATTTAACCATTGGTTAATTTCAACAGTGGTTAAAGTTTCAAACAACTGGCCCCAGAGTGAAATTTCATGTAACATTAAACATCAATGAATGTTATCTTCATCAAAGAGTAAATATTTACAGATACATGTATTGTTTATAAAAATTGGTTTATATTACATACTAAGTAAATTCTTTTCAATGTCAAGTTTTAACTTTTAGTGCCCTCTCTTTAGTACTTTTCCTTCCACCATTTGTATTGAGGTTTGTTGACAGTAGTTTTATAAAACGAGGGAAACTTAGTCAGTCTTTACCTCTATCAGCCATCAAAATAACTACTTTCTCAGTCTTTTATTTTTGTATTGGATTTAAGCGTTGTCTGACTTCTCCAATGCACCATTATTTTAGACATCCCCAAGAGCAAGGTCAGAAGGAAGTGAAACTCTGTATGCTAATTCCAGTAACCATGACATCCTTGTGTTCAACAATCAGCGTGTAAGTGGTAAAAAAAACAGGAAACCTATCATTATTTTTTCACATGAACCTAATTTTGACAATTCAGAGTGTCCATTTGTTATCTACCGATCTTTATCTTGGCCTGCAATTTCCAGTCTACTCTACTATTCATCTTTATCACGTTTTCCTCTTGTGACGTTTCTGTAGTCATTTGTAACATTTGATTTGAAACTGTATCTCAATAGAAAATTCCAGCTGGCATTTTTCTTCAGCCTTCATATTTCATGTTTCTATTCTTTGTGACATGTGTTTATCTCTGATGTAAATTGCAACATTTGACCTTGAATCTCTTTCTTGAATCTCTTTTTACATATAAACAAACCTGACTTAGTTTAAATAGTAGTTATAGAAACTGATGATACAAGAGTATCAAAATTTTAATGTATTTGAATTTCTTTTTATACTTGATGTCATATTTTCCGACTCGGCATTTACTTTAAAACATAAAGGGACATTCATGGTCATCTTTCAAGTATTGAGTAATTTTGTCTCAGTGGATTTTCCATAAATTTTCATGTACTACATTATACTTTATGATGGTGTACAGATTTATATTTGTTTCTTCAGCAATATAATTTTCTGTCTGCACCTTTATTCATACATTTCAGCTGGAATGATACTACTATGCTGAATCTATATTCTTATAATGTTCTTCATGTTCTTGTTCAGTGTAATGCTTTACAAAAATCCTTGCATACAATCGGGGTGGAACTTAATTTGCCCACTGGTCACAGTGGGCATTTTTAGAGTGGGCATTAAAAATGTCCACTGGACACAGTGGACAATCTTGTAAGGGTCAGTTAGAATTAACATACAGGTAAGTGGACAGCTTGATAGCTCAGGTAAATGTCCACTCCTAATGCCCACTGAAGTTTCAGGTGCACTGCCCACTGTGGACAGTGGGCATTCAAAGTTCCACCACGACTGTACTGTTTGCATATGTCCATTTCATTGTCAGTCATATCTTAGATAAACGAAAACCTTCATGCATTTTATGTAAGAGATTCTCATTTACTCTTACACAGATAACTTCATTTTACCAGTTGTTCATGGGGCAGGCGTGGTATAGTGGTTAACCGCTTGGCTTGTGGCACCGAAGATCCAGGTTCGATTCCTGAGTTGCGCCACTATGTTTAAGAGGTTGGTGACCTCCTGCTTCCATGTCGCGATATAACTGAAATATTGTTGAAAGCGAGGTAACACACCAATCAACCAACCAACCAACCATTTGCACATAGTTTGCGGTGCCGACGATCTGGGTTTGATTCCCGGGTTGTGCCACTATCTTTAAGAGGTTGGAAAACTCCTGCTTCCATGTCGCGATATAACTGAAATATTGATGAAAGCGGCGTAAAACACCAATCAATCAACCAACCACCATTTGCTCAAATTCCAAGTTGTTAGTATTCTAGCCACTTTTAAAAGTTTTCTTTTAACCTTTACTGCAGTTTCTCAATAACTGTAAATATCTTGCTTCATCTCTTAGAGTAAACCTAACTTAGACTTAACGGCAATGTCAGACACAATTACAGACTGGAAAAATTAACTTAACAAAAACTACGTCAACAAGATTTCCAAAAAAGTATTTTTTCTTTTAACATGCAAAACCTTTCAAACAAAACTACTTGGTTATTGTCCCGAATTGTAATTTAACTACAGTAATAGGAGTTGTAATTGTAGAAATTTGATTATTTTGTATTTGAATCAAACTTTAGATGGAAAGTATATGGGAGAATGTTTTTTTCTCGTCTTCAGGCCAGGAACAGCATTAATAATCCAGATACCAATAGTGATGAATCATTCATCGAAAAACTGTCACCTTTTTGGCAAAGAATTGTGTAAGTTATAAGTTGACTAATTTAAAAGTTAAATAAATCACCATTCTAACTGAAGTTAGGTCATCTTGAATGCTTTGTACTCTTCATGGAATTTAAACAAACTGTTCAAGAAGGTCTTATTGTTAAAATCCTCTCTAGGTCACAAAATTTATGATGCCCTAACTTACACTTAGTAAGACTGGAGTTACCTGCTCTTGCTTGCTATCGCTGCGCTAAGGGACAGTTGTAAGCTACCATTCTAGAGAGGCTTTTGCCACTCCAGCTAGTGTTATTTATAGCACAGGCGGTAAGGGCAGATATAATTCGTCTGCAGTAGCATACACAGCATTGGTATACAGTACCTGATGTAATTCATGAGAGGCGCGTGATGTTTAGCCTCGAGGATGTAATTAATTCTGTCAGTATTTGTTGATTCTAGATTAAATGAAGGAAGCAAAACGAAATCCAGAGAGACAAAAATAACCGAAACATGTCACATTATCTACAGTTGAAATACGTGGACTATAATGTATAAAAAAGCTTAGTTTGTAATTTATTAGAACTTTACAGTTATGTCAGATATGCTCTGTTTGATTGGCTATGATGTATTGTATCAAACAGACCTCTACATTCCTGTAAAATGGGAAAGTAACTTATACCACGTCACTGCTTAACGTACAACAACTTACCACTGTGGACATTCATGGAGTGTTGGAAACCAGAGTTGTGACCAAATGTCTCTTTACAAAACATATTACATGAAATAAAGGTTTTGTGGAACTCTAGACTTTTTCTATACATACAGAATGTTATATTAGAATTTCATCACCCCATGGTTTTGTGGAATTCTAGACTTTTTCTATATATATAGAATATAAAGTCATGTTAGAATTTCATCACCTAAAGGTTTTGTGGAACTCTAGACTTTTTCGATATATACAGAATGTAATGATAGAAAATCATCACTCCAAGGATTTGTGGTACTCTTGACTTTTCCGATACAGATACAATGATATGATAGAATTTCATCCCCCAAGGTTTTGTGGAATTCTAAACTTTTTTCGATACATATAGAATGTAATGATAGAATTTTAGTACCTCATTGTAAAGCGGGGGCAGGCTTGGTAAAGTGTTTGGCTTGCGGCGCCGACAATCCAGGTTCAGTACCCAGGTTGCACCACTATGTTTAAGAGATTGGTTACCTCCTGTTTCCATGCCATGATATTACTGAAAAATTGTTGAAAGCGACATAAAACACCAATCAACCAACCATTATAAAACAATTCATTATTCAGTATTTATAACACAGATATTGAAATACAGACAGACTGAACTTGTGGGAAGGTCTGTCCAAGAAGCTGCCAGAAACTGATGGTTATCTTAGAATTCCTCTACCATTAAGCACTGGTCAGTTTAGGGGTGTGCCATATTACGGGTATATCGGTGTATTCCATGACAATAATATACTGCAATATCAACACCAGATAACAGTATTTGAAGATATATCTTATACATAGGAATAAGTCACTAAAATCTGTATCTAACTGAACTAAACACGTATGAAATCTCAGAAATCAATTTGTAGACTATCGCTGGATACAAACTGAGAAGTTTTAATTATGAAGCCGGATTCATTTACGTACTTACAAATAATGCTAATGATTTTGATACACATCAAATTTTATGCGATTTAAAGAACAAAATAAATTTATTAATTCGCATTTACATGAACTGTATTCATAATTTAGTAAAGTACCTGAGTGATATATTTTATTTGTAGGCTCTGCTTGTTATATGAAGCAATTTTAGTTACATATCCCACAATGAACTCTTATTTTCAATCAAATTCAACGAAATTTGCCTTGGTTTTCTTGTATTCATGCAATATATTGCAATATTCAATTGAAATATCACAATATATCACAAAATGGTTTTCAATACCCAACCCTTCTTGCCATCAACAAATTAGTGAAATAATAATGAGATATATTAGCTCAGTTAGAAATGCCTCATTAATTGGTGACCACAAAGAAGACTGTTCATTGAAAGATGAGAGGTACAATGGGTTGAGATTTAATGTTTAACTTTGGTACATATGGCAATGTTGATTAACAAAAAAACCCTTGATATTTTTTCCATGTTTTTAGTGGAATAGTTTTATCGGTGCTCTCAGGATTTGCTTATGGCCAGACATTTACACCATCTACCTACCTTATAGACCGCAATAATGATAGCGGTAAGTAACTATATCTTGGTATATTTCATTATTATGTTTTTGTTGTGGCTCACCAAAACTGTTGATTGATAATGGAGCATCTGTTATCTGCCGAAACCTCTCAGATTTTTTGAAGCATTTTATGTATTATACTTATGACAAATTGTAAGTTAAAATCATTCTTCCTTGTTTAATACTCTTTTCCTTTTAAGCTCACCTGAGCTGAAGTCATGGCGATGTGTCTGTTTTCCATTCATTCATCCATTTGGGATCCGTCTATCACTTTTAACTATTTGAGCTTCTCTAGAACTACTGGGTTTTGAAGAACTACAGATTTGAATGAAACTTAGTAGGGAGGTAAACAAAGTACCCTACAAAAGTTTTATATAAGGGCTTGATCCAAGGTGGGAGGCAAAGGCCTTAGAGGGAACCATTTCACAAACCTCTTCAGGTGAATTGTGAAAGTAACTCATCTTAAGAGCATCAAGGTTTGAGATTACACTGCGCTTCACTACAACCCATGACAAATATCGTTATTCAAAAGTCAGGCTAGCGCTGTGTGACGTAATATATTTACTTATCAAGAGGCCTCCATTCAAATTACAGTTTGGTTAGATTCAAAACAAAATCCTACTTATTTACATAATTCAAATTCCTAAAAAAAAATTTATCCGTTCATTTTTATTTTGCAAGTCAAAGTTCATTTTCGCTAATTATTAGTTAAGTTTATTATAGCATTGCATACATACAAATTCAGAAAATCCATCATTATCACAACAAATAACACATAATACCTTGCAAAGTTCAGTAAATATGTGAATTTATTTTTTCCAAAAATTAAACAATGTTTGTTTAAACTCATAGGCCCGTCATATACATTACAAGCACAGGATGCAGCCACGTTTATTTACATAATTATTTTCGACTTATCACGCGATCACATGTGTATCACAAATTATTTTGTTTCTGAATGGACCGTCATTGCTGTCGATTGCCCAGTGAAAACTCACAGCACCAACCAGAATTTTGAATACCAATATTTGTCAAGGGTTGTAGTGTACCAGAGTGTAATCTCAAACCTTGACGTTGTAAAGAGATAAGTAACCTAACTTATGCATTGATGGTATCTATAAGACTCTCCAACACAGAAACTCATCATGACCTTATTTCATCACAAATCCAATAAATTGATCTTTGAAATTTTGCATGTTAGTTTAACCTTACATTTGCATTGATGGTTCTGCAACACAGAAACTCATCATGACCTTATTTCATCACGAATTCATTAAATTGATCTTTGAAATTTTGCATGTTAGTTCCTTGTTACGAGACCATTCATTTGGTACCATCAAATTTTAATCTTAAATATTTGACCATGATCTTGAACCTGCAGTATTTTATTTTGTGCTCTGAACAATATAAATACTTTATTATGTTATTCTGAACTTTAGATTTCATTTGTAGACCTGAGCTGTGAATATTTTCATGTTTTTTGTAGCTCCAAACTATGTATTTGAATTTTTACATGTATTTTGTAGCCTTAAACTTCGTTTTTGAATGTAAAGATGATGGATAAATCCAAACCACAAGTCTAAAAATCATGAAACCAGAGTTTCAAAAATCAGTGAAAATGAAAAACAAGTGGAAAATAACAAAATATGTCTACTTGAAGAGCATATGTGAACCCCTGTGATGGAGTGAGATCAGGTGCTGGGGGAGAGTGAGCATCTCCTGCTTGCTAGCAACACCTGTCACATATACCCAGTAGAAAGAGTCAAATCGTGAAAATTCCATATGTATATATATATGGAGAAGTCAAAGTAGGTAACCTTCTAATATAGAAGGTGTCAAATCTGTGTAAAATGATCGGAATTGGTCTCAGTCCAGAATATTATTTAAAAGTCTGGATAATGAGATATCATATGGAGTAATAAGAGTCTCGTAACGACCGTAGAACTTCCTCAGTGACGTTGCTAGTCTAGCACATATATAACCCTGGTTTACCCTGGTTTAGCAGCTTAACTGTAAGTCGCCTAGCCCTCAGAATAAAGTCATTGTAATTTGAACATGCTCTTGAATAAGGTATTAACTGAGATATGAATACGCCATATGCGGGCGATGATGGAATGTTGCTACTTATGAAAGGAAAGTTTGTGATAGCGAAATTGAAATCGTCACGTTTGTTATTGAGTGAGGTGTTCAATTGACCATTAATGTCAAAAGACTACATAATATCTAAATACGAAGTAGAATTACTACTTTCTGTGGTTTCTTTGACCTCCAGTTCACTTGGATAGGTGATGCAAAGGTAATCCTGTTTACATGTATTTTGTAGCTCTAAGCTACATATTTGAATATTTACATGTATTTTGTAGTTCTAAACTATATATTTAGATATGTACATGTATTTTGTAGCTCTGAACTATGTATTTGCCTGTTTCGTTGGCATTTATGTCACAAGTACTGTCTACTTCCTCCTCTACATTATCATCATGAAGAACAAACCTCGCATCTACCCAAAAGCCATCTTACCAGGAATGATTTCTGGATTCATGTGGGCAGCAGCTACCACTGCCTGGTTTGTGGCCAACAAAGAACTTAGCAATGCCATCGCATTTCCTATAGTTACTACTGGTCCGGCAATTGTAGCCTCCATTTGGGGTGTATTTGTATTCAAGGAAATTAAGGTAGGTCATTCCACTGATTTTATGTTTTATGTATTGTATTTAATGGGGAAAAAAGTAATACACTTAATTGTTCTGGTATTTTATGTAAAATTGCCAAATATAGATACACAGTAAGTACTCTACTGTTCTAGTTTTATATGTACGTCATTCAAGGTAATAGAAGTAAGTCACTTTACTTTTTTAGTGTTTTATGTATCATCTAAGGTAAGAGCAAGTTCAAGCACTGTTATACTCTGGTATTTTGTGTACCAATTTCAAGGTGATAAAGATAGGTCACTCTACTGTTCTAATAATTTATGTGTCATATTCAAGAAAATCAAAGTATGCCACTTTTAACTTTTTAGTATTTTATGAACATTCACACCTAGATATCAACAAGCATTTATAAACAATACCCCTTCACATATTGTCTCTTTATTTCCTCTCAAAATGATACCTTTATTTCCTCTTAAAATAATACCTAAATAATGAATTTGTATTAAGATATAACCTGTCCTACCCAATAAATGACGGCAACTGGTTTCCAGACCTTTAATTAAAGAAATTACTTATATGTTTTTTATTTAATATTATTTTCATTGCCTGTAAATGCTTTTTCTTATGGATGGTCGGGAAAATACATGCTGAAATACGAAAACCATAATATACACTTCGAAAACAGAGAAGAGATGGTTCAAGTTTTCAGAATTAACATTTTTAATATGTGTTTGATATAGTAATATTTAAGAACACAACAGTCACAAAAAAGTGTAATGGGCAGTATGAGTCCTTTTTAAGCTTACCTGAACCAAAGGCTCAAGTGAGCTATAGTCATAGTGCGCTGTCCGTCGTTGTCTGTCCGTCCATCCATCGTCCGTCGTTAACTTTTTCACATTTTCAACTTCTTCTCTGGAACTGCGCTGCAGATTTGGATCAAACTCAGTATATATGATGTACTCAGGGTCCCCTTCTAAAATTGTGTTCGGGATCCAGATTGCCTCAGGGGTGGATCCAGGGCAGATGTTCAGGTGAGCGATATAGGCCCACTTGGGCCTCTTGTTTATGAAAATGTGTTCGTTGAAAGAATTTATCTTAATTTGAGCGACCAAATAAGTATGAATTGAAATAAAATAATCTTAAAGAAGAATTAGATCTATGGAACAGACATGCCATGGTATAATTTTTATGGTTGACATATGTGTTATTTCTAACACTTCATTCTGTATACATGGTTTATTTTACAGGGAGCGAGGAACATAGGGATATTGTTATTAGCTTTTGCATTTGTCCTAACTGGGGTGATTTTGGTGGCTTTCTCCAAGTAACACAGTGATAACGTGTAACCATGACAACCAGAGACTCTGAGATACAATACAAAAGTGTGTACTCTGATAGGTATGCTCATAATTCACTGTGATACAAACGTGATACAGTGATACACTCACAGTACTGTGAGACACATCATAGTGTGATATACACAATGTCGTGTGACATTTATATACACATATTCTGTGATATACCGATAATGCAGTGATTTACATTGGAAATATTGCAATAAGATTTAATTTTTGTGGTATTTTATTTTTGTATTTTACACTTTATGACACTTTATTTGGTTTTTGTTTTAAAAACCATTCCTAAGTAGACCAGTATACTTAATTCACATATTTTCGCGATGACTTTAATTCTGCGAATACTCACCATTTATTATTTACTCCAAACTCCACTATTAAATAAATATTAGAACATATAAACGTTATTATTTTTTGATAACTAATGTCTCACAATAAATTTGAGCTAAGATAGACGCATACTTAAAGTCTCGTGAAATAAAAGTGACTTTCACTACTAATTCAATACAGTTTAATGTAATTTGTATATCATATAAATGCATGTCATACAGTGATGTTTTTCATTGACGTTCCATATACCGTCAAAGTTTGAGTGATTTTAAATATTTGCCTAAAGGGTCATACCAATTTTTGCCCTTTTATGATGACGGCACCCTGTCTGATGCAGTATACAGAAATGGTGACATATGTAACGAACCAGGCCAAAACAGTGAGGGATTGTTTACGTGCCATGTCAACCATGACACGGGATGTCTGTTTTCACTACCTAATCCGAAAGACTGGGTACTGAAGAGCCAATGACTTGATGCAAACCTGACAGAATCTCTTGGTCACCAACCAAGGAACAAACCAGTGGGCCATTTCACAAAGAGTCGTAAGTATTTTCCGTACGTATTTTACTTACGGATTCCTTAAGTAAATCCGTACGTACGTTTCACTAACGTTTCCATAACTTTATGGAAAATCCGCAAGAGTTACGGAATTTCTTTTTCCATCAGTATCGATGCCGAGCGCATTTTCACTAACTTTTGGAGTAAACAATCCATTTTCAGTTTAAACAACGATGGACGTGGTTTTAAAACGCCGTCATTGATTGACTGCATGGTTCTTGTTTAACCATTAGAGTGCCAATGTTTTTGAAAAGGCAAGATTTACGTCATGCAGCAGTGGATGGCGTCATTGTGACATTATGTCGTGGCGTGTCGCACCTGCTGTATGCGCTCTGTGGAAAAGTGTGGTATATTTGAGGTGTTATATCTCAGGACTGCTTCATAGTAGAGGCATGCTTTACACATGATTAAAAGATAGCATTTTAAACATTTAATTGATATCAAGATATTGCTATTGACATATTCATTGAAGTAGTTATATATGTACCACAAAGGCAGATTTTACAATGACTTATATGTATTTGTTTTCCAAATAGCCTCAATTTCCCCAAAGCAAGGTTTTAAACTTGCTACGCGAGTACGACTTGGGGAAGGACGTATCACAAATGCTTGGCTCGTGAAGATGAATAACCTCTGAATGTGTGGATATGGCGTGCTTTGTAAATTTGGCGAAGGGATAATACCTAGGATGTTGAAATATAATGAAGTATAGATTAAAACCGAGTGAAATATGGTGTCACAAAGGAGACGGGCAAGATATTTTATACACGTGATAATTACTCCAGCACACGCGATATATACAAAAATGGTAATTTTTGTGACAGACTGACGGCCGATTGAGATTTAATGTCCCCTCGCTTTCGCCAAAGTTGGGGAACAATAATTTGTGTATGCCTAAGATAGTGGAGTGTTAAAGGTCAACCTTTAAACAGACGCATAAAATGTGAGAAATTTCAAAAGTGGAGAAGATCACGTTATTACGTCAAAAAGCAAATTGTTGCAATGCAAAATGCCCGTTGTATATAGAGTTGAACCTATAAGAATGCTTAGGTTTGGTACTGAAAGGGTTTTTAGGACTCTGCATGTGTTTTAGACAGGACCTTCGGAATGGAAGTTTTCAACATCATAGCTCCACCAAGATATACGTTTCGTTATGACGAGACGTAATCTACATGTATGCGCAAGTACTCTCGCATTGCCCGTTTATTCTGTAGATGTTTTTCCTCTACATGAAAAGAACTAATGTGGAAAGGAATAGAATATAACCTTGTAATAATAAATATATCATTTGGATGATTCACTATGAAAATTTATCAAAATAATTTATAAATCAAGAAAAAAATATTCAAAAGACGAGGTCAGTGTCTATTTCAGTGTCTACTTCAATGGGTACTGTCTGGAAGGGGACAGGTGATAATTGTTTTAAACAGTGCGCCCCGCCCCCTTCCTGGATCTGCGCCTATAGGGCTTTCGTTTTTAAACTAGATGAGAACTATTCTGGCCTTGGGACTAGTCATACAATCAGTGACATGCATTACAATTGAATAATCGAAATATGCCTTTTGTCACTAACTTCATATTTTTTTTTGTGTCACTGTCAGCCCGTTTTGCAAAAGCGGATCAAGAATCTTTCAACAGCTTAGTCAAATGTCTCTGTCCAACTGTCGTCTCCTAGTAGTTGATAGACCGGAATGAAATTCATGGACTAATATGCGGAGACGCCCCTGTTGAAATCTCCAATGTAAAGATAATTTTAGTATATACGGGTAATTGTTGGATAGTTTTGTTTTTGTTTGTGTCGTTATACTTGCTAAAATATTATCAATACTTATATAATGACCGAAATAGAATTTGACCTATTTGTGGGTGGATCTATATCCCTCTTGACACGTCAACCAAATTAAGGAGGCGCTCTCGTGATAGGCGATATCGCTAGATCAACTCCCTGTCATTCAGGGTGTCCAGCACTTGAGTCCTGTCGCGAAATACTCTCTCTTTTTTCCTTTGCTTGTCTGCTGCTGTATTAAGTAAAAACAGAGCAACCATATTTATGGAAAAATTGCACTTAAGGAAATTCCTTAAGTAGTTACGACACCTTTTAGCTGTCCATAAAGTTACGGATTTTCCGTAACGAAAATTTTACGTAAGTCATGTTATGATTCTTTGTGAAACGGACTTAAGGAATTTTTTGTACGTACGTAAAATATCGTACGTATGATTCTTTGTGAAACGGCCTGCAGGTCAAAGTTTGAATCAGAAAAATGTAAGATTGCTCAATGTCTTTCGTGCTTGTAGTGATTATTGTATTCGTTTTTAATGTAAGTCACACTTTTTGACATTCCATAGCATTTTATCATCTTCTGCTTTTAGTGTGTATATATATACAGTAAAACAATATACTATCAAACCTGCTTTAAAGACCACCTGCATAATGAGATCACTTTGTTTTAAACAAAAACATTTATCTGTTCCTTAATACCACCAAATGTTTATACAGAATCAACACGAATTAAGATTACTAGAAGTGGCCAGTTTTTTCATCTTTCTTGTGGTGAGCGCTTAAAAAGGGTTTGATTACGTTGTAATTTTCGTTTGCTTTAATAAAACATTTTTAAGTTTTACTTCATTTTTTCAATGTTTTAAAATATATGTCTTTTGTTATAAATGAATTTGGATTAGGAAATACACTCAAGTGTAATTTCAAAACATCCTACAAATGTACATGTTTTAATGGGTATTAATGATTTCTTTTATGTACAAATAGAAAGTGTATATTGTCATGATTGCAAACAGGTTTTGCATGTGCTGTGTGATCAACTAGTATTAACTATATCATTAACACAGTGAATAGAGGTCAGAATAGTAATCTATGGGTAAGGATTCAATCCAAACAGTAGACACAGGATTTTTATGTTGTATTTGTAAGTAAGAAATATGATCTACATATTCGTAGTATACCCAGTTATCGTTAGGTACTGGCCTGATGATGAAAGCGTCGTCATTGTCAGAGCTTTGGTCCGGCTGATCTTGTGTGGTAAAAATCATAGTCTGTGATTGGATGTAATTATTGAATCTTCGTATACTTTAACGTTGGTAATCATCCAAAATCTTTATTTTAATGCCATTCTCCTCAATGTAAATTTTCATGATCTGATAAAGTCTTCTTTACATTTACCTTTTGGTGAACGATTTTGGATGAGTAAGGTAAACTACTTGAATCTTAATACGTGATGCAGGAGGGTTGACGCACATTTAGAAGTTATATCATTCTTCCTGGAAATTCAGAAATATTACATATGACAGTATGAGATCTTGAAAAACCTTTTTTAACCTTCGATGAGAAGAAAACATGAATGTGATGGGGATGTACCCTGTCATCTGTCTAACACCATAAAGACGGACAGTCATATCTATGTACAATATATAATACATTGCAATCTTTGTTGAAATTTTGACTTTAACATGATAATGACCAAGCATTTGATGAAATTCATACACCTAGACAAAATTTGTTTTGGCAAATAGAAAGTATGTGTAATGCGTTTGGGCGCATTGAATCTTAAGGAGTAGAATATATCTTTGCATTTTCATATTCATAAAATTATTTATGTATAAAAACATAACATTCTTATATGATATGCTGGAACCATTTTAACGTGTATCACTTAGAAAATAAAACAATACATATCATATTTCTATTTATTTGTCAATCTGTATATTTATTGCCATAATTATTTTGTGATTTGTACATGTAACCATCTCTGAATTGCACAACAAGCCCATACATTAAAGAATGTAAAGTCTCACACAAATAAAGTTGGGCATCCAGATTTGTTTTCCACCAAACAACTCATTTAATTAAAAGGGATGTTTAAATGTAATATATTGTATAATATGTATTATATATGTAGTATCTTTATAAAAATCGAATCTTGTAGAACTTGTAGAACATAGATTCAATTGCTTGATAAAAAGGGGCACTCAGATGTAACTATCGATATCTCGATATATGAAAAGCCATATATTCATAACCTGATACCCCTGATATGGATAAATTGGACTCGTCTTTTTAATCCCCCGGATTATGGATTAGGAGCATATTGTTTTAGCTATCTATCTGATCTTGACTGTAACCTATAGCCTTCGTTACAAAATCTGCCTTATTTGGATTTTATTGCTGCTGGGAGCATTCGTGTTTCACAAACACATCTTGTTGGGTTTTTAGAAATTTGATTGATGTGGGACTGTATATATATATTTACAACATGAAATCCCTGGTATGGATTAATTGTACTCTTCTCACGCTTTTTGTAGCAATGTTATTAATATTGGACTGTATACACATTAAATTCATTTATGTTTAACAATGAATGTAAAATGTACTCTGATTTATCAGTTGACATTGTTCACAGAAATACTAAGGTTCTACAAAATATACGGGAGTAAAACAATAAAAAATATTGCTTTGTTTACTTTGTGCTTTCTAAATTCAGTTATGGGCTATTTTGATGTAATTTGTCAATTAATCATTTAATCATCGTTTATATTATAATTCATTTTAATTTAAACGATGAATGGATTTTGGTGAAACTTTAAAGTATAGTTCATGTAAGTAGAAGGAATGGTTTAAAAGTGGAATTTATGATGAGGAAGTTGTGTTTTATACACCCGACGTTGACGGACGTATTATGGTATGGCGTTCTACGTCTGTCTGTCCGAACTTTGGGCAGGATACGGATCACACCGCAGGGGCTAGAACTATCAAATGTAGTACACTCACTCCTCATGCCAAGGCATAGACGCCTATTGTTTTTCCAGGTCAAAGGTCTAGGTTGTAGTACCACTTGGTAGGAACGACCTTGTAGGCAGAATAAAGACCAAACTCTTTACTTCTTATGCCAAGGTCAAAGTAGCACTACTTGGTAGGAAACCCTTGTAACACATTGAATGGATCTGAATAATATATCACAAAATTATTTCCCTGGACCCAAGGGTGTGTCATGACTTTACTCGAAAGTCATATATCCAAGGTCAAGGCTACAATGCATATCATGTGTTAATCTTTGTTCGGACCATAACACTTAACCACTACCGTAAACTTGAATAATATTTCACAGAATTGTTACCCGGACCCAAGGGGAGGTATTGACCTTGAACCAAAGTTATTTTTCCAGGTCAAGGTCACATTGCATATGATGGATAAATATTTGTCTGGGCCATAACTTTTTACCCTTTGCATGGATTTGAGTAATATTTAACAGAATTGTTGCCGAGGAGCAAGGATGTGTCATGACTTTGAACCAAAGTCATGTCTGCAAGGACAAGGTCGCAGTGCATAGGATTGTAAATCTTTAGCAAATCCTAACATTTTGCCCATTGCACGGATTTGAATAATATTTCACTAAATTGTTGGCAATACTTTAAAATTACTATAAACTAAGCGACGGGCGTATTATGCCACGCTAGGCGTTGCTTTTGTTGTTAAGTTAATGAGCTGATACAGAATACATTTGAATCTCACAATTTTATTGCTCTCTAAGTTGAAGATTTGGAAGCATTTAATTTTTGTCCGTCCGTCAAAAGTTTCCCCATAACTTTTGAACGGTAAAAGAGGTCTTGCATATGTGTATTGCTTCAGACAAGACCTTCCAATAAATGCAAAAACAATCTTTAAAAATTGGGGTGCGGGGGTTATCCTAAGTTACGATAATTATAAACTACCGCCGGGACTCGAACCCAGTATTTCGATCAAGACAAGCACTGTACCTATTATCTACGACGGGTTGAAGCGTGTATGGACAAAGAATAACAATCATGTTACTCGCCTCATCAGGCTCATTATCGCTACAGAGTTAACTTCTATATTGTTGATATAATTACAGAAACAGCGATTTAATTATGACGTCTGTGACATAATCTCAGAAACAGAATCTCTCCAAACAACATCCAGATGTTAGATTTTCTTACAAACAATATTTCTGTAATTTTTTAAGGTCAAGTGTTTCTGCAGAATGTTGACATTCTGATTAGTACAACTTTTGCACCACTTGAAGCAGACATATTTGTACTCATACGAAGCAGAATTCCTACAGGTTCTGTTCTCCAAAAGCAATAAGCAATAAGCATCTCAGTTCAACCTTGCATATAAATGCATTACATAATTACACGACGTTTTGTCGATTAACAACCTTGTATTTAAAGACCACCTCAACATCATATATCCATACGATACAACTAAGAGCGCATCATCTGCCTCATACCTCGATATACTCCTATCAATTTGCGATGATGGTTTGTTAGTTACCTCTATGACAAAAGTGACGATTTCAATTTCGTCATAACCAACTTCTCTCTCCTGAGTAGCAATACACCTTTCTTCTCTAACACGGCTTTATTAAGGAATGCTTCAAATTGTCATTGAGGAAGTTCTATGGTCGAATCACATCTAGAATTCCATGGAATAAAAGGACTATATCGTATACAATGTCATATTCAGACAAATGTGAACCCCATTTAAGTGGAGGTGAGACCGGGTTCCCAAGAGAAGTAAGCGGCCCCTGCTTGAATGCAACCCTCGTTGTCGTCTGCCGCTCCTTTTCCCATTTCTCAAGTACTGTAAGGTCTTGCTGTAGACTGTTGCTGTCCTCTGTGTTCTTGACTGGGCGGTACAGTAAACAATCATCTGTGAACAACCGGTTTCTGACTTGATAAGGAAGAGCAGAGGGCCAGAACTATTCCCTGTGGTGCTCCTGCTATAGTAGGATATCTGCGCTAAATGAGGCATGGCCGTCTAGAAGGACTTGTTGTACTGAGGGTCCCTTCAAATTTTGTAATTTTTCCGCCTTACCTGTCAAGAATTGATCCATTAGGCTAAAGTCAAAGTTCTCAGAGGGAACTTCCATTCATAAACTTCTTAGAACATGCTGTATTGATCAAACAAAAATATTATAGCTGATACTCGTCTGGCAATTGTAGCCTCAACTTGTGAGTATTTGTATTCAAGAAAATATGGTAAGGCACAATATTTTTAAAGTATTTTATGCATAGTATCCAATGAAATACAGTTACACCTATTTTATGTATCATATTCCAAGAAATATAGGTCAATCTAGACTTTTAGTATTTTCTGTATTATATAGCAGGTTACAAATATTGGTTACAATTTCAATATCGTATGTATTGTATTCCAGGAAAAAAAAAACTGTAAGTCAGTTTGTCGTTTTAGTATTATATACATCAAATTCACACTTAAAAAGATCGGTCAATGTGTTGTTTTCGTTTAAGTCAATAGAAATAGATTACTTTAATTTTCTGATAACTTATATATTGCAGAGAAAAAAGGATGAGTTACTGTAATGTTCTTGTATTCAAGATGATAAAGATAATACAATAATAGATACATTAAGACTAATACAATTAATCTTCGCAGAGATATCATTTCTCGGAGTCTTTTATTAAAACATTTGACATTAGAGATAAATTAAAAGCATCAGATGAGAATATCAGTTACCCATAGTTGTGGGGGGCAGGCTTGGTGTAGTGGTTAAGCGCTTGGCTTGCGGCGCCGACGATCCGGGTTCGATTCCCGTGTTGCGCCACTATGTTTAAGAGGTTGGTTACCTCCTGCTTCCATGTGGCGATATAACTGAAAAATTGTTGAAAGCGACGTAAAACACCAATCAACCAACCAACCAACCAACCAACCCCAAGTTGTGGTGAAATCATGAAAATATTTCTGATTACATGTATTAGATTTAAAAAATAATAATAATAATAAGTGTGCTCATTTTCAGTACATGTTTAATCCTAAAAAGCACGTGTTTCATCAACACATCAGCAATTAATACAAATCAGAGTAAAATCGTTTTTCAGCAAATTGTTTTCACAAAAGAAGTAATGTTTAAGTATTACTTTATCACAAGTTTGACGGCAATTAGATTTTTAAAGACATGTTTTGACACGTAGTAAATTGCTACAAGTTCAAAGGGACGTTAATTGAAAATTTCTATGAGAGACTCTTAAAACATTTTATTCAGTATTTGCAATCAATTTATTACAGTGAATCAACTGTTATCACCAAAAATATTTACAGTTTCCCATGTAAATATTGTACAGCATTTCTGAGGCATTATTACATGTTTAAATGGAAAATTGCAATTAAATCACTAAAAAAATATTGCACTTTAAATAAAACTGTGATGATCACTAATGACAACCTTTTATCCGAAATGTATAGTTCATTTTGAAATTCAGTCTGGATCTAAATGGCACACTGAACGTTGAAATCTCATTACATCATAGAGATTACAACAAAACATCAATCCTGCCTACTACTCTACTTCATATATTGATAAAAAGAACTTACACATTAAAAATGACCGTGTTGTTGATTTTTAGCCGGTTTTGGTTTCTTATCTTGCCGATAACGATGGCAATAGTTCATGAAGGGGATTGCTTTAACCGAACTGACGCAGAGAAACTTTCGTCATATTTATACTCAGGTTATGACAAGGACATTCTCCCATCGTATGAAGCAAGTCTTCATATAAACAGCATCTTCTTTCTTTTGTCTATTGGAGATTTCGACGAGATCTCAGGAATTTTAACTACTTTTGGAGGAATTTTTTTGTCATGGAATGATGAGAGGCTGTCGTGGAATCCCTCTGCATACAATAATATATCAACATTTATGATACCATCGGACAACGTGTGGACACCCGAGATATTTTGTATAAACCCGGCTGAGGAGATGAAAAAAATTGGCAACAAATACTTTTCAGCAAGACTGAGTCACAATGGAGATGTCATGTGGTCTCCGGGTTCAGTTTTCAAAACAATATGTCGTGTTGATATCACGTATTTTCCTTTTGATAAACACGTTTGCGATATCACCTTTGCCGCGTGGGGATACAAAGCATCTGAAATTCGGCTAATTGCTTTCGCTTCTGATCTTTCAAAAGAAACGTATACGGAAAATTCACAATGGGCTCTCGAGGATGCCACTTTTTATGACTTTATCCTTGCAAATTCGAGTGGATTGTTAACTGTGACGTTGACCATAAAAAGAAAGCCAGCCTATTTTGCGTTGAATATTTTCTGTCCAGTATTTTTACTTCTGTTTTTAAATCCTCTTGTATTCCTTTTGCCAGTGGATAGTGGCGAAAGAGTATCATTCACCGTGACAATTTTCCTCTCGCTTTCTGTCTTTATGACTTTAATTAGTGAAGTCATACCAAAGTCATCTGAGCCTATGGCTCGCCTATCCATTTTCCTGGCTAGTGCTGTCGCATACAGCACAATTATTTGCGTCTTTGCTATTTTTGTTCTTGCGATGTACTTCAAGACAGAATCAGAAACTGTCCCAAAATGGATGACCAAGGTATTGATGGTGTTGAAACTTCTACATTGTACATATGATCGAGAATCAAGCAACACTACGGACTTCACATCTGTACCTGATTTGGAAAAAAAGGATTTTGATCTCAGTAAACGCTCATCGGATTCAAACATCAAGAAGACCCATGGTGTCACGTGGAAGAACATTGCTGAAGAGCTTGACCGAGTCGGATTCATATACTCATATATTTTATTATTAGTTTTGTGTATTTCTCTTGTCATTTCTTTAAATGTATGATCTTATAGCGAAGGCACTATGGTATTGATAACTTATATGTGTGTTTATATGTTTGTGTATGTGTCTTCATGTTAGTACATGTATGTCTTTGGATATGAACTTGACTATAGGTCTACGGTAAAATAATTGTGTGTAACTGACGTTCTTTAAAAATATACATGATGTAATCATTATTATATATTTATTAATGTGTTCTATTAAGCCAACAGGCGTCAAGTTATCAAGGACACCGCGATGTATGTGATGTGATATGTCACCTCTGCTAAGCAAATATACATGTATTTTAATTCAAAAGGAAAAGATCAGGAGTCCAGCGCGATACCACTAGGCCACGCCGGCTTTCATCGGAATGAAAGTAGTGTGTGATGTTTCATCCTTCGTGGCAGGATCTTCCTCAAAAAGGTTAAGATTAGCACGCGATACTGTGCGCCTGGTGTGTTTCTCATTAACTGTCAGAAGACTTTGTACCCAACGGGCCGAAAGTTTTTACATTCTAAGATACTCTGTCAGAATGGAATGAACTTTTCCTGTGAAATGCCAACTGTACTGGCTATATATCTTTCTGTAACTCGTCTGTCAGTCATAACAATATCAAGGACATTATTGACCATTTCTAGGGTTGCAACAGTGACAGGCCTTCCAGGACGGGGGTCATCCTCAAGGCTCTGTCTGCCACGCTTACATTCCGCCACCCACCTTTTCCGTGTAGCATATGGAGGGGCATATACGGTATATCCTTAGGTTTAAAACCTTTTTATGCAAATATTGGATCACTGCTCTTACACAGATCTTGTATTTTGCAAAAGCCTTGTTTATTTTAGAGTGTATATAGTCAGAGAATAGTAGGACATCAAAGTAATATCCCTGCGTACCCCTTATATACGAGGCTCACAACATATCAATCAGCCCTCGTATTTATCTCTTTTTACTGAAGATACATATGTTGTCGAAATGCGCATCTGGTGCACAAAATTAGAAGGTATATACGATTTATATTTATTAAGACAGAATGATAAAAGCGAAAGATAATAGAGAAAATACTTTTTTCTTAACCTCTAATTGTTCCCGTTTACCGATGTATCATTTTTCTTTTTTGGTGGGGGTGGGGGTGGTTATTATTATTATTATTATTTACTTATTTTTTATTTATTTATTTATTTATTTATTTATCATTGTTATTATTATTATTATTATTATTATTTATTTATTTATTTATTTATTTATTTATTTATTTATTTATTTGGTTTATTATTATCATTTCATTTTTGAGAACATTCTTGAGAAGAAGTAAAGGTCGATCGCTTCACTGATTTAGAAAATATATATTATGAAAATGTATTCGTTGAAAGAATTTATTTTAATTTAGATGGCCAAGTATGTAGGAATTAGAATAATATAATCTGAAAGAAGAATTAAATCTATATAGCAGAGATGCCATCGTGTAAATTATTTTTATTCATAAGATAATTGTTATTTCCAAAACTTCATTCTGTATACATGTCTTACGTTTAACCTGTATGGTTTCTTGCAGGGAGGGAGGAACATAGGGGTATTGTTATAAGCTTTTGCATTTGTCCTGACTGGAGTGATTTTAATTGCTTTCTCTAAGTAAAACAGTCAAAACGTGTAACCATGGCAACGAGAGACTCTAAGATACAATACGAATTTTTGTACTGTGATGGGTATGCTCAAAATTCACTGTATTACACACATGACACAGTGATACACTAACAGTATTTTCGTTTTTTACAATTTATTGTCTTTTTTTGTTCAGTAAGTCATTGCATATTAGACCAGAAGACTTTTTTTCACATATTTTCGTGATGACTTTAGGGAGCAACCATTTGATTTGTATGGGGGTGGGGGGGGGGGGGGGGGGGGGGGGAAGAAGACTTTGCAAAAAAAAAAAAAAAGTCCGGGCTGGCAAAAAAAACCCCCAATAAATAAATTTAAAAAAAATAATAATAATCCGGCTCTGAAACTGGGCAAAAAAATATTCAGGCCGGTGAAAGTCTTCTGCCCCCCCCCTCCCCCCCCCCCCAATAAAAATCAAACGGTTGCTCCTTTAATTTTGCGAGTATGGGTCCACACAAAGTAAATTACTCACCAATTATAATTGACTCTGTACTCTTGTATTAAATAAATATTAGAACATATAAACGTTATGATGTTGTGCACCAGACATATCCACATTGATACTTGTCTCATAAACGGGTGTTGTATGCAACCAGGGGACGCTTACTTCTCCCGGGCACCTGGTCTCACTTCGATTTTATTGGGGTTCGCATTTGTCTGAATATGACACTAAACACGATATTGTCCCCTTTATTCCATGGACTATGAGATATGGTTTACCCTTCGGTACCTCTTCGTTTTTTACTCTCATTTGTCAGAGGCTGCACCGATGTTTTGGACTTTCATAAACGAAATTTACAAATTACTACTAAACTTTTAACTCAGGGTTACAGATATCACAAGCTAAGAAAAACATTCGGCAAATTCTTCAGATCTTATTCAGAACTTCTATCTAAATTTGGAAATATTTCCTTTCAACAGTATGTATCCAATGGAATTTCCCATCCTTATTTTTACGGTGATCTCGTATATAAACTAAGGAAAGTAAAAGGCTCCGATAACGTTATTTTATCATGTAATAAAATAATCAAACGTCTTATAAATACACAATATGATATTGAGATCATCAAAAAGACTATAGGTCTTGTATTTGGCCCCTCTACAGCCTTATGCAGACTTTTACTTGAACGTTGCACGCTGACTAACAGGGCGGTGGGGACTATATGACGGGCCTTGTCCAAACCTCTTTCAGAGGAGACATGGTCCTGAACCTCGTCCCCTCTGACTGTTAGTCGGGACTCCTACAGATCTAGGGTCTTAGCTCGCTTTCAGACTGGCAGAGCACGGTTTATCATGTTGATGTCGCATATATTTTTATACCATTATGTATTTTACAATACCTTACGTGTTTATACTTTTATGACCTCTCAATATGCGATACCTGTTGACCCTTGTTCTTTACATGGAGGATTATTTATAAATTTTTAAATGTAAGTCCTTTGATTGTTCTGCTGTTACGGTGAGTGGGAAGGTGGGCCCGTAAACCGGTTAACCACACCATTTGTTTGGCTTTTGTCAAATTAAATGACCGTCCTAAGTCGGTATCGTAATTGCACTACAATCAAATATTTTTGTAATGTGATATATGTTCTAGTATATTATTTATATTCATGTACTGTATAGCTCTATGGTGACTTCTGCCACATAACTGAGCCAGTAACTCCTCTTTTTTCTCTCACAAATCACGATCTCGATCACGTACCAAGCAACAAACCTGGTGGGATCTCTCGGTCACGTACCAAGCAACAAACCTGGTGGGATCTCTCGGTCATGAACCAAGCAACAACCTGGTGGGATCTCTCGGTCACGAACCAAGCAACAAACCTGGTGGGATCTCTCGGTCACAAACCAAACAACAAACCAGGTGGGATCTCTCGGTCACGAACCAAGCTACAAACCTGGTGGGATCTCTCGGTCACGAACCAAGCTACAAACCTGGTGGGATCTCTCGGTCACGAACCAAGCAACAAACCTGGCAGGATCTCTCGGTCACGAACCAAGCAACAAACCAGGTCAAAGTTTGAATAAGAAAAATGTACGGTTGTTCAATGTCTTACGTGCCTGTAATGATTGTTATGTAAATCACAATTCTCAACATTTCGTAGGATTTTATGATCTACTGTTAATGTGCGTAGTAGTACATGTACAGTATACTGTGAAACCTGTATAAAGAGACCGCTTTTTAAACAACAATATTTATCTATACCTTACCACAAATGTTTATACAAAATCAACGTGAATTATGAGGACATCTACTATAAGTGGCTCGGGTTTTTTTTACCTTTCCTTTGATGTTTGTTTTTTGAAAGTTTCATTGTAATTTTCGTTTGTTTTAATAACAATTAAGTTTTACTTAATTATTTTAATGCTTTAAAATGTATGTCTTTTGTTATAAATGAATTTTGGATTAAGAAATACACTCAAGTGTAATTTAAAAAAAAATCCTGGAAATGCACATGTTTTAATGGGTATTAATGATTTGTTTTATATACAATAGAGAGTGTATATAGTCATGATTGCAAACTGTTTTGTATGTGCTGTGTGATCAACTTGGTTAGATATTATGGAATTTTAATCCACACAGTATTAACTATATCATTAGCATGGTGAATAGAGGTCAGACTAGTAATCTATGGGTAAGGATTCAATCCATACAGCAGACACAGGATTTTTATGTTGTTTTCGTAGACAAGAAATTGGATTTGTATATTCGTAGTCTACCCAGTTATCATTAGGTTCTGGCTTCATGATGAAAGCACCGTCAATGTCAGGGATTTTGATCGGTTGATTTTTCGTAGGAAAAATATTGTCTGTGATTGGATGTAATTACTGAATCTATTTATAATTCAACATTGATAACCATGCAAAATCTTTAATTCTAAAGTCATGCTCCTCAATGTAAATTTTAATGATCGGCAAAGTTTTCTTTACATTAAATTTTGGAGCGCGATGTTGGATGACTATGGTTAACTAGTTAAAATTTTAATATATAATGCAGGAGGGTTGACACACATTTTGATCTGTGACTTAGAATAAATATAAAACATATATTTTTAAATTAGTGCACCATATGTGCATTTCGACAACTTATGTCTCTTCAGTGATGCTCGTGGCCAAATGATTGGAATTCCCAAAGTATATAAATATTTAAAGAGCAGTGTTGAAACCAAAAATGACCGAAAAGTGAACCAAAGAATCTATTTAAGGACAGAGCTATGCATGAGTTATATACTCTTATAAATTTGTGACGATGGTTTGCTAGTTACCTCTATGTCAAACGTGACGATTTCAATTTCATTATTACCAAGTTCCCTTTCCTGAGCAGCAATATACATGTACCATTCTCTCCCGCATACGGCCTGAGAGCAAGGCTTCTTGCCACGAAACTACTCTCACATCTATTTACGTCCTGAAGTTGAATAATTGTTGCAGGAATTTTGCGACGAGTGTTGCATTCAAGCAGGAGACGCTTACTCCTCCCGATCTTGCCTCACTTTAATTGGGGTTCACATTTGTCTGAACATGACATTGTACACGATATTGTAATTTTATTCCATGGAATTCGAGATGTTAATCCTTCGGTACTTCTTTGTTGTTTACTTGTATTCCCGTCATTTTCATAATTTTTAGACACCTGAATTGGTTCAATCCATTATTTTATTACTTGGATTATTAAAACAGAACTGTTGATTTATTACATCTATTTAGATTCCTTGAGTAAACACTCAGTCGTGTATCCATTACAGACTTTGACCAAATTGTTGTAGATATTATGTATACAAACTTTATGGTATACGCCCTCACGAGGTAATGAAATTCAAAGAAAACTGTCTTACTAGTGGAAAATAAAAATCCGGAAAATGCATATGTTTTAAGAACAGATCAGTAAATGATATAAGTCGGGGCATGGTTTTGGAAGCTTTTTTCTTTGGAGGAGGTGTTTGTTTAGGATTCTTCTTTCTTTTTTTTTTTTATTGTTGCTTATGTGGTGAAAAAGCAAAATTCTTGAGCAAAATTTACCCTTACCGGCAATACTCATTTCTCATTCTTAATCACATTGTTTTCACATCTTCATTAAAATATCTTCAGTGACATTAATTGTTTATATGCGTATACGTTTCCACAACTTATGTCTAAGTAGTATTCCTTTAAATACTTGTTTTCAACTTGTGGCAAAAGACTATTTGTTCTACACAACGACAACAACACAAAGAATCTAATTTGAAACAGGTTTCATTCTGCAGTTGCAATCGATTTATTACACTTTGTTCAACGATACCCCCTAATACATTTACAATTTCTTTGTAAATATTGTTTGTCAGTTTGTAAAGCTTTATTGTTTACTAATAAATGTTTAAAGTGGAGGGCTGCAATGAAGGCATTTAATGTCAATTTCCACTGACAATAAGGCAGCGATTTAACAATGCAGAGATATAAAATCAATTCAGATTGTGTATATTTTTAATTCATTAATTGCTTTTTTCCATCAGCACTATTTATGATATTCAGACGGCATGTACGATTCATTTTGAAATTCTGTCTGGATTGTAGTCACACACTGAACTGAGTGTAACAACACTTAATTCCAGTGTACTATTCTGCCTCATATATAGATTCAAAGTGCTTGAACATTGAAAATGAGCATGTTGTTGATTCGTAATCGGATTTTCTTTCCTATCGTATTGATGATGCTGATGATAATTCACGAAGGGAATTGCTTTAACAGAACTGATGCAGAGAAACTTTCGTTATATTTATACTCAGGTTATGACAAGGACATCCTCCCATCGTATGAAACAAGTGTAGATATAGCCAGCATCTTTTATCTATTGTTCATTGGAGATTTCGATGAGATTTCTGGAGTTTTAACTACTTTTGGAGGTTTTATCTTTTCATGGAATGATGAGAGGCTGTCATGGAACCCCTCTACATATAATAATTTATCAACATTTGTGGTTCCATCAGTTAATATTTGGAAACCCGAGATATTTTGTATCAACCCAGCTGAAGAAATGAAAAAAATTGGCGGCAATTCCTTTTCTGCAAGACTGAGTCATACAGGAGATGTCGTTTGGTCTCCTAGTTCTATTTTCAAAACAATATGTCATGTTGATATCACTTATTTTCCTTTTGATAAACACATTTGCGATATCTCTTTTGCGGCATGGGTATATCAAGAAACTGAGATTCGGCTCCTTACTTTAAATTCTAATCTTCCAAGGAGTATGTATACGGAAAATTCTCAATGGTCTCTCGAGGAAGGCATTTTGAACGGTGTTACAAAGGGAAACATGAAAGGGTCGGTTACAGTGAAATTGACTATAAAACGAAAGCCAACCTACTATGCGTTGAATATTTTTAGCCCGGTACTTTTACTTCTATTTCTAAATCCTCTTGTATTCCTTTTGCCAGTGGACAGTGGTGAAAGAGTATCATTTACCGTGACAATTTTCCTATCGCTTTCTGTCTTCATGACTTTGATAAGTGAAGTCATACCAAAATCGTCTGAGCCTATGGCTCGCTTGTCCCTTTTTCTAGCTGGTGCAGTAGCATACAGCACAATTATTTGCGTATTGGCCATTTTCTTTCTTTCGATTTATTTCAAGACAGAATTAGAACCTGTCCCAAAATGGATGAATAAGGTATTGACGGTGTTGAAACTTCTACATTGTACATATGATCGGGAACCGAGCAACGCTACAGAAATCACACCTGTGTCTGATTTGGAAAAAAAGGATTTTGATCTTATCGAACACTCCGCAGATTCAAATGTTACGAAGTCGTATGGTATCACGTGGAAGAATATTGCTGAAGAGCTTGACCGAGTCGCATTTATGTACTCATATATTTTGCTATTAATCTTGTGTGGTTCTTTTGTAATTTCTTTGTATATGTAATCCTATCTGGAGGCAGTGATTTTGTTAGTTGTTCCTGCATAAGCATAAGATTATGTAATTGGTCCTGTATGAGTATAAGTCTGATGATAGGTTTATATTAAATGATTTCTGTGTAACTGGATTTCATAATCACTACGAAATCATCTTAGTGTATTTAAATATTTGTTGCAAGTGGGCTGTGATGCTTCGATGTATGCTATGTGATATTGTGTGTCTTTGTTAGTCATTATTAAGTAAGGATACATGTCTTTTAATTAAGAATGAGAATGAATGATAAAAGTAAGTTAATAATTAAAAACTATCAGCAAGACGAAATTTCTTTATCCGTGTTTACACCCCGATATATCACGTTTTACGTTAAGGGTTTGGCCGTCAATGCACACCGTGCATCAATCGAATTTTAACCGTTAACATAGCTTAAGGCTTTAAGGTATATGAGATATAAATAGCTTAAGATATTTTTTACCAAAAACTCCAATCAAGGAAAATCTGGTTGAACTTAAGAGAAGATTGCTACTTATGAAGGTTAACAAGATGAAAAATACCCCCAAATATATGAATATGAATTTATTAGCTTAACAGAGAAGCTTATTGACGATGTAAATATTTCATAGGTAAGAAATGAAGAAATAGATGTTTTGGAAAATGCTTGTAACCAAGAGGTCCATAAAAACGGTTTATATTTACCTTCTTCGGAACCACTGTTTAGTATGTTACAGATTGCATAAGCATTGCAAAACACAGAAACCATTTTAATATGTTTGAAAACATTTCCTACAGGATTTTGTTGACTTATGAACAAATATTCAATTATATATCACAACGATGGCAGTCTACTTGTCACTACTGAAGTAATTCCAATATATTTTTTGCTGGTAAAACAAATCTATTGAATAAGCACGTTCATACATTTCGTTAAATCTAAGTTGTTTTTAATTTCCCTTTACCTTATTTCATAACAATTACAAATAATGTCTTTCATATACATTTTGTTTCTCGCTGATGACACGTGTATTATACAGAAACGCTGCGTTTTGTATACATGTATGAAGTATTATTTATGTAATCATTTTCTGTTGCAGAGTGATTTGGTGATAAAATAACATTAATGTGTGACAATAACAAAAAGCCTCAATGAGCTGAATTGCACATTTCTTGGCGAGGTCTTTAATTTCCCGAGTACTGGTCCAAACAAAACTAAAACTCACTAATTCTTAGCTACCCCAAAGTAAGTTGTAAAATATAAAAATGTATGTTATCTCTCATAGAAGAAATTGTATCTTGCCAATAATTCGTGAGATACTGCAGTATTTAAAATCTTGCAAAGTAGAAATGACTTAAAAGTACACAATTTAATATTCTTTTGATCCAGTGTAGCTCTCTTTGATGTTTACGGGGTATAAATGTATGGCATACAGGGATTTTTATCAATGGAATTTTATATGTATTCATTTACCAACTGTCAGAATTTGAATCATTTTGTGAAAGGGGAGTAATTCGTCTTGTACTTGACATTTAGATTTTTGCACTTATGCTTATGGTGACGGCAATTATCTGATACAGTGCCCAGAAATTAAGAACTATACAATGGGCCAACTCGAAGAGGTGACTGATTTTTACATATCACATCTGTCGTAAAATTGGGTCTTTGTTGGCCCGACACATATTGGTCCCGCCTAAGCAGCTAACCGACTAAGCTAAGCCGACATAAATTTTGATTGAAGAAAGGTGTACTATAGCAGCAAGACGTGGCCCCATGCATTTTGATGATAGGCCACAAGACATAAGATCTTGAATACTGATTGACCATTTTGACTCAGCCAGCAGATCTAGGACGAAGCCCTGATAAGGGGATTGGGGAGCGAGGCCCCCAATGAAGCTTTCGCAATTTGGCAATTTTGGGGCATAAAAATTGCGCATTTTCACTTCAATTGACCGTTCTCATTTGGTACAACAGCTGCCGTGCAAACGAAGATTTTTGTCATGTTATGTATGTTTTATCCATACCTTGTTTTTCTTTTTGTACATGCAGTGGATTTTCTCATACAGCTGAGTCCTATCTGATCTTCTAATAAATCTTATTTAGGTATAATATGATTGAAAAAGGGGTTGCGACCTGCCATGAATGTTTTTCAGTCTGGAGGGGTGGAGTTGGGGTTGATGCCCTGAACTTAGGCAAAATGACCTTTGTTGGGCAAAATTTTGTAATCAAAAGGGGTTGCAACCCCGCAACTCCTACCTACTACCGGTTTATCAATTATCATAAAACGGATTGAACGCTGGTTTGTACACGAAAATTTTTTCCACTCGAATAAATTCTATTGACGAAATAAGGAAAGAAATCAAGTCATATTAGAGCATACAATAATAAACATCTGTATTAAAAGAGAGCCATGACAAGATTTCAAGACCACGCCTATTCTCCACTCCCGAGAACTGGGATCATGCACTAGATGATATAGTCGAATACTTCTAGCCCATAATGAAATCCCAGAGGAGTAGCGATAAAAAACAAATTGTTTACGGACGGACGGACGACAAATGGTATCGCATAAGCTTTGCTGCTCTGTGGGAAGTAGAGCTAATAAAATTGGAAGAAAAGAATACATTCATTTACTTATTTAAAATGAACTATGTAGACGAACACAAACACAATTGAAATACAGTTTTTATTCTGAAACCAGATCAAAATCAACTTTACTCCAAGGGATTTCTGACCTGATCATTATCTGTTGTATATCTTGAAACATGTTGACTTGTCAGACTATTGTGTCGACTTGTCAGACAAATGTGTTGATTTGTCAGACTATTATGTCGACTTGTCAGACTAATGTGTCGACCTGTCAGACTTTGTGTCGATTTGTCAGAATATTATTACGACATATCAGAAAGTATGACGACTTGTCGGAATATTATGACAACTTGTCAGATTGAATGACGACTTGTCAAATTGTTATGTCGACCTGTCAGAATATTATGTCGACTTTTCAGACATTACGGCGACTTGTCAGAGGATTATGTTAGATAAGAAAAACAGACGAAATATGCCACTCCCCCATCCTATACTCTACCATTAAAAGTTGATTAATTTTTAACAGTTTATTGCTTTCATAAAATTTGGGATGTCAGAGTATCTTCTGCGAAATGCTGTTCTACCAAAACACCTATCCATTTTTGTTTTTCAAGAAGAAATTGAAGCCGGCGTGGCCTAGTGGTATCGCGCTGGACTCTTGATCGGGAGGCCGGGGTTCGAGTCCCACTCTGGTCACGCCGGTGTTCTGTCTTTCGAATGAGACAGTAAAAACCGAGCCCTGTGTCGTGGTATGCATGGCACGTTAAAGATCCCTCACTGCTTCGTGTGGGTCGTTGCAAAGGTCAAAATTTGTATGCCCTGCATCAGGAAGATGCCGTCACCATGTACGTGAAATATTTATGGTGTAACGTTAAACAAAAAATCAATCAATCAATCAAGAAGAAATTGAGTTTTAGCTTATTTTCATTTGTTATATAAATGTCTGTACCGTCATGATTAAATGTCCCACTTGTCCGACCTAAAAAGACGTCATTACAATCAAATTTTCCTTTAAATAATCAATCGTTTGAGGAAAAAGAGATCGGTGTATTATTGGGGGCGGGGGGGGGGGGGGTTGTTTCGTAATATAGAGTTATCTTTCCTTTGAATAAGTTTCTCACGTAGAATAGACCCTTTGGCTATTACTGCAGGACTAACATTTTGTTTGTTATAATGATAACTGTTCCCGCAAAATGACGTCAGATACAATTAATTTTGTATTATGACTTCAAAATTTTTACGGGAACAGTTATCATTTTACCAACCAAAATGTTTATCCCGCAGTAATAGCGAACAGATCTATAACTGTGACGTAAACCTCATCTCAGGAAACAGATATAAAACTACGGGAAATAATGGGACAGACATGACGCTTCCATAGGAATTTTTAACGTCACTATGGTTATGACGTCAGATAACTCTCGAATATCAACAGTGTAGAGGATATTGCTAAAGTGATCGGTAGACGAGAAATAGAATTGTTAATCTTAGGTCTTATACATACGTACCGCATGCTAGGTATGACGCTATTCCATTGGTGGGTATGTCGATTATGTTTTTATGGCAATTTCAAAAAGTTTAACCGTCATATTCGCGACATGGAGGGAAAAGGTCACCTACCCCTGTTTTACAACACAGTGGCGCAGTTCAGGAATCTATCCTATAACAACACAGTGGTGCAATTCAGAAATCGAATCCATAACAATATAGTGGCGCAATTCGGGAATAGAACCCATGACAATATAGAGGCGCAATCTTGGAGTCGAACCCATAACAACATAGTGGCGCAATCCGGGAATCGAACCCATAGTAACGTGGTGGCTCAATCCGGGAATCAGACCCATAAATACATAGAGGCGCACATCGGGAATTAACCCCATATTACTAATGTTATTGGGAGATTAAGGAAAAAGATGTGTTAGTGAAAAAACGAGGTCTCATGTCACGGTAGGCATGGTACATAAAGATCCCTCATTGCTGGTGGATGTGTTGCAAGGTATAAATTTTTATGCAATGCATTAGGCAAACGCCGTCATCATATATATGAAATAACCATTGAGTAACACTATTAAAATTAATCAATTGATATTTTACAGTGTTTTACTCCATTAGGTTTTGTATAATTTGCCTCACTTTAAAACTAAGGAGTATCTCCCTCATGCATAGCTCTGTCCTTAGATAGATTCTTTGGTTTACTTTTCGGTCATTTTGGTTCAACACTGCTCTTCAAATATTTATATATTATGAGAATCCAATTATTCGGCCACGAGCATCACCGAAGAGACATAATTTGTCGAAATGCGCATCTGGTGCATAAAATTAAAAGGTATATATGATCTATATTTATTAAATAAATAAGTATTTCTGTGAACAGTGTCACTTGTTAAACATCAACAGTCTCAGTAAACAAGGGGGGAGTATATGCTTATACAATTATAATTAAACAAATATGATTAACAAAGAAACCCTCAGAATTAAAAAAAAAAGTTAATAAAACGACGAGTCCAATCTATTCATAGTAGGAGTGCCAGATTGTACTAGATACAGTTTTTCATATGTAGTGAAAGTAATACTTTACATCTGAGCATCTGAGCAACCGACATTGGAGCAGGGGATACCAACCTCTTAAACATAGTGATACAACCCGGGAATCGAACATGGGTCGCCAGTGTCGCAAGCCAAGTGCTTAACCACTACACCAAGACTGCTCCTTCGTATAACCCGGATGCACGACTTCATTGCTGTGAGACGACATTGTCTTGAGTGCGAGGTTGATGTGACATTCAGAAATGGGTTACATATAAAAAAATCACAGTTACAATGATAGACACACAGACTGATAGACAAACAGAAATATGATATGTATATATCTATTGTCAAACTGGTACAAATCAATACTATTCCTCCTAATAATATTAATATATGATTCTTCTACCAGATCAAAACAATTTTATAAACATATGTGAACAATTCATTTAATACAAAATAATGATGCTCAAATCCAACTCCCCCTCCCCCTACCGCCTGCCTTTCACAAAAAGTAGGGCAGAGAATATTTTGTCTAAGTGGGAAGATTTCATTTAAGCTCCGCTTAAAATTCTGTATTAGATCAGACAATCAGCCAATCAAAAGCCCTGATAATGACAATGCTTTGGCGATGAAACCAGTACCTATTTATGGCTGGTACACTATAAAAATGCAGATAAAAGGTTTTCCATACTGATACAACATGAAAATCCTGTGACTGCGATATGGTTCGAACCCCTGACCCACCCAATTTTCTATCCCTACTTTCTGTTCAGTTTGCCAAGAATACAGAAAATGCTCAATCAGTCATAAAATAAATCACCAAAATTCACCTAATATATATATTTCCTACACGTTATAAACTTTGAGACTTTTTTTAAAATCTACATTCCACTATAATTCAAGATTTAAGTATTGGAACAAATTAAGATTTATTTTTATTTCAAACAAATTGAAAAAAAAAATACTATGTAGTCAAACTTATTTTCAGCGACCGCCCAAAGAGAAGGAGCACTTATAATAGATGACCTCATAATACAAATTGATGATCATGTGTCGAGAATAAGTGGTAAGGAACAAAGAAAGTGGTGGTTTAAGTCAGTTGATTGCGTAAAGTAGGTTTGGGTGTATATTGATGTAATATAAACGCCAAACTAAAACAGTAGATGATAAAATGCTGTGTAATATGAAAAAGTTTGACTTAAATTCACAACTATTACAAACGAGAACATAATGGGACATCTAACTATGGAACTCACCAGCTATACACGCCCATTTCGAATCGACTTATACATAATACCGATTCTTTACTGAGAAGAGATCGGAAATATTCCGAATGTATTATGAAATATGACCTTGGTTTTATCATTAGCGATAATGCAATATTTCAATAATATATTTACTTATAATATTGTATACATATTAATTTCAGCACTTTAATTCACTGGAGAAACATACAAAGATGAAATGTTCTTATTTTCTCACTATAGACATTAATCATTGTAAAACAAAAAGTCGAAAAACAAGATTTTACTTAGAAACTGAAGATAAATCCCGAGGGATATACCTCATGCAAAGTCACTGGTTTGGATCATCTCAGCATTTGAGAATGAACCCTACTGACCTTCAATATACACTCGAACATTGTTGAATCGGATGACATCACAATACTTCATACCTCTGTCACAACTCGGACGAACAATGAAAGATCTATTGTGACGTCATGAAATTCGAGTAATCTTCGGCCAAAGTAATATTTTTTGGCTATCCATCCGTTCTATACCATAAAACCATGCTCCTGTCGGAGACGTTCATACGTTAACATTCCTTTGAAAAATAGAGCGTATTAGCTGATAAAACATCGACCCAAAAATAGATTCCGTCATGCGGTGCATCGATAAATATGGAGTCCACGCCCAACACGAATTAATAGAACACATACACACGGACACCAACATAAATCATACATATAAAGAAATTACAAAAGAAATACACAAAAGTAATGAGAAAATGTATGAATATATGAATGCAACTCGGTCAATCTCTTCAGCAATATTCTTCCACGTGACATTATAAGACTTCATGACATCAGAGGAGTGTTCGATGAGATCAAAATTCTTTTTATCCAAATCAGGTACAGGTGTGTTTTCATTAGTGTTACATGATTCCGGATCGAATGTACAATGTAGAAGTTTTAACAACATTAATAATCTGGTCATCCATTTTGGGACAGGTTCTGATTCCGTCTTGAAATATATCGAAAGAATGACAATGGCCAAGACGCAAATAATTGTGCTGTATGCTACTGCACCAGCTAGAAAAAAGGACAAACGAGCCATAGGCTCAGACGATTTCGGTATGACTTCACTTATCAAAGTCATGAAGACAGAGAGCGAGAGGAATATTGTAACGGTAAATGATACTCTTTCGCCACTATCCACTGGCAAAAGGAATACAAGAGGATTTAAAAATAGAAGTAAAAGTACGGGGCTGAAAATGTTCAACGCAAAATAGGTTGGTTTTCGTTTTATAATCAATTTCACTGTTATCGAACCTTCCGTGTTTCCTTCTGTAATATTGTGAAAAGTGCCTTCCTCAAGAGCCCATTGAGAATTTTCCGTATATACCTGCCTTGAGAGAACAGATTTCATAGCGAGGAGCCGAATTTCTGATGACTGATATGCCCATGCGACAAAAGAGACATTGCAAGTGTGTTTATCAAAAGGAAAATACGTGATATCAACATGGCATATACTTTTGAAAACTGAACCCGGAGACCACATGACATCTCCATTATGACTCAGTCTTACAGAAAAGTATTTGTCGCCAATTTTTTTCATTTCTTCAGCAGGGTTAATACAAAATATCCCAGGTGTCCACACGTTGTCCGATGGTACCATAAATGTTGATATATTATTGTATGCAGAGGGGTTCCATGAGAGCCTTTCATCATTCCATGAAAAGATAAAAGCTCCAAAAGTAGTTAAAACTCCAGAAATCTCGTCGAAATCTCCAATGAACAATAGATAGAATGTGCTGTTTATATGAAGACTTGTTTCATAAGATGGGAGAATGTCCTTGTCATAACCTGAGTATAAATATGACGAAAGTTTCTCAGCGTCAGTTCGGTTAAAGCAATTCACTTCATAAATTGTCACCATCGTTTTCAGCAAGATCGGAAACAAAAACCGTCTAAAAATTAACAACACACTCATTTTTAATGTGTAAACACTTTATATCAATATATGAAGTAGAATAGTAAACACGAATTAAGTTTTTTTTTTTGCTATCCTTTATGAAATACCGTTATTTCAGAGTTCAGTATGCCACTCATATCCAGATTGAATTTCAAAATGAACCATACATTTCGGTTAACGACCTGTAATTACTTACCAATCTTTAAGATAGACAAAATTAATTATTAGTTAACTTTAGTCAGAAGTGAATTGATTTCATCTCTGCTTTTTCAGATCATAATGCTATTTACAGTACATTATGCCTTTTAATGACTTAATTGCAATTTTCCATTTAAACATATAATAATGCTTTAGAAATTGATATACAATATTTACATGAGAAATTGTAAATGCATTTAATGATAACAGTTGATTCATTGTAATAAATTAATTGCAAATACCGAGCTTAACGCTTTTTGAGAGACCATTATTGAAATTTTCAATTAACGTCCCTTTGATCTTGTAGTACTTTATTACAAGCCAAAACATGTCTTTAAAAATATAATTGCTGTCAAACTCGTAATATAGTAAAGCCTAGACATTAGTTCTTTTGTGATAACAATTTGCTAAAAACTATTTTACTCCGACTTGTATTATTTGTTGATGTGTTCATAAAACACGTGCATTTTTCGGATGCAAATATTGTACTGAAAAATGAACTCGCGTATTATTATTATTTTTTATCATTTTTGTTGTTCTTCTTATTGTTGTTAAGGAGTAAAGCTAGGTGCCGAGGGAGAGTAACTATCTCCTGTCTGCTAACATCTACATTATATTAAGATTAGGTGCCCAGGGAGAGTAAGTATCTCCTGCCTGCTAGCATCTATATTATATCAAGATTAGGTGTCCAGGGAGAGTAAGTATCTCTTGTCTGCTAGCATCTACATTATATTAAGATTTGGTGTCCAGGGAGAGTGAGTATCTCCTGTCTGCTAGCATCTACATTACATTAAGATTAGGTGTCCAGGGAGAGTACGTATCTCCTGTCTGCTAGCATCTACATTATATTAAGATAGGGTGCACAGGGAGAGTGAGTATCTCCTGTCTGCTAGCATCTACATTATATTAAGATTAGGTGTCTAGGGAGAGTGAGTATCTCTTGCCCGCTAGCATCTACATTATATTAAGATTAGGTGTCCAGGGAGAGTAAGTATCTTCTATCTGCTAACATCCATATTATATTAAGATTAGGTGTCCAGGGAAAGTAAGTATCTTCTGTCTGCCTGCTAGCATCTACATTATATAAATATTAGGTGTCCAGGGAGAGTAAGTATCTCCTGCCTGCTAGCATCTACATTATATTAAGATTAGGTGTCCAGGGAGAGTGAGTATCTCCTGCCTGCTAGCATCTGTATTATATTAAGATTAAGTGTCCAGGGAGAGTAAGTTTCGCCTGTGTGCTAGCATTTACATTATATTAAGATTAGGTGTCCAGGGAGAGTGAGTATCTCCTGTCTGCTAGCATCTACATTATATTAAGATTAGGTGTCCAGGGAGAGTAAGTATCTCTTGTCTGCTAGCATCTACATTATACTAAGATTATGTGCACAGGAAGAGTGAGTATCACCTGCCTACTAGCATCTACATTACATTAAGATTAGGTGTCCAGGGAGAGTACGTATCACCTGTCTGCTAGCATCTGCATTATATTAAGATAGGGTGCACAGGGAGAGTGAGTATCTCTTGTCTGCTAGCATCTACATTATATTAAGATTAGGTGTCCAGGGAAAGTAAGTATCTCCTGTCTGTCTGCTAGCATCTACATTATATTAAGATTAGGTGTCCAGGGAGAGTAAGTACCTGCTATCTGCTAGCATCCACATTATATTAAGATTAGGTGTCCAGGGAGAGTGAGTATCTCATGTCTGCTAGCATCTACATTATATTAAGATTAGGTGTCCAGGGAGAGTAAGTATATTGAGATTAGGTGTCCAGGGAGAGTAAGTATCTTCTATCTGCTAACATCCACATTATATTAAGATTAGGTGTCCAGGGAAAGTAAGTATCTCCTGTCTGCCTGCTAGCATCTACATTATATAAATATTAGGTGTCCAGGGAGAGTAAGTATCTCCTGCCTGCTAGCATCTACATTATATTAAGATTAGGTGTCCAGGGAGAGTGAGTATCTCCTGCCTGCTAGCATCTATATTATATTAAGATTAAGTGTCCAGGGAGAGTAAGGTTCCCCTGTATGCTAGCATCTACATTATATTAAGATTCGGTGTCCAGGGAGAGTGAGTATCTCCTGTCTGTCTGCTAGCATCTACATTATATTAATATTAGGTGTCCAGGGAGAGTAAGTATCTCCTGCCTGCTAGCATCTACATTATACTAAGATTATGTGCACAGGAAGAGTGAGTATCACCTGTCTGCTAGCATCTGCATTATATTAAGATAGGGTGCATAGGGAGAGTGAGTATCTCCTGTCTGCTAGCATCTACATTATATTAAGATTAGGTGTCCAGGGAGAGTGAGTATCTCTTGTCTGCTAGCATCTACATTATATTAAGATTAGGTGTCCAGGGAGAGTAAGTATCTCCTGTCTGTCTGCTAGCATCTACATTATATTAAGATTAGGTGTCCAAGGAGAGTAAGTATCTCCTATCTGCTAGCATCCACATTATATTAAGATTAGGTGTCCAGGGAGAGTAAGTATCTCCTGTCTGTCTGCTAGCATCTACATTATATTAAGATTAGGTGTCCAGGGAGAGTAAGTATCTCCTATCTGCTAGCATCCACATTATATTAAGATTAGGTGTCCAGGGAGAGTAAGTATCGCCTGTGTGCTAGCATTTACATTATATTAAGATTAGGTGTCCAGGGAGAGTAAGTATCGCCTATGTGCTAGCATCTACATTATATTAAGATTAGGTGTCCAGGGAGAGTAAGTATCTCTTGTCTGCTGGCATCTACATTATATTAAGATTAGGTGAACAGTGAGAGTGAGTATCTCCTGCCTGCTAGCATTTACATTATATTAAGTTTAGGTGTCCAGGGAGAGTAAGTATTCCCTGTGTGCTAGCATCTACATTATATTAAGATTAGGTGTCCAGGGAGAGTAAGTATCTCCTGTCTGCCAGCATCTACATTATATTAAGATTAAGTATCCAGGGAGAGTAAGTATCTGCTGTCTACTAGCATATACATAATATTAAGATTAGGTGTCCAGGGAGAGTAAGTATCTCCTGTCTGCTGGCATTTACATTATATTAAGATTAGGTGTCCAGGGAAAGGAAGTATCTCCTGTCTGTCTGCTAACATCCCAATTATATTAAGATTAGGTCTCCAGGGAGAGTAAGTATCTCTTGTCTGACAGCATCTACATTATGTTAAGATTAGGTGTCCAGGGAGAGTAAGTATCTCCTGTCTGCTAGCATCTACATTATATTAAGATTAGGTGTCCAGGGAGACTAAGTATCTCCTGTCTGCTAGCATCTACATTATATTACGATTAGGTGTCCAGGGAGAATGAGTATCTCCTCTATGCCAGCATATACATTATATTAATATTAGGTATCCAGGCAGAGTAAGTATCTCCTGTCTGCCTGCATCTACATTATATTAAGATTAGGTGTCCAGGGAGAGTATCTCCTGTCTGCCAGCATCTACATTATATTAAGATTAAGTGTACTTGGAGAGTAAGTATTTCCTGTCTGTCTGCTAACATCCACATTATATTAAGATTAGGTGTCCAAGGAGAGTTACTATCGCATGTGTGCTGGCATCTACATTATATTAAGATTAGGTGTCCAGGGAGAGTAAGTATCTTTTGTCTACTAGCATCTACATTATATTAAGATTAGGTGCACAGGGAGAGTGAGTATCTCCTGCCTGCTAGCATCTATATTATATTAAGATTAAGTGTCCATGGAGAGAAAGTTTCGCCTGTGTGCTAGCATTTACATTATATTATGATTAGGTGTCCAGGGAGAGTATCTCCTGTCTGCCAGCATCTACATTATATTAAGATTAGGTGTACTTGGAGAGTAAGTATCTCCTGTCTGTCTGCTAACATCCACATTATATTAAGATTAGGTGTCCAAGGAGAGTTACTATCGCATGTGTGCTGGCATTTACATTATATTAAGATTAAGTGTCCAGGGAGAGTATGTATCTCCTGTCTGCTAGCGTATACATTATATTAAGATTAGGTGTCCAGGGAGAGTAATTATCTCTGTCTGCTGGCATTTGCATTATATTAAGATTAGGTGTCCAGGGAGAGTAAATATCTCCTGTCTGTCTGCTAACATCCACATTATATTAAGATTAGGTGTCCAGGGAGAGTCAGTATCTCCTGTCTGCTAGCATCTATATTATATTTAGATTATGATGTTCAGGGAGAGTAAGTATATCCTGTCTGCTAGCATCTACATTATATGAAGATTATGTGTCCAGGGAGAGTAAGTATCTCCTGTCTGCCAGCATCTACATTATATTAAGATTAGGTGTCCAGGGAGAATGAGTATGTCCTCTCTGCCACCATATACATTATATTAAGATTAGGTGTTCAGGCAGAGTAAGTATCTCCTCTCTGGCTGCATCTACATTATATTAAGATTAGGTGTCCAGGGAGAGTATCGCCTGTCTGCTAGCATCTACATTATATTAAGATTAGGTGTACTTGGAGAGTAAGTATCTCCTGTCTGCCAGCATATACATTATATTAAGATTAAGTGTCCAAGGAGAGTGAGTATCTCCTGACTGCTGGCATCTACATTATATTAAGATTAGGTGTCCAGGGAGAGTGAGTATTTCCTGACTGCTAGCATCTACATTATATTAAGATTAAGAGTCCAGGGAGAGTGAGTATCTCCTGACTGCTAGCATCTACATTATATTAAGATTAGGTGTCCAGGGAGAATGAGTATCTCCTGACTGCTAGTATCTACATTATATTAAGATTAGGTGTCCAGGGAGAGTGAGTATCTCCTGTCTGCTTACATCTACGTTATATTTAAATTATGTGTCCAGGGAGAGTAAGTATCTCCTTTCTGCCAGCATCTACATTATATTAAGATTAAGTGTCCAGGGAGAGTGAGTATCTCCTGACTGCTAGCATCTACATTATATTAAGATTAGGTGTCCAGGGAGAGTGAGTATCTCCTGACTGCTAGCATCTACATTATATTAAGATTAGGTGTCCAGGGAGAGTGAGTATCTCCTGACTGCTAGCATCTACATTATATTAAGATTAAGTGTCCAGGGAGAGTGAGTATTTCCTGTCTGCCATCATATACATTATATTAAGATTAAGTGTCCAGGGAGAGTAAATATCTCCTGTCTGCCATCATATACATTATATTAAGGTTAGGTGTCCAGGGAGAGTAAGTATATCCTGTCTGCCAGCATCTACATTATATTTCGATTTTAAATCGTTATGCATGCATGTACTTACAAATTTTAGGCCATTTCGACCTTAATGATACCATTCCCTTAATTGATTGATTGATTGATTATTGTTCTACGTAACTCCACTATTATTTCACGTATATATGGTGACGGCATCTGCCTGATGCATTGCATAGAGATTTCTACCTTTGCAACAGACCCACCCAAAGCAGTGAGGGATCTTTTACGTGCCACGCCTACTGTGACACGGGGCCTCGGTTTTTACGGTCTCATCCGAAAGACAGAACATCGGTGCGCCAAGGGCGAGAGTCTAACCCGGGACCTCTAGGTCACGAGCCGAGCACTTCATCCACTAGGCCACACCGGCTTCCATTCCTTTGACAACTGTTAATATGTTTAATATGAGGTAAGATGTATTACACAAATAAGCAATAATATTATTTTAATGTGATATTATTTCACATGATGATTTCAAACTCAGATTTTTTATGATTTCACCACAGCTGGGTGTAATTAATATCATCAACTGATGATCTTGATTTATCTGTACTGTCAAAGATGCTAACAGGCTAAAAGTTTCTGAGAAATGATGTCTCTGCGAAGGTTTATTGTATTAGTCTTATTGTGTTATATTATTGTTTTAACTTCATCACCTTAAATTTGATACATTTAATACAAAAACATTGCAGTGACTCATCCTTTTTCTCCGAAATACGATATATAAAGCACTAGAAAAGTAAAGGGACCTACTTCTATTGTCTTGAACAAAACAGCACATTGACTCATCTTTATAACTCTCTTTTTTCTTTCTGAATTTGATGCATAAAATATTAAAAGGGCACAGTAACTTACTTTTTTTCCTTGAACACAATGCATATATATTAATTGTGTACTGTCAAGTCGGTTATTTCTATTTCGCGGGATTTTTTGAAAATACGCGATAATACATATTTGGGAGAGATAATGGAAATTTTGTATTTTACAGCTTAGTTTGGGTAGCTAGCCTAATGATCGGTGAGATTTTATTTTTGCGTGGACCAGGGCTCGAGAAGTTAAAGACCTCTCCTAGAAATGCACAATTCAGCTCATTGGCGAATTTAACTCTGGTCTTTTTCTTTTTTATGTTTGTTATTTTATAGCCGTTGTGGCTCAGTAAATGAGGTGCTCTGTTTGTAACCGAGAAGTCTCGGGTTCGACTCCCGCCGTGGACACAATGGTGTCTTGCCTTTCGGATGAGACAATAGTTGAATCCACACTTTAGCGATATAAGCGGCTTTGCGTAACGTGTCAGAGGTCAATGGGGAAAAAGTCCCGGACGCACTCGCGGAAAAGCAATAACCGTGTAGTAAAAGCGAAGATGAAAATGTGCCAAATTATTCAATCAAACGCTGCAACATTAAGAAAAAAAATATTATAACCATGTAGAGGTTAGTGTAAATATTAATTTCAAATAGATTTTTATGTTAGTTTCATTTAATATAATAGAAATATATAGATTTAATGTAGCACTACTGTCAAAGTAGCAAGTGTCAATATCACGTGGGCCGGTATGAACATTTGAATCAATGAAGTTTAACAATGGACATTGTTGTAACGGATGATCCCACTTATTTTGAAAGAGGTTCCAACATGTTTTGATCGAGGTCCTAGGCAGGAAAGGTGGTATGTAGAATTGTATACATGTGTTAGTGTGTGAGGGAAGTGTCGGGCGGAGGGCGTGCAATGACATGAAAGTTTTGGTTAAAATTCCAAATGAAAAAGGGACTCTAGGTTTTCCTATGCTGAAAACATCTTCTGGATTTTTGTATTACCTCACAATGGTATTAAACATGTACACTACTGGAAAGGGAATGGTAATGTGAGTTGCATTTGCTTGAACATGATGAATACCAAAACACTACACCTGTGCTTTATGAATTATATGAGCAAGCTTAGAGTTATTTCTTTTAAAATGAAATTTAATGTCACCATTTTTTACACATTTTCACAGACTGTTGGTGATGGGTATGCATTGAAAATGAAACTTAATTACTCAGAAAGTAAAAGCTTACAAATTGAAAATTTTTGTTGAAGCGAAACGAGTGATGTCTGTACTTAAATCTTTTAAGCATTTTGAAAAATGATTAATAAGTCAAGATGAAACTCAGGTTATGTCTCCTTTTTGAAGATCTTGTAGGCAGATTTGGAATTTCCACCACACTGGCATTTACTACATTGTTAAAAGTTCTTTCTCAGACTATATACATGTATAGGTGCGCTTGTCTTTAATACCCTAAGGATGTACATGTAGTAAGGCGAAATCTGCTTCTGTCATTCAAAGATTTTGTCAAGGTTTTGCGAATTCATGTCTCCATGCGACCTCTGAGTCAAAAGTCATTTTTCACATAAATGTCTTGTTCGTTGCAAACTACTTCTTCATTGGGTACATGGTATCACATGGAACCAATCAAATAATGACAAGATACACCAACTTTGTAATATTTGAAAACAATTTTTGTTTGGAGTCTGCATGGAGATACGGTATAGCAAAACCCTGACATTGTGAAGACGGTTTTTCGTCATGGAAAACTGTCACAACTACCATATAACAGTCATAGTTTTACTTGAATTTATTCATCAATAACAATATAACAGTTAAATACAAGAATGGATGTAAATTCAAATACAATTACAATATTACTTGAATATAGTGTGATACATGTATTTAATGATATATTTTGGAATATCTTATTTCATATATGAAGATCATAATTATCCTGTGTTAAGTTAATAAGTGTTTGGAATAAATTTTAGAGAAAAAGGTTTAATTCTGAATCCCTTACTCATGTATATTATTCAGGCATTAATTAAAACAACGGTTCACACCAGAAAAAATTGTAAGATTTATCTAGATTTTGCAACTGACACTACAATCATCTTGAAATCTCTAGAAATGCATTGATTGAAAAGGGAGTATTTATTTCCTTTATTATATTTTAATTTGTACACAATAATTTCCCATGAATTTGCTCATATGATTTGCTCAATATATATCTGAATAATTGAAATTAATAATATTACAATTCATCATGATTTTTTTCTGCAAGAACTGAATTAATACACTATACAGGGGCGTATATTTGGGGTTGATTTTGTGTAGGCTAGGATGAAGCCGATGGCTTCATACGAGGCGCGAAGCGCCGAGAGGGGGTAGGTGCGGAAGGGGGTCACCCCCTTCTGCTATAGGGGGGTTCGGGGAACAAAAATTGAGAATAGAAAGAAAATGCTGCATTTCTTAGTATACCTCACAGGAAAAATCAATACTTATTGATGAAAATAATTTTACTTATAGATGACTTAAAATGACATTGCAATGAATTTATGAACTATTCATTTGGATGCATCATCTTTAAAGATCTCCTGGGGGTGTCTATTATTATCATTAAATTAAAGTCATAAATTAATCGATTATTTTTAGAGCCGAAAAAACTTTAGGGTCGGGGGTAAAAATCAGGGTCGATCTGGATGCAGGAAACAGGACTATATTTTTTGGCCTGTGTAGAATTTATAAGCTAGGAATTAATTTCATTGAATTTTGGTTTTGAAAATTAGACCATATGTATCTTTACAACAATATGCATGTATACTAAAAGGTCAATTATATAAACAAGCAAAATGTCTCAATATCTCGGATGAAGAACTCCAATTCAATCTATTCGAAGTCTCCGGGTTTTTGACTCGTTGAAAACAGTAATCGCTTTGTCGAAATTGAAGGTGAAATCCCGGTGTACGTGTAACAGGGCAAGGTTGCTAAGCCTCTCCTGACCCATAGTTGACCTCAAATAGTTTTTAATACGTTTTAAAGCAGAAAACGAACGTTCTGCTGTCGCTGTTGATACCGGCATGGTGGCTAGGGTCTTCAGAACACTTTGAATATTCGGATACGAACTTGTCGATCTCAATGTTGTCAGAAGATCTGAGGGCCTCTCACGCTCCTGTTCCCACTTCACTATCCATCGTCTGGTCTCTGCTTGGAAGCGCTCAGGATTTGGCATAATGTCCTTATATTCATCATGCATGACCTGAAGATCATTATCCTGGATTTGGTCCAGACGAGTGGGTATCAACTTCTGTGCACTAAAACGTCCACTCGGTACTACAAAACGATCTTTGATCTCGTTCAAAAGGTGATCGACAAAGGGATAGAAAACATTTCTCTGATAGAATTGCTCAACGGTATCTGCGTCAATGTTTGATCTGTGAATCTGCCTCCCTGTTGTTCTAGGTTTTTCTATTGTAATCTGATGTTTTTGGGCCATTTCTTTCGCTTTGTTATATATGAGACTCCAAGTTTCTTCACTACTACGCTCTCTTGTTATCAACTCGATTACCACATTGGTTTCTTTGGATGCTTCAACTAGATCGATTGATTTCTTCTGCAGAATGGTAGAAAGTTCAACTGTATTTTGGAGTACATGTTCTGCTGCACATAGATTTACCAAAAACTCGAATCGAAGAATACTATATAATTTGAAAGTAGCCTTTTCATCTCCATCTTCTGCCAACATTTTTAGTGCATCTACGACGACATCAAAACTGTTGATGAATGTGTATAATGCGTCTGCACGGGCAGACCATCTAGTTTCACACAATTCTCTGAGTTTTTTGCGCCTTCCCAACTGATGATCTGTTGTTTCTAAGCTTTCTTGGTACTGTGCCATCCTTTTAGAAGAGTAAGAGAAGGCGAATGATATATCCTGAACAACTCCCATCATATTCTTTATGGATTGGATAGAGGAAGCATGAACTAATGCTAAATTCAGACAATGAGCGTGACAGTGGACATATAAAGCTTTTGGGTACAAATCTCTTATACGTTTTTGTACCCCTTTCCTGTTTCCTTTCATGTTTCCTGCCCCGTCGTATCCCTGGCCGACGATGTTTTCCAAATCGATACCAATACGACCCAACTCCTGAACAAATAAATTTGCCAACACTTCTCTAGTGGTAGAATCCGTGTCTACGAAGCATAGGAATTCTTCTCTTAAGTTGAACGATGAATCTAAAAAGCGAACACATATCGACACCTGTTCAGTTGTAGATTTATCAGTAGTTTCATCCGCCATCAACGAGAAAGCTCCGGCGTCATTGCACTCCTTTACCAATGATTCAAGGATTTGACCGCCAAGAATATTGATCATCTCATTTCGTATACTTGGGGAAAGATATTTGCCTTTGGAAGTACCGGATAGTAAATGGGTGGCTAACTCAGGATCAGTTTTGGCTCTGTATTCAAGAATAGCTAGGAAATTGCTGCTTGATTCCGTATGCCCTCTTAGAGGAATATTTTGTTTTCGACATAATGCAATTGTTTCAAATAGTGTTTGGAGAATGCGTTTGTTGCTCTTTAGTTTCTCATCATGAGCTTTGTTTAGCAGCTGACAAATGTTTTTATCCTTGTTATAGTAAATAGATAAAAATCGTTCCGCAGCATCCGAATTTCCGTAATGCGGTGATGAATCTCTCAGGTGCCTACTTATCAAAGAAGATATGTTTTTCCAGTCGCTCGACGATGTAACAAAGGCTTTTTCTCTAGAATCCATTGCATTGAATAAAACACACGAAGCGCAATACACAGCGTCCCTTGATTCCGAATATCGAAGCCATTTGTGTTGTATCAAAAGATCCCCATTCAGTTTACGCTGTTGATTTCCCATTAACCTGGAAATTAAATATATTTAAAAATTTCGAGTTTCAAGACTTAAAATAAAATGTTTAAAAATATCAAATCATGATACAATTTCAAGATCGTTGGCATTGTACAAGAAGGGGATGGCAGTGCAGACATGCCCTCTTACTTTTGAAAGTATGTATGCCCACAATTATATTACTCCAGTTCATTATAGAAAAAAACCCACAAGTGTTTGATCGCCGAGCGATACAAGTCCCCTACCGGCAGCAAATTTAATGATAACATTTAGAACAAGGTTTTGACCATGATGTCTATTGTGACCTTTGATCTGATTCAAGGTCATGACACACCCTTGGTCCAAAGGAACATTTCTGTGAAATATTATTGAAATCTGTCGAAATGGGGAGGAGTTATGCCCCGGACAAGATATAAAAGTAAAAAAATGTGACAGACGGACAAACAGACAGAAGAACGGGGTGGAAACTATAAGTCCCCTTTGGCTTTGCCGGTAGGGGACTAAAACTGATTTTCTTGTATATAAATGTATGACATATACAAATTATGCATGTATTTTCTTTTTCGAAACCTTTAACTAATTTCTACATCATCATCATGATCGTTACAAATAAAAATGTACCTGTAAGGGAATGGATATGTCTTGATGGAATCACTTTCCCATGACTTCTGCAACAAATCTGCTTTGATAGACTCGGGGATATTTTCAATTCGATTGTCTGTATCCTTGAATAGATCAGGATAAGGAGGCTTTACAGTTACATTTGCTGTCTGGGGATTGTTAATTTCTGTTTTACTTGCTTCTTGAGCGGTATCTTTCTCGTGATCTAAGTACAGATGGAAAATATTACATATTTAGTATTTGATATTATATATTTATAAATCATTATTATTTTCAAAAGAAACAATAAGAATGTTGCCTGGAGGCCGAAAATTTGTGGATTTTCGAGTGTTATATTATTGTTCTTTATTATTACTTCCCTTTGGAGGACTTTGGCATATTTATATAAAAGAGTATTATTCGTGAGACAGGTGACAAACAGTTTACAAGAGAGTAATATATAATATAGTATGAATGCATGTGATTTATACTTCTTTATGTACATGTCCTTGGTGATGTTTGCCATACAGTTTGGTCAGATGTCCTCTGTCTTCCCTTTTAAACTTAATCTTTGTTTACAAATCATATGTGCTGATAATGTGCATATATTACATCTACATCTACATGGTTTGGCACCTTGCAGCCAGGTGTCTGAGGACCCTATTAGATCAGTTGGCTGTATTGACGTTACTATATCGGGGAACTCAATCACAAACTGTCCATCGCAGAATATAATCTCCAGTAAGCTTACTCTCCAAGACGTTCCCCTTACAGGCTTAGCCTATGATAGTATGAGTGCCACATAGAAGAGAAAGGTCAAAGGAGAAAGACATCTGACTACAACTACTGTAATACATGGTCCATGGATCGTTTGGGCTTTTTCTTTAAACAAACCTTTTTTCAAATAAATTTAGAAGTTAATAAAACATTATTTGAAAATAACATTAAATCATACATTACCATTTCTATGTTTAGGCTTGAAAAATTCTGAAATCGACTTCATATTAATTTTCACATTGATCAAAGTTATTGAAAATCGGATATGGATAATCCTTTATAGAAAGAAAACCGAACGTAATCAACCGCTATCTGTATATGTACGTTGGAGATACCCAACTCGGCTTTTATCTAACGGATATTATTTTTCTTTCTTTTGATTTTGATTCTCTCTTCTCTCTTAAGAATACAAAAATAAAAATGAAAAAAAAAAATCGGCAAAATTTTAGGTAGGCTTGAGCCTTTTAGCCTATATGTAATATACGCCACTGCTATACATGTAATTGTAAATTGACTTTTAACCTTAGTCAAACTCGTAGCTAGCGAAGCCATCAGATTACAAGACTAGCACCTTTTCCACTTAACTATCTGTACTAATCATAATTATGATAAGATGTTTGCATTTCTACATAAAATCAGGATCTTCAGTTAGGAGATTTGAATATTAAACTTTTTAAAAAGGAGATTAATTATAAACAAAGAAAGGGTAAGATATTTTGTTAAACACTACACTGCCTTTTTCATGGTGAAATTTCCCGAATTTTTCACTGGTGAAAGTGCAGATGTCTGTATCATAATAATTATAAACAATAAAGGTAGCGCTTAAAGTGTAACAACAACAAGATAAACCCTAAAATAAAGTCAAGTTAGCAACACTCTACTCTTTGTATGTACTAACATCATCCTGAACAACAACATAAATGTAGACAGGACAAAATAAAATTTTAGGGTATGCGCGCTATATAGACGTTCTTTTTTGGCTAGTACTTTGCAAGTCCTCATCTCCCCAAATAATCGCGTAATGCATCCATTTTCCAGGATTCATTAGTATAATATATTATCCACACTAAATGTGTACTACATGGTGTACTATATATAACGAGGAAGGAGTTCAAACACGCCGCCGTTGTTTCCATTGTAAACAACGGGAAAGTTTTCCCCATTTACCCTTGACCCGTGACGCCATATTGCTGATATGACGTAAGTTGGATTAACAGAATCTACCGGTACCGCTGTTGTCCGGTGGTGACAGAGAAATCAACCAACCCGAGTGTCAAATTAGCTTAGTGCATGCCGAGGCTTGCCTAAATTTGTCATTTTCCCTTCCGTTTTGTTGGAAAAAGTTGCTTGACGTTGACGTGTGTCGTGTTTGCTTATGACGTCATGATAATATTGAGCGCGAAATAGGTCGTGCAGCTTATCTTCCACCCCTGTAGGAGACAGGCTGATCATTTTGCAGTAAATATAAGAATAATTCTCTGAATATGGGAGAAGAGTCTATCAGAACCGAGACCCCTTGCTGCATCCGCGGTTGGGTTAGCATATAAAAGATTTCTAAATGCCTCGGGTAGATTTGCGTCAGCCCGGCTAGCTCAGTCGGTAGAGCACGAGACTCTTAATCTCGGGGTCGTGGGTTCGAGCCCCACGTTGGGCGAGTATTTTTTTTTTTTTTTTTGTTTCTTTGTTTAAAGAAAGACAAGAAAGTGTCACTTGTTGTCATTAATCATTAATATTTAATCAAGAGCAAGCCACAAAATCACTCTGCAAAAGAAGTAAATTACACAAATTATACATGAAAGGTTTATACAAAATGAAGTCTTTTCTTTATAATTCACGTGTTATCGGAGAAAAACTAAAATTATACGAAATGGATTATTTGTAATTGCTATGAAATAAGGTAAAGGGGAAAACTTTGACTTAACGAAATATATAAACATGTTTATTCAATAGATTTCTGTTATTAGCATAAAAATTTATTGGAATTACTTTAGTTGGCTGCCATCGTTGTGATATATAATTAAATATTTGGTCATAAGTCAACAAAATCCTAAAGGAAATTTTTTAAACATATTAAGATAATTCCTGGGATTTTCAATGCTTATGCAATCTGTAAGATACTAAAAAGCGGTTCCGAAGAAGTGTAAATATAAACCGCTCTGATGGATCTCTCCTTTAAAACATTTTCTAAAACCTCTTTTTCTTACCATAAGCTTCTTAAAAATTTCATATATTAGCGGGTATTTTTCATCTCTGTTAAACTTCACAATTAGCAATATTCTCTTAACTTCATCCAGATTTTCCTTGATTTGAATTGTTGTAAAGAAAATAGCTAAGGCTATTTATATCTTTTATACCCTAAAGCCTTACGCTATTTTAACGGTTAAAACTCTGTTAATGCACGGTGTGTATTGACTGCTAAACCCTTAACGCAGAACGTGATACATTGGTTAACAGGAACAAGTCAAGGTTATGTAAAAACGAACAACAAATTTCATATTGCTGTTAAGTATTTATTTATTGACCTGCCACTTTTATCGTTCCTTCTCAAACGAAAAATGACAGAAGTCTTTTCTCCTTAATGTAAAATACGAATATAACTGGTGTCACATGACTATAGCACTCACAACAATGTACCACAGTGGACATTCACGGACCCCTGAAATTCAGAGGTGAGACCAGGTGCCCGGGAGGAGTGAGCGTCTCCTGTTTGGCTAGCCATACCCGCCGTGATTGCCCTGACATACAGACGAAACAATACAATTCAGCACTGTATATATACATGAATGTGAACAAACGCTATGTAGAAAGTGTCACAGCCACATAACACCAGGAAAAAGGGTGTAACAACACTTAAGTCACAAGTTAGGTAAAAGACATGTATCCTTATTTAATAGAAACTAACAAAGATTCACAATATCACATAGCATACATCAAAGTATCATGGCCCACTTGGAACTAATATCCAAATATACCATAACCATTTCGTAAAGATCATTTTAAAAGACATTCAGTTACACATGAATCATTTACTGTAAACCTACAATTAGACTTATACTCAAACACAACCTCTCACACTCATACACACAAATTAATTAATTAAAAATGGTGTCAAATAAATGCCACCAGATAAGATTAGATATATAAGGAAATTACTAGAGAACCACATAAGATTAATAGGAAAATATATGAGTATATAAATGCAACTCGGTCAATTTCTTCAGCAATGTTCTTCCACGTGACATCATACGGCTTCATAGCTTTTGAATCAAGGGAGTGTTCGATGAGATCAAAATCCTTTTTTTCCAAATCAGATATAGGTTTGATTTCTGTAGTGTTGCATGATTCCCGATCATATGTACAATGTAGAAGTTTCAACACCGTCAATACCCTGGGCATCCATTTCGGGACAGGGTCTGATTCCGTCTTGAAATATATCGAAAGAATGAAAATGGCCAAGACGCAAATAATTGTGCTGCATGCTATTGCACCTGCTAGAAAAAGAGACAAGCGAGCCATAGGCTCAGACGATTTTGGTATGACTTCACTTATCAAAGTCATGAACACAGAAAGTGAGAGAAAAATTGTAACAGTAAATGATATTCTTTCGCCACTATCTACCGGCAAAAGGAATACAAGAGGATTTAAAAATAGAAGTAAAACAACGGGGCTGAAAATATTCAACGCATAGTAGGTTGGCTTTCGTTTTATAGTTAACTTCACCTTTACTGACCCTTTTGTATTTCCGTCCGTTACACCGTTCAAAATGCCTTCCTCGAGAGACCATTGAGAATTTTCCGTATACATCTCCCTTGGAAGATCAGAATTCATAGCGAGGAGTTGAATTTCAGTTTCTCGATAGACCCATGCCGCAAAAGAGATATCGCAAACGTGTTTATCAAAAGGAAAATACGTTATATCAACACGACATATTGTTTTGAAAACTGAACCCGGAGACCACTGGACATCTCCATTGTGACTCAGTCTTACAGAAAAGGAATTGCCGCCAATTTTTTTCATTTCTTCAGCTGGGTTAATACAAAATATCTCAGGTTTCCAAATATTAGCTGATGGCACCACAAATGTTGACAAATTATTATATGTAGAGGGGTTCCATGACAGCCTCTCATCATTCCATGAGAAGATAAAACCTCCAAAAGTAGTTAAAACTCCTGAAATCTCGTCGAAATCTCCAATGAACAATAGATAGAAGGCGCTGTGTATATCTACACTTGTTTCATACGATGGGAGGATGTCCTTGTCATAACCCGAGTACAAATATGACGAAAGTTTCTCAGCGTCAGTTCGATTAAAACAATGTCCTTCATGACTTATCATCAGCATCATCGGTACGATAGGAAAAAAAATCCGATTAAGAATCAACACCACGCTCATTTTCAATGTTTCAGCACTGTGTATCAATATAAGAGGTAAAATAGTAAACTGGAATTACTGTAATGAGATTTCAGCGTACAGTGCGCCACTTAAATCCAAATATAATTTCAAAATAAACCATACGCTCCGGCTGATAGTTATCAATAGTGATGATGAAAAAAGCAAAATATAATTTAACAATACACAGGAGTTGAATTCATTTTATCTCTGCATTGTCAATTTGCAGTTTTATTGTCAGTGCAAATCGACGTTATATGCTTTGATTGCAGCGCTCCACTTTAAACATTCATTAACCAAACAATAATGTTTCACAAACTGACGTACAATATTTACATGGGAAATTGTAAATGTATTTGAAGATAACGTTGGACTGATTGTAATAAAGCAATTGCAACTACCCAGTAAAACCTGTTTTAATATACTCTTGAAATATTTTAACAACGTTGTTTAGAATAAGTAGTCCTTTGCTACAAGTTGAAAACACGTATTTAAAAAAAATCCAAATACCTTCAGACTTGTGGTGAATGATAACTTAATGTACATGCCCTTGGTGATCTGTGTCATACAGCGTGGTCAGACATCTTTTGTTTTCTATTTCAGACGTAAGTTGTGGAAATGTATATTCATTTAAACAATTAATGTCACTAAATATATTTAAATGAAGATGTGAAAACAATTTGATTGAGAATGACAAATGAGTAGTATCGTTAAGGGTAATTTTTTGCCCACAATTTTGCTTTTTATTTACCACAAGGAGAGGTTTTTCATACCTTAATATAGTCTGAAAACACCTCTCCAACAACAACAACAGCAAAAAAACCTAAAAACAAACACACCCCACATGTAAAAACAAACACACCCCACATGTAAAGACAAACAAACCCCACCTGTAAAAAACATCCCTTGCTTCAATTTATATCATTTGCTGATTTGTTCATAAATCACATGCATTTATCGGATTTTTATTTTCAACTGTTCAACTGTAATTAAAAAATTGACCAAGACAGTTGTAGTATCCATGTTATTTCCTATCAATCACGTGGTCAGTAGCATCTCATCTGTAACGCATGCCTCGCGCTGGTCAGTTTGCCAGCTAGCGTGTACCTCTGTACAATACATTGAAAATATGACCTCGATCTTCGCTAAAACTGCAATACCGAAATTCGATAATATACTTGCTACTGTCTATATGTAAAACAGACAATAGACCACCATTTAATGGGTCAGAAATCATTCGCAGAATATTTAGGCTTCAAACATCGCAAAATAATTCCTTTACATCCTGAGGCCAATGGACTTGTCAATGCGGCACACATTGAAGTAAAAAATTTACAAACAAGAACTTAGAAATTACCGTGCTACACCACATTAGACAACCGGAATTTGTTCTCCAGGACTATCAAAATAACACTACCTGAAATGCCGAAACCACCAATCAAACGTCCGTTATGAAGTGATAAAGACACAACAGTGAAGCGAAAAAAGAAAACCTAGCCGACGTAAAAAAAATCAAAAATATTAGAGGGATATTTCGTACTCATTAAACAGAAGAAAAAAGACATATTAACACCTCCATTTCACCCACAACCAGCAACAGTCATTCATAGAAATAAATAAATGATAACGCCCTTTAGCAATTTATACATTTATTATCTACTCTACATAATCACTATGAGTTACAAAGAGGTGCACGCTAGCTGGCAATCTGACCAGAACGAAGAGGGATGTAGTATCCATGTTATCTCTTATCAATCACGTGGTCAGTAGCATTTCATCTGTAACGCATGCCCCGCGCTGGTCAGTATGAACTGCTACACGACGTTTTAATTCAACATTGGTCTATTACGATATTACAACAGTTTCGTTTAATTTTATTACCTCGTGAGGGCGCGTACCAAAAAGTTTGTATATATAATATCTACAACAAATTTTGTTAAAGTTTCTAATGGGCACACGACTGAATGTTTACTCACGAAATCCAAAAAAAAAATTCGATGATTCATCAATTTTGTTTTAATAATGCAAATAATAAAATGATGGATAAGACCAATTCAGGAGTCTTAAAATTATGAAACTGACGAGCATACGTGTAAACAATAAAGAAATACCGAAGGGTTAATCACATATTGAAGTCCATGGAATGAAAGTACAATATTGTAGACATTGTCATATTCCTGCATATACTATTTATTTTCAGGAGGTAAATAGATATATTTACTCACATGAGCACATGCAAGACAAAAAGCACTAAATCAAATTATCCTATTCGCGGTAAGAATGCTGTTGAACAACTGAAATTCCGGTGTCAGAAATGCACGCAAGCAAATGTCTCAGGCGAGTAATAAAATTGTTATTCATTGTTCTTACACACTTTGACCCGTCGTAGATAATAGGTTCAATGCTTGTCTGTTGATCGAAATGTCTTGTGTTCGAGTCCCACCGTTTACTCGTCTGTATCCTATTTTAAGAAAGGACACCCCCCCCCTTTCGCCCCGAATTCTCGACCCACAGAAAGTTTTGAAGATAAAATTTTTTTGCATTAATGGTAAGGTTTTGTCAGAAGGAATACACACATGTAAGATTTCTCTTTTACCATTCGAAAGTTATGGTGAAAGTTTTGACAGACGAATTTAAACTGAATGCTTTCAAATCTTTCACTTAGGCGGCAATAAAATTCACCAAACTTATCTTGTAATTTTCGAAATAAAATTTTGCATCAGTTTAGTAACCCTAGTTCTTTATCATAAATTCCAATTTTAACCTATTCCATCTATTTACATGAACTATACTGTAAAAATTTATCAGAATCCATTCATTGGTTAAGATGACAAGATAAATTAGAAAACAAATGATTATCTAATGATGAATGAAAAGTGAACAATTGGTAAACTGCATCATAATAGCCCATATCAATATCTGAAAAAAAGCAAGCACAAAAGTAAACAAATCAATATTTTTAATTGTTTTACTCTCGTATATTTTTATTAAACTGAGTATTTCTGTGAATAATGTCACTTGTTACTGATCAGCAATTTCGTAAACAAGATCAGAGCACATGCTTTTCCATTCATTGTTAAACATAAATGAATTAGAACCCTTTTTCATTACACAATTGAATTTTAATTTATTTTCTACGAGTGTTAGTTTACTATAATAGGGGGAACCAGGTTGTACTAATTTAGGTTTTTATATAATGGAGAATAAATCACTTACACCCATTTTAATTAAATGATCTGTTTGAAGGTATAAAATCCCTAATACATAATTAATCTATTAATATTTAATAGTTTATAATATTTATTTACCTTGTTTGCGAAAATCATGCTGGAAGGGAGTCATCCGCAGTCATGCATCAAATTCAAAATGTAAGCAAGACGACTTTGCCCGATCATGCTTGCATTATGATAATGAGAGTAATATTATTGAGTTTGCATGATTATCTACGTTAAATTATAAATTGATATAATAATTTCATCGAATCAAAGGCTATAATTCATGCTTTTCCCTACGCAAGATCAGCCAATCAAAAGCCCTGGCAATGAAAATGTGTTCATCATTCCCTTTGCAGTGTTAAGCACGTAAAAAGTTTCCTTCGGAGGGTTTGACTTACGTGCTACTATACCCTTTTTTTCTAATATTGTGTGGCTGTGGCACATTCTACACAGTGTTTGTTCACATTAATGTAGATCTATATATACAATGCTGAATTATGTTTGTTTCGTCTGTATTCAAAGGCATTCACGGTGGGTGTGACTAGCCAAGCAGGAGACGCTCACTCCTCCCGAGCACCTGGTCTCACCTCTGAATTTCAAGGGTACATGAATGTCTACTGTGGTGCATTGTTTTTATTGTCATAGTCATGTGACACCAGTTACTTTCGAATTTTTCATGAAGCCAGTACCTAATGATAATTCGGTAGACTACGAATATGTAGAAGCCGGTGTGGCCTAGTGGATAAGGTGCTCGGCTCGTGATCGAGAGGTCGCGGGTTCGACTCCCGCCCGGGCACACCGGTGTTCTGTCTTTCGGATGAGACAGTAAAAACCGAGGTCCCGTGTCACGGTAGGCGTGGCACGTAAAAGATCCCTCACCGCTTCGGGTGGGTCCGTTGCAAAGGTCTAAATTTGTATGCAATGCATCAGGCAGATGCCGTCACCATATACGTGAAATAATCGTGGAGTGACGTAAAACAATAATCAACCAACCAACGAATATGTAGATCAAATTTCTTGCCTACGAATACAACATAAACAAGCCGTGTCTGCTGTATGAATTGAATCCTTACCGACAGATTGCTACTCTAACCTCAATTCACTGTGCCAAGGATATACTGTAAAATCATTTATTTTCGTGGGTAATAATTTTTTGTGAATTTGTGATATTTTGTAGGTGCGCGGGGAGGTAATTTTAATGCAATTATCCACAATTATATACTTGTAACTTTCTTTATATCAGATATGTGTTTTTGCACAGACGTATAGGCATGCTCAAAATATTGTTTGCTTTTTAGATTTATCCATGATAATAACGTAATTCTTTAATAAAAATCGTTTCCATCTTTACAGTTTTATTTTACGTTAGAGATGTAATTTCGTTGATGAAGGTATCCACGAAAACAACGAAAATTGAGCCCCACTAAATATTCTGATTTCACAGTAGTGAATACTATGTGTAGATTAACATCTCATAACATTTCACCATGTTGATCATACAACACCAACAACAGCAGTTTGCAATCATGACTATATACACATTCTATCTGTACATAAAACAAATCATTGATACCCTTTAAAACATGGACATTTCCGAGATGTTTTGAAATTACACTTGAGTATATTTCTTAATCTAAATTCAACTATAACAAAAAAAAATACATTTTAAAGTATTAAAACAATAAAAACTTACGTTTTATTAAAAAAAACCAAACAAAATATAACAGAATGTAATCGAACCTGTTTTAAACGACCACCAAGGAAAAGGTGGAAAAACAGGCCACTTATAGTATGTGTGCTCTTAATTCACTTGATTTTGTTTAAACATTTGATGGTAAGGAACAAAAGTTGTGATCTTATTATGCAGGTGGTCAGGTTTGATAGTATATTGTTTTACTATAAATACATACAATAAAAGTAGAAGATGATAAAATGGAATGGGATGTCAAGAAGTGTGATTTACATTAAAACTATCACAACAATCTCTCCAAGCGTGGTTCGTGACCGAGAGATCCCGCCTGGTTAGCCTCACGTCGTTGGCTCGCCAGTGTTCAGTCTTTTGTATTAGACAGTGATAAGAGAGGTTCCGTGTCACGGCATGGTCAGTTGCATACGTCATCATTTCTGTATACTATATCACCCAGGTGTCGTCATCATAAAACGGCAAAAATTGGTATAACTTATAAGAAAAATATTTTAAAAATCACTCAAACTTTGACGGTAGGTATGTAAATACATACCGAATGTCAATGAAAAACATCACTGTATGACATACATTTATATGATATACAAATTACAGTAAACTATATTGAATTAGTAGTGTCTTGAAAGTCACTTTCATTTCGCCAGAGTTTAAGTACGCGAAAATCTCAGCTGAGATTTAATAAAGTGTCATAAAGTGTAAAATACAAAAACATATTACCACAAAACATTAAATTTTATATTTCAATGAACATCACTGCATTATGGGTATACCGCAGAATGTGTGTATATAAATGTTATACGACAATGTGTATATCACACTATGATGTGTCTCACAGTACTGTGAGTGTATCACTGTATCACGGTGAATTATGAGCATACCTATCACAGTACACAATTTTGTATTGTATCTCAGAGTCTCTGGTTGTCATGGTTACACTTTATCACTATGTTACTTGGAGAAAGCCACCAAAATCTCTCCAGTTAGGACAAATACAAAAGCTAATAACAATACCCCTATGTTCCTCGCTCCCTGCAAAAGAAACCATGTATACAGAATGAAGTGTTAGAAATAATACATTTCAACCATAAAACCATGGCATGTCTGTTCCATAGATCTAATTCTTCTTACATATTATTTTATTTCAATTCATACCTATTTGGTTATCTACAGTGAGGTGCACTCCTAACATATTATTGTGTTAACGTCGCATTAACGTGAAGTTTGCTTTCCACGTTCGCTCAGGACTGCTGAGCACACGCGTTTGCATTAAAGCAGATTTCCTCGTGATCTTAATTTTGAGACCGCGTTAACGCGTTTGACAGCCGCCTGAACGCGATTGACAACCACGGTCGCTTGCAGACAACTTAAAACATATATTAACACGTGCGTACAGAAGGTTTTGAAGGAGAATCGCTATATACATTGCATATCTAAATATAAAAAACATGTAAAGAAAATATTTAGAATTAAAATAAACCCTTGCAAGTAAAGAGATGAATTTTTAAAAAATACTGAACGCAGTTTCCGAACATTGAATATTAGAAATGAAATTCATTCTTAATTTACAATAATGATAATAATAATGCAAATAATAATAATGCAAATATTAATAATGCAAATAATAATAATAATAATAATAATAATAATAATAATAATAATAATAATAATAATAATAATAATGCAAATAATAATAATAATGATAATGATGATGATGATGATGATGATGATGATGATGATGATGATGATGATGATAAATGATAATAGATATATAAATAAGAAATAATTACATTAAAGTGCTGTAAGAATATTCACAATTTTTCTATACACTATGCGTATCTACAAACACAAGTCGCTAACAAAAATTACACTGCTACATGACTCCGATCAAAAGATATATACAATACTCCAAAAACAGCTTGCTGGATTTTTTTCAGTCGTTAATCTCCGTAATATGTGACGTCAGAAGTTGTACAAATGCTACTTTTCCTCGGGTTTTAATTATTACTTTAACGTTTACATTGTGACGTCATAGTAAAATGACGTTAAAAGTTGTACAACAAGTTGTAGGAAACCTTTGTTTTACCCGGGTCTTCCCGTAAATTCGGGCAAATGGATATTTTCAGATAACTCTCCGAGAAATACTGAAGTACTAGGAGCAGTAATTTTTATGAATTTTATAATAATTCATTTACGATTTTCAGTAAATGCAAAATACCCCAGCATTCTAATAGCACTTTAATTATATGTAAATAAATAAGAAACGAAATAATTGAAATTATGTAAATAAAAAAAGAATTGAAAAATAATGCTCGATTATTTGTAGTATAAACTGACGAAGTTTTCATAAATACCTTATTGCATGTCTACGTGGTAGCTTCCTTTGTTACATTACATATGAAACCCTTAATGCGGGGTGTCATTTTAACATTACACTGGATACACGTATATATGGCGACATCTTCGGCGAATGAATTAGATCCATTTTATTTCCTCAATCCGTACCATTGCATAGAGAGAATTACAAGTGTAAGCATGTGAACGTGCGATTGGACCGAGCGCACGCGGGAATAAATCCCGTTAACGCTAATTTCCTCCCGCGTTGACGCGGGGAGTGCACGTGCGTCCGATCGAGCAGTCCTGGTACGTGTGCTAAGGCAGGCATTGTGACCGCTTTCGCGTTAACGTGTATGTTATGTTAGGACTGCACCCATTTGTAAACTAAGATAAAATCTATCAACGAATACATTTTCATAAAATCCATGTTCTAAACCAGTGGAGTGATTGACCTCTTCTTCCTCTCAAAAATGTTCTCAAACAAAAAATAAAGAAAGAAGGAAAATAACAAACAAAAAAAAAGAAAAAAACCCGTTACAATTCACTGATTACACCTTTATTTTCTGTGTCACCTTAACGAAACGTAATTTGGATTAAAGATACACGAATTGGTATTTTGAAAATATACACTTGACACTTACTTTTAAATTCCGTCTGATTTACAGTGCGTATCGACTTAATCTCATAAAATCTAGACCTATATGTCGCTTCTGCTTACGCACTACATCAGTAAACGGGAATAAATGAGCAAAAAAAAAAGCATTTTCACTATTATCTTTGCTTGTATCCTTTTCTCAGTAAAACAAGAGATAAATATCTTTTCCTTTTGAATTAAAATGCATGTACATTTACACATATACACATAAATGCACGAATGAATTATCTATGCCATATGGTCTTTGCTATAACATATGATCATACAATTAAAGAAATGACAAGAGAAATACACAAAACTAATAAGAAAACATATGAATATATAAATCCGACTCGATCAAACTCCTCAGCAATGTTCTTCCACGTGTCATCATGGGTCTTCTTGATATTTGAATCAGGGGAGTGTTCACTGAGATCAAAATCCTTTTTTTCCAAATCAGATACAGATGTGATTTCTGTCGTGTTGCTTGATTCCCGATCATCTGTACAATGTAGAAGTTTCAACACCATCAATATCCTGGCCATCCCTTTTGGGACAGGTTCCGAGTCCGTCTTGAAATAAATCGCAAGAACAAAAATAGCAACGACGCAAATTACTGTGCTGTATGCCACTGCACTAGCTAGGAAAATGGACAGGCGAGCCATAGGCTCAGATGATTTTGGTATGACTTCACTAATTAAAGTCATAAAGATAGAGAGCGAGAGGAAAATTGTCACGGTGAACGATACTCTTTCGCCACTATCCACTGGCAAAAGGAACACAAAAGGATTTAAAAATAGGAGTAAAAATACTGGACAGAAAATATTCAACGCAAAATATGCTGGCTTTCGTTTTATGGTCAACGTCACAGTTAACAATCCGCTCGAATTTCCAAGGATAAAGTCATAAGAAGTGGCTTCCTCGAGAGCCCATTGTGAATTTTCAGTATACGTTTCCTTTAAAAGATCAGAAACCAAAGCGATAAGCCGAATTTCAGATACTACATATCCCCACGCGGCAAAGGTAATATCGCAAACGTGTTTATCAAAAGGAAAGTATGTTATATCAACATGACAAATTGTTTTGAAAACTGAACCCGGAGCCCAGAGGACGTCTCCATTATGACTCAGTCTGGCAGAAAAGTATTTGTCGCCAATTTTTTTCATCTCCTCAGCCGGGTTTATACAAAATATTTGGGGTGTCCACACGTTGTCCGATGGTATCATAAATGTTGATATATTATTGTATGCAGAGGGATTCCATGACAGCCTCTCATCATTCCATGACAAAAAAATTCCTCCAAAGGTAGTTAAAATTCCTGAAATCTCATCGAAATCTCCAATGGACAAAAGAAAGAAGGTGCTGTTTATATGAAGACTTGTTTCATACGATGGGAGAATGTCCTTGTCATAACCTGAGTATAAATATGACGTAAGTTTCTCAACGTCAGTTCGGTTAAAGCAATCCCCTTCATAAATTGTCACCATCGTTATCAGCAAGATCGGAAACAAATACCGGCTAAAAATCAACAACACGCTCATTTTCAGTGTGTAAGCTCTTTGTATCAATATATGAAGTAGAATAGTAGGCAGGAATGAAGGTCTGTTGTATTCTCAATGATATAACGCGATTTCAACGTTCAGTGTGCCATTTAAATCCAGACTGAATTTCAAAATGAACCATACATTTCGAGTAACAGACTGTCATTAGTGACCATCATAGCTTTATTTATAAGGCATTATGCTATTTAATGACTTAATTGCTATTTTCCATTTAAACATATAGTAATGCTTCAGAAAATGATGTACAATATTTACATGGGAAATTGTAAATGTTTTGATGATAACCATTAATTCACTGTAATAAAGTAATTGGAAATACCGAGTTAAAATGTTTTCAAGAGACTCTCATTGAAATTTTCAATTAACTTCCCTTTGAACTTTTAGTCATTTACTATATGTCAAAACTTGTCTTCAAAAAGTCTAATTGCCGTCAAACTCGTGAAAGATTTTTTTTTATAATTCAACATTTTATTTACTGTATAAACCCATTTACAAGGTCGATATATCCCGGGTCAGGATATATCGATAACAAAATATATGCCTTTACCATATATGGAATACATACAATCTTGTGAAAGATTAATATTTAGACATTACTGCTATTGTTGAATCTCCTGTCTGCTGGCATCTACGTTATATTAAGATTAGGTGTCCAGGGGGAATAAGTATCTCCTGTCTGCTAGCATCTACATTATGCTAAGATTAGGTGTCCAGGGAGAGTAAGTATCTCCTGTCTGCTAGCATCTACATTATATTAAGATTAGGTGTCCTACCTGCCAGCATCTACATTATATTAAGATTAGGTATCCAGGGAGAATAAGTATCTCCTGTTTGCTAGCATCTACATTATATTAAGATTAGGTGTCCAGGGAGAGTAAGTATCTCCTGTTTGCTAGCATCTACATTATATTAAGACTAGGTGTCCTGCCCGCCAGCATCTACATTATATTAAGATTATGTGTCCAGGGAGAGTAAGTATCTCCTGTCTGCTAGCATCTACATTATACATGTATTAAGATTAGGTGTCCAGGGAGAGTGAGTATCTCCTGTCTGCCAACATCAACATTATATTAAGATTAGGTGCGAAGGGAGAATTAGTATCTCCTGTCTGCTAACATATACATTATATTAAGATCAGGTGTCCAGGGAGAGTAAGTATCTCCTCTCTGCTAGCATCTACATTATATTAAGAGAAGGTGTCCAGGGAGAATAAGTATCTCCTGCCTACTAGCATCTACATTATATTAAGATTAGGTGTCGAGTGAGAGTAAGCGTCTCCTGCCTGCTAGCATCTACATTATATTAAGATTATGTGTCCAGGGAGAGTGAGTATCTCCTGTCTGCTAGCATCTACATTATATTAAGATTAGGTGTCCAGGGAGAGTAAGTATCTCCTGTCTGCCAGCATCTACATTATATTAAGATTAGGTGCCCACGGAGAGTAAGTATCTCCTGTCTGCTAGCATCTACATTATATTAAGATTAGGTGTCCAGGGAGAATAAGTATCTCCTGCCTGCTAGCATCTACATTATATTAAGATTAGGTGTCCAGGGAGAGTAAGCATCTCCTGCTTGCTAGCATCTACATTATATTAAGATTATGTGTCCAGGGAGATTGAGTATCTCCTGTCTGCTAGCATCTACATTATATTTAGATAAGTTGCCCAGGGAGAGTAGGCATCCTGCCTGTTGGCATCTACATTATATTAAGATTGGGTGTCCAGGGAGAGTAAGCATCTCCTGCCTGCTAGCATCTACATTATATTATAGGTGTCCAGGGAGAGTAATTATCTTCTATCTGCCAGCATCTACATTATATTAAGATTAAGTGTCCAGGGAGAGTAATTATCTTCTGTCTGCCAGCATCTACATTATATTAAGATTAGGTGCCCAGGGAGAGTAATTATCTTCTGTCTGCCAGCATCTACATTATATTAAGATTAGGTGTCCACGGAGAGTAATTATCTTCTGTCTGCCAGCATCTACATTTTATTAAGATTAGGTGTCCAGGGAGAGTAATTATCTTCTGTCTGCTAGCATCTACATTATATTAAGATTAGGTTCCCAGGGAGAGTAAGTATCTCCTGTCTGCTAGCATCTACATTATATTAAGATTAGGTGCCCAGGGAGAATAAGTATCTCCTGTCCGCTAACATCTACATTATATTAAGATTAGGTGTCCAGGGAGAGTGAGTATCTCCTGTCTGCTAGCATCTACATTATATTAAGATTAGGTGTCCAGGGAGAGTAAGTATCTCCTGTCTGCCAGCATCTACATTATATTAAGATTAGGTGTCCAGGGAGAGTGAGTATGTCCTGTCTGCCAGCATCTACATTATATTAAGATTAGGTGTCCAGGGAGAGTAAGTATCTCCTGTCTGCCAGCATCTACATTATTTTAAGATTAGGTGTCCAGGGAGAGTAAGCATCTCCTGCCTGCTAGCATCTACATTATATTAAGATTAGGTGTCCAGGGAGAGTGAATATCTCCTTTCTGAAATCGCTATGCATACCTGTAGTTTCATATTTTGGGCCATTTTCAACCGTAGTGTTCCCACGCCTTTGAAAACTGTAGTAGATTAATATAAAGTAATAAGTACTACACAAATAAATAACAATTACTTAATTTAATGACAGATTATTTCACAAGATTTCACATTCAGAAATATTTTCATGATTTCACCACAACTTTGGGTAACTGATATTCTCATCGGATGATCTTAATTTATCTGTAATGTCAAAGGTTTATAGGAAAAGACTATGAGAAATGATATCTCTGCCAAGATTTATTGTATTAGTCTTATTGTATTATATAGTTGTATTATCTTTATTACCTTGAATTTGATACATTAGATATAAGAACATTACAGTGACTCATCCTTTTTCTCTGAAATATGATTTAAGAAATGACTCCTATATTTTTTTTCTTTTTTGGTTAATTGAGGTATCAACCTAAAATTTGGACGGAAAACTGCATCAGTGCGCGAAGTGCATTGATGCAAAAGTTTTCCGTCCAAAATTTAGGTTGATATCTCAATCAACCAAAAAAATATAGGATTCATTTCTTATAATTTTATTTAGCTTATATATGGAAACAAAAATTTAATAATTTAATTAACATAATTTATTATGGCACTACATTACTTTTTATCTATGAATACATGTGATTTGATCGCGTAGTAATATAATAACAAGGTAAACAACATTTTGAAGTCAATAATGGCGGCTAAGACGAAATTCGAAATATTTGATCCTAGTGTCTATTGAAAAGATTAGAAGTGAAAAAGAATGAACAATTATTAAAAACACGACTTATTGAAAGATGCATATGAGGATGATAATCTGTTACCAAAGGTATTTATATTTTAAATGGTATTAGTATCATAAGAAATGCAATGCATACAGTATGGACTGGTGCACGTGCGTGTCACAAGGTGGAAAGTGTAGGCTCAAGAGCTTGGATCGGAGGCAGCACCTGCTCTGGTGCCCGTTCAGTTTGCTCAGTCGGGTATGATACCGTAGGCATATTAGTTATCAACGTCCGTTGTCAAACGATCGGCTAGTAGCAGACGAGTACTGTTTTTATTTTGTACTTGACTGCATGCATTTCCAAACAGCACTGTACTGTAGCTTAACTGATAGACCTAGTTATATTTTACATTTTTTTAATAAGAGTAAGAAATTATATTCTATATTTAATAGTTTCTGAAGTGAAGTGCGATTTCTTTTGTACTTTGTATTCGTAATATATAACGAAACAATTTTATGCAATCGATTAACAACACGGGAATCACGGTTCCATAAATAGAACTGGGTTTCGCATTCCAGCGGAAAGTAGCGCCGGCAATTGTGACATATCTGCACTCAAAATTTTGTTCATGCAGAAATGAACTAAATTTTTTAACCAATCAGATTCGCCGCAAAACCATGAACACAAGAGAGATATGCATAAAATACTTGAAAAATATTGTGCCCTACCATTTTTGTTTTTTGTTTTGGGGTTTTTATGGGGTTTTTATTATTACAAATACTCACAAGTTTAGGCTGCGGTTGCCGGACGAGTATCAACTATAGATAATGGTTTGTTTGATCAAGACATCCTGTTTTAAGAAGTCTATCAAAGAAAGTTCCGTCTGAGAACTTTGACGTTGACCTAATGGATCAATCCTTGACATGTAAGGCTAAACAATTACAACCTCTGAAGGGACTTTTAGCATTTCATACTCACTAAAAATCAATGACATCTCAACAGCATGTACACTTTTCATAACACAAGAACAAAAATACAAAGCTATGATATATCATATAAGGATAATATATGCAATGTAAAAAAAATCTTAGAAGAAAAGTCTCAACAGACTTTGCATAATCATCCAACAGCTTTGGTGATCCATTATAAGCTTAAGTATCCCTGACATGTACCACAGTATAGGTACACCTTTATCCATGTTGCGGTCGATAACATAGGTGGATAGCGTAAATATTTTCGACCAAAAGCAAATTCCCAAAGGACTGATAGAACTATCCCACTAAAACAAGGTTAAAACCCCAAAACAAAACACTTCAATGGTTTCTTTAATTACAGCTATCTTATAAATCAAGGTTTAAAAAAGAGTCAGAAAAATGGTTGTTTATTTAAATATTTAAACTTTATTTATTTTACAACGATTAAGAAACAAGTTAACAACTTATATAAATCTTGCTCGTTGGCACAGATCTTGGCGTAAGGGTGTCGTCTGTGTGGGAGGAAACCGGAGTACCCGGAGAAAACCCACGAAGCCAGGTTGGTGACAGCCCCACCATCTCACGTACCACACCGGGAATCGAACCCGGTTCGCATTGGTGAGAAGCGAGCGCGCTACCAACTGCGCTACCTGGCCCCCTGGCTGTTTATTGATAAACAATTCTTCAATATTGGAATCCGGATTCTTATTTTTCAAGATTCAAGAAAATATTCAAATTGATATTATTTTGATGAGCCTTCCCACTTTCACTTCAAAGATCTCGTTCTGGTTAATAATAGCAACAAATTAAACAAGACCTTCCTGTAACGGTAACATCAGTTTTGTCATATTGACTACAGTCTGAATAAGAGATCATGACAAATCATTTTGGGGTTAACATTCTGTATGACAAAGGCGTGGCACATTATATGCACAATTAATTTTGTATGGATATTTAATGTAAAGGAACGGAGAAAGATGGTTGTTAAAAACAAGTGATCACTTAATGCAGGCGGCCTTTAAAGCAGGTTAGCCTATATTGTTTCACAATAAATGCACACAGCAGGTGAAGACAAAATGTTATTGAATGTTATAAGTGCTATTTACATTCACAACTTTTACACCAATTATTACAGGTACGCGAGACATTGGACAACAGTACATGTACACCTAGCCGTAAGACGTGGCCATTTTTTGATGATATGACCACAATTCTTACGTTGCGTAAACTGGCAAATATACATTTACGCAAACGTGTGGATGATTCAGATCACATACATGTACATGTGTATAAAAAAGCGGCAAATTTGGGGAAAAAGTGTCCTTCAGGCGACAGATCGGGGAAAAGTTTTTATTGTTTGATAGTTGCTCCGTTGATGTGATGTCTTATCAAAATTGCAAGTTTACACAATGTTATGAATACGGAAGATCTCAAATACTAATTTCATTCATGTTTTGTTTTAAGTCACCTAAAAGAATACATTGATCCTATGTTCTAATCTTTTCTACCCCACTGTAGAAATAAAGAATCAGTGGCGTAGGGCGATGGAGGGGACTTTCGCCCGCTAAAGAGAGAGAGAGAGAGAGAGAGAGATAGAGACGCGACACTATTATTATCCGATAATCGTACGTTTACTCGACTTCTCTGGAGGGTAGATCTAAATTACGGATGTGAAGCGCGAGCCATTCGGGGGAGGTAGAGACAAGGGTTAGGGGAAGGGACGCAATTAAGGGATGCGAAGGGGCGAGCCCTAATCCTATCCCACCCCCTTGTGTCATATGTAACATAATCCTTAGTCAAGTCGCCGTAATATTCTGACAAGTCGACATAATATTCGGAAAAGCCGTCATTCTATCTGATATGTCAACATACTTTCTAACACTATATTAACAAAACTTATCCTGAAAAACCTCGAAGCGACGGATGCAGACTTCAACCGTGAATATGGGGGTATTTACTCAGTTGTCGACTTTTACGCTACCCACAAGAGGCAAGTGTACTATTTAAACCTCCGAGTTATATCTCCGAGTTATCTCGAGAACAAATCAACCTCGGAACTTTGTCTTTGTGCAGACATCGTGCAATTAATACCTTTAAATATAAATCTTAATTAAAATTTTGCAATAAAGTTAGATGTGTGAGTTTTGTTTAATCGTTCACAACATGTGAAACTTCAAATAAAACAAACATTACTACCTTTTCCGAGTAGCATGTGTAATATAAGTACTATGCGGGCTTCTTTTCATAAACAAAGGCCAACCATTTTGGCTTTCTTCTGTGGAATGCTAGTATCGTATATGTTCTTCTCAACAAAAGAAAAGGAGGGATATAATGAAATCAAAGTATTCAGTGCCAAGAAAATTCGAAGTGCTAAGGATATTGTATACAAACGGGACTCCTCGGACACTTTCATTCGGGGTGACGATGAGGTATTTTGTGCACTGTGGGCTGTGATAACCACGTCACTCCATCCGTCCGAAGCCGTGAAGAAAATAGCAAAGGGAGGACAATGGTGCATGGTCATCATAGCCGGTAAGGCGGCATTGCCAAAATCCAGATACTTATCAGAACTAGGGTCGTACACAAAGTCCGACGTTGTGTATCTTTCCCACCAGGCACAAAAGTATATGTTCCCCCTGTTGGAAAAGACACTTCCTTCGAACCACCTAGGTAGGAAAAATATTGGGTATATGTATGCCATAAAGCATGGGGCAAATTTTATATGGGATTTTGATGATGACAATGTGAATGTTGTTCCAACAGAGGCGATAGAGACTATGGATACGTACAGAATACCGTGTGTGGAATACTTCAGTACAGCCTTTAATCCATATCCCTACTTCCAGGTCAATGAGACCTATTCCTGGCCACGGGGATTCCCCCTGGAGCAGGTGCGCAGTGAATTTACACTACCCAGGTTATGTTTAGCTACCAAGAAACGTAGAGTGGGTGTGGTGCAGTCGTTAGCCAATATGGAACCAGACGTGGACGCCATTTATAAACTAACAAAGACGACGCCAGTCCGGTTTGGTGCTACTCCGTCCGGACATTTACCTATAATGGTGTCCTCCAAATCCTTCTCTCCATTTAACGCCCAGGCAACATTATGGATGCCCGAGGCCTTCCTCTACCTCGCTCTACCTGTGTCACTCAATGATCACGTGACGGATATCTGGAGGAGTTATATTGCGCAATACTTTTTCCAGAAGTCCCAACTACACGTTTTGTTTGTGGCCCCGTATGTGGAACAATACAGAAATTTTCACGATTATGTTCAGGATTTCAATAAACAGCTTGATATCTATCAGAAAGTTAACCATCTCCTGAAGTGGCTATCCGACACAAAGAACAAACAGCCGAATATGGTGGAACTGTACAAGGCTATGTATGAAAGAGGATTTTTGGAGGAACAAGATGTACACTTTATAAAAGCATGGATCAAGACGTTTGAAAATTCTTAAACATGATAAACTCTCAGCGAGATTCTCTTTTAAAAAGGGATCGTAATATTTTGTTTTAGTTGTTGATGGGAATTTTGTAAATACACAGTGCCAAAATTTTAAGTTCTTGTATTCGTGTTTATTTTTCTTGCATTATGTGATATTTTCTTCTCCAGATATGTATTTCTAAGTAATTGACTATTCAAATCTGGTCGGTTATAACTTGGTGATGGCGGCATCCGTCTGATGCACTGTAAAAGTGGAACATGTTTGTAAAATATATTCCCTCACTGTAGGCTTATCTCATAGTAGAAAAAAGAGGAGTTACTGGCTCAGTTATGTGGCAGAAGTCACCATGGAGCTATACAATACATGAATATAAATAATATACTAGCACATATAACACATTACAAAAATATTTGACTGTAGTGCAATTACGATATCGACTTAGGACGGTCATTTAATTTGACAAAAGCCATACAAATGGTGTAGTTAACCGATTTACGGGCCCACCTTCCCACTCACCGAAACAGCAGAACAATCAAAAGGACGTACATTTAAAAATTAGTAACAAAGCTTTCCTAAATTTAAAGTTTCTTGGGCCATAACTGCTATAAATATTATAGGGTTCTTCCTCTCTTCTAAAGTAAATATACATGTATATCCAAACTTGGTTTAAATATGATGAAAGGTACATCAATAGGTTCCTCTCTTAATAGGTAAGCACATATCCAAATTTGGTTTCAATATGATTAAATATACTTGAGTTATCATATGGAAAACCAATAATTAGTCTATTTTCGTCAGCTCTGACCAAAATCAATAGGGCTCTCCTTCTCTTGATAAGTAAGCATATGTCCGAATTAAAGTTTAATATGATGAAAATATTCTCGAGTTATCATCTGGAACCAAATGTGTAAAGGAAAGAACGAAGGACAAAAGGATGAACAAAAACACTTAATGCCCCCTGCCATACCTGGCTGGGGAATAATGTTTACCTCTGAAACGTACTAGCCCAGGGTGATTTTTCTAAATGCTAACATCTAGCGTTATACGGAATCGACTACTGTTTCATTTAATGGGTAGGACACTTAGGCTGAATTCGAACCAAATCAACTTCAATCTTTACCCAAACGCCTTAGCAACCGAACCACCATGAAAAGTCCATGTCACTGACATACAATTTTGTTTGATCTTTATTTTACATCACTCCAAGAGTATTGCACCTACAAGATACCGGCACCTGTCTGGTGCATTGCACAGAAAAATAGACCTATGCGACAGACACGCCCGAAGCAGTCATGGATGTTTTAAGTACCGTGCCTACCGTGAAACAGGACCTCGGTATTTACTGTCTAATCCAAGGCAAAACACCGCTGTGCCCACGGCGGGAATCGAACCCAAAACCTCTTTGTCATACGCTAAGAACCTAACCAATAGAGCTAAGCCGGTTCCAATAATGTACTTGAATCACACCAAGGACAATGTGTCATTATGTTGACGAACTCGAACTCCGTGTATATATATTAACATTTTATTCAGCATTGATTTATCATAAATACATTTACACATAGTCTCTATGACGATGCAGAATGATGAGGAGAATAAATAATATCTTCCATGCTAAAAAAAATCATATCTAAAATTGTGAAGAGTAAATAAACCAGTATCAAAAGATTGTCTTGGTATTAAAAATTTTGACGCCATGCATAAAACAAGAAAAAATGAACAGAGAAAAAATGAAAAAAACTAGCTAGACATAATAATTGCACCATAATTGTTTTAAGAAGCTGGATGCTCTTAATAATTACCCTATCACGGCATATTTTACAATACGTCAGCAGTACATACGACTTTGTCATACACATCGTAGTTACAGGCGCTTTCTATGATATGATACCCTATATAGATTATACAATGTACATGATGAAGATACACAGTGAATGATCACATACAAATGCCATCCGTTACAAAAATAGCACTAGGTGACCTTGACCTATCTACCACATGGCGTCCCATAGCACTACAATGTTACAGTTTGGTAACACAGGATTCATACACATCGCGCAGACACAGGGATACAAGTCTCGGATATGGTCACAATTGCTTCAGTTTTTATACACAACTGTTGAAAGAGAGTCTGTATCCTTCTGTTTCCATGACAACGTCCTTGGCACATTGACAGTCACCGCTTCGGAACAAAATTGCTGTCCCAAAAGTGAATATATTTTATGACTTTGAAGATTTAATGTTGTCTCTACCAACACTGACAAAAAAGCATGGACATTCACATATAACACGTAGATAATATTTCGCACGTGCGGACTACCGTGATGAACTCACATGCTGTAATCTCAAAGTTTACTTTTGAGTATTGTAAATAATGAACACCCTCCTGGATTATATGGGCATACACGACGTCCACACTTTGCCTGACCTGACAGTATATGGTCTAATTTGACCCTTAAGCACACACTTGCATGGTCCTCTCAGCTGTCAGGGTTTTGATGAGTTTAGAGTTTGGTCTGTTCCAAACACAGATGCTAGCTACACACATACATCCTTCAGGTGTACTACCTGTTGTCCTTGATAAATCTGATATTGTTGCAATCGTCTGATAATTCTGGATACAAATCTGGATTTCGTATATAATGTCCCTTATATCCATCAGCAGACCCTAAGGTGCTGATCTGTAATTTTTCATCACTTGTCCACTGATTAAATCTAGGGGGTAAACCATTTTGTATCAGCCATCTTTCTTGATTCCAGGCACGTGACACTGCTCTCTCCTTACTGTGATTTAGTATTCTCTGTCTTTCTCTATCTAGTTTAGAACCATAGCGAATATTGATAATGGAGTATTTTCCATGAAGCCTGACATCAACTTCCTGAAATCTGTCCGACCTAAATCGAGCTTTCTGTTTAGCTCGGTTTACTGTAATATTAATTCCATTTCCTTCGTACAGATCTTTATTTGTTTCCAATCCAAGCATTTTAATTTCCTCTTCCGCTTTGAACGCGTCTTCTTTTAATAAATAATGCACATCTTTTCCATGAATGTTGAATTTCAAGTCCAGAATCCATGATCCGTTGATCAGGATTTGTGCCAGCTGTTTGGACCAGCTAGCAGAGGAAGGGAGGAACTGCACCACAGCTTTCCCTTCTTGATGCGACACGATTACCCCGTCTCCCAGAATTCCCTGCATAGACGCCGGACTAAGTTCCTTCCTGGACTGTAGAGGAGATACCTTCGACTGTGGTACGACAGACATGGACATCAACCCTCTCATATCCTGTGTAAACGTACACTCGAACGCAGACGTTGTAGGAAGGAGAGAGTATGAGCCGGTACCCTGACCGGGTCGTATTTCTCCGGTATATGAAACATCAGGTACCAAACTATTGATGTCAAAGCCCAGAACTGACAACCAATCGCCAACGTCTACAATAAACAAAAGAAAAAGGTCATGGAAATGTCAAATATCATGTATTACTCAATTTGCATTGCATCACCTTTCGAACGTAAGCTCCCTTTTAGTGTGAGTGACAGATGACTGTTTTATACAGGTGGTCCATAAAGCAGGTTTGACTGCATTACTAAGAACAAGAAATTGAACTTATATGTACGAACTAAGAAGATAACACTGCAATACCTTAGTCATATGTGCCACACTGGCTTACAGAATATGAGAAAAAGAGTTGTCAGAAGACAACAGAGCTCGCAGTATGAGATGTTTCTATCAAACATTTTATTAAACAGGTCAAAAGGTCAAACGTCATGATATCAAATGAAAGCTCTTGTCGTGAGGAACCTATGTGTGAAATATCCAAGCCCTATCCCCAGTAGATCAAATTCCAAGGTCAATAAGTCAACAGTCATGATGTCAAATAAAAGCTCTTGTTATGAGGACCCTATGTGTGAAGTGTAAAAGCCATACCCCTTATGGTTCAAACGACATAGCCCAAGTTTATATTTTGTTTACGGACGCCGCCGACGATGACAGCAACGGCGTCGCCGGGGATATGAAATTAGCTCTCTGGACTTTCGTCCCGGCGAGCTAAAAAGCCTTTATTATTTATCTCTTTAAATTCGAGCCTTAATAAAATCACTTGTAGCTTTGTATCTTACTTTCAGGGTAATATAAAGATGCGTTTCAACATCAGATACCGTACGAATATTGAGATCAGTGCAGTAAGGGATCATTGACTACAAAAAGGTTTTTTTTTTTGTAAATCACTTTTGCGCGATTTGATTTTCCTAGTAATCTCACATCAGATCGACTAACGGGACAAAATTTTCGAGAGATAATATATAAAGAGAAATAGAGGTTTATAGTTTCATAGTCAAACCAAAGACACAGAAAACTTTGTTGTCGTGCAGAATCATACTTGCCAAAAACAAAAATCCAGCTGAGAGGTTGCGGCGCCGACGATCCGGGTTCGATACCCGGGTTGCGACACTATGTTCAAGAGGTTGGTTACCTCCTGCTTCCATGCCGCGATATAACTGAAAAATTGCTGAAAGCGACGTAAAACACCTATCAACCAACCAACCAATCTAGATGAGAGGACTTCGTTTTCGCGCAGAATCATACCAGCGAAATACAAAATCTTGCTTATAAAAAGTGTTTTACAATACCTAGAACCGTAACGTTTCGCTAATGTTCTTTGACACGCGATGACATATCAGTACTAATACTGGACCCGTGTTACAAAAGACTTGCGACAAATCGTACATATTGGAACTCCTGAATCAAAAAGCTTTTCCTTAAGTATTTAAAACAAAAATTGTTTTCTCCAGAAACTAGCAAAGAACTAGAGCTGTCCCAACAAATAGCTCCCGCAACAACATAAGTGGAAACATGCAATAATTCACCCCAAGACGCATCACTGGTGTAAATGCAATGGATGTCCCACTTGTACATTTTGAGAAACTTTCTTTGTTAGACTTCAAAACCGACACATATACCCCAAAACTTCTTTTGCAAGGGGGGGGGGGGGGTTATAATTAACGGGTCTCATACAGAAAATCAGTCATTTCTACAAATTCCTTCGATCAATGTGTCATGAAATATCTCTACTAATACAGGCCACAACTACTTAGCAGTAGGAATGTTTCTACACTTGCTTAAGTCTCTCTGTCTAGAGTATATTCAATCATAATGTCTCTTATATGAAATTCTGCTCGTTGTCATACGGCATTCTGTAATACATAGATTTTATATTTTCACATTAACATATTAAAGGGAGCACAGAATAGCGAATAATTATTAATGAAAACATAACACAGAGACCTGAGCAAGTCTAGATTGTTTACAATTACTCTTTACTTTGACGATATGCTTGTATCAATAGTGTTTAAGTCACGAATATTTACCTAGTAGTGGAAACTTCTTGCGATTATTCTTCAGGTTGATGATATGCCTGTATTGATAATTATTGGTCAGTAATGGATTCTCAGAAATGTCCTTCAAATTATTTAGAGTAGCACTATAGTCCGGGGAAATCCAATGTCCGTTGTCCGTGTCGTACACCTTGCTCCCCATCATCACCAGCTCTGTCACCGTGTTATACAATCCGCCTTGGAAACCGAAGCATACTTCGAAATTCGGATTAGTGTCCTTCACAACACGACCTAGAGGGTGATAGGTCACGACCTTCACTATGGTACCGTCGATGTCAAACACTGCTATTGGTGACCCCATAGGATCTGTGGCAATGTAATACTGCTGTCCGTCTCTTCGGAGCCCGATCAGTTTTCCGTCCGTCTCATAGAGATATTCTGTAAACACCTCCACCACACCGTATTTATAAGTATGAGTAATTCTATCAGGATGTGTCAAATCGGTATAAAAGAACTGCATCATCTCTCCCCCATTGGTTTCCAGCATCACTAACCGTCCACGGAAATCGTAAGAATAAAAGAATCGATACGTATTAGGTTTAGAAATGGATTTCAACTGTCCCATGGAATTGAATATAACGCTGTGGTCATTTCTAAATATCATAAAGCCATCTCGATCAAATTTGAATTTCATAGTTCCCGAACTGTAAATTCGATCGCCAACATCGTAGTCTAGCGTGCGAGTATTGCCTTCTTCCCAAATACTATTAATGTTACCATTGTTGTTATAACCGAATCTCCAAGAAGGCTTGCCGTCCAAGATAATCTCTTTGATGTAGCCGTTTATATTATATATGTATTGATATTTATTGGCATCACTCGTGCTGACAGTCCCTATATGACTGTCCCATCCCTGTATACGATTCATGAAATCATATCTTATTTTCAGATTAAAAACCACATTGCCTCTGAAACGATATTTAACAGAATTCTGACGTCCATATTTGTCATATTCTCTACTAATTTTCAGGTTGTTGTCCCGAATTTCCTCCTCGTCAGAGAGTATCCACGCCGCGGAAAAATCATACAGAGAGCTTATTTTACCAGTTGTCTTGTCGAAGTCAAAATTAGTCACTGTGGTATTCATTCCATCACCGAAGTCGGCATGAATTCTCGTCACTCGGAAGTTATTGTCATAGCTGTACGAAAACTTTCCCGACTTCATCCTGCTGTCTTTGCTAAAGGTCACGTGATATGAGGTGATCAGCGATCCTAAGTAAGAGAATTTCTCAATGCATTCATAGGTACCTTCGTTATCAGTGAGCTTTACTTCTGCTAACTGAAGCGTACGAGGGTTATATTTGTATTCGATTTCTGCCTTATCATATAAGGAATTTGTCAGCTGAGAATTTGTATTGTAACGATGTACCACACGCCGCTGTTCGCTTGGGTATATCACACTTAGGAGTTTTCCATTCCCGTCATACTCCTCACAATAGGGGTTTTCACGCTGGGGAATGTAATACAAATAGCGCTGAATTCCAATCGAGGTCACTTTGGCGAAGTAATGGTTGCCAAGGTCAGGTGTTCTGACCTTGACCAAGTCACCTTGGTTACTGTATTCAAGGGAATACTGCACACCGTCTGGCATTACGATGTCTGTAGGCTGTAAAAAAAACAAGAAACATGTAAATTTATCGTATTGATCATTTAATAAATTGCAATTAAAACAGAAATCATTGGCGGATCTAGAGGGGAGTTGCAGAGGTTGCACCTCTTTTTTGTCGGAATATTTTACCAAAAAAAAGTCATTTTCGACCATTTTAGAGCTGCAACCCCCACTTTCCAGACCGAATAGTGCAAAACATTAGTCACGGGAGGCTGCAACCCCCTCCTCTTTCCCAAAATTTCTAATTCCGCCTATGTAAATCATTTTGTGCCGTTTCATTCACTCAGCTGAAAATTTGCCCCTGAAACAGTCAACTGTTCCATGCGCAAAGAAAATGTGCACATGGTAACCCACCGGGAGGTTCCTTATCAATACGCTTATAATGTCGTTATATCTTGATATCAATGAAAATAATACAGAAGATTGTATTAACAGAATTATCAAGTGTTAACGTGTGCGTTTGTTTTCTTAAATAATTTCCTGGTAATAATCGTTTTATCTAGTATATAGGGAATATTCAAAATTGTCGCCCCTTGGCAACATAGAAAGACGCAACGATTTGCTTCCTCTCACATGTACTGCTCTCGGGACTATAATAATAAAACTCAGAATCAAATAAGATGAAGTTTTTGTTTTAATTAAGTAATAACATTGATTTTGACATTGATTAATGATGAATTACGGGCATCTACTTTCAACATTTCCACAATAAATACAATAGATCTGTGGGGGCGGGGCATCTTTATGTATTTTTCATTTTCACACCAATGCTTTATGCATGAAATCTGTCTTTTCAAAACTTCATTCCTAAAAAAAAAAAGAAACAAACAAGTTAAAATTTCAGGTCTACAAAGCCTACTCATTCTACCATACAACTTACTTTAGTTTTGCTGGATCTGTACACAAATCGATACTGCCCGTTTGATGCCAGCGTTTTCTCCAGCAAAGCCCCCTCGTCGCTATGTTGCAATTTTTCGTACATTTCTCCATACTGCCAGTGGGTGATGTGTCCTGATTGGCTGTACGTAATATTCATGGGTATATGACCGTTACCAGGTAGGAACTGGACGGGGAGACCAGAGTCGTCATACGTCACCGTCAAGATCTCCTGCTGGTTTTTGTTGTTGATGATTTTCTCGGAGTGCATATCTCGGTTGTATTCTACCGTTAACAGGTTATTCCCGTTGATCTGAAAACAACGCATTGAAATCCCTTATAGTGCTGCAAAACAAAACTTTACCAGAACGGGAAACGAGCATTGAGTTCCCCCTTTTTTCTTCTGCCAAACTGTCATTATTCTCTGCATTTATATTTGAAAAAAAATCTGAAAATTATCATTTATTGGCCCTTCACGTCATCACAATGATTAATTACGCTTTGTTCAAAGATTGAAATGATAGAAATTTTCTTATCTCATAAGAAAAATTATGTCTCTTTTAGGTGCAAATTAAGTGCGAGAAGGTCTTTTTTCTTCTTATACTGAATCATTTCTTGGAATTCATACGATGGATTCAGACCATTTAATTTTAATGATTAACTAATCAAATCATAGCTAACCGGTTTCTCGAGTTAATTCCAACATCACGACGAAGCCAGAATTTCGTCAAAATAGGATTAAGTTAAAATCACCCGATATGGTATGTGTTTGTTTGATTAGTGTTTCACGTTACACCAAGATTACTGCACTTGTATGGTGACGGCACCTAACTGACGCAGTGCACAGAAATTTGTACCTATAAAACGGGCCAATCGGAAACGACATTGGATCTTCTACGTGAGGCATCTACTTAGACATGGCACCTCGGCTTTACTGTCATGTCCAAAAGGACATGGCGCCGATACACCACTGAAGGGACACGAACCCTGGACCTCTCGGTCATGACCTAGACAAGCCGGCGTGACCTAGTGGTATCGAGCACGGGAGGCCAGGGTTTGAGTCCCGCTCTGGTCATGCCGGTGTCCTGTCTTTCGGATGAGACAGTAAAAACCGAGGCCCCGTGTCGTGGTATGCATGGCACGTTAAAGATCCCTCACTGCTTCGGGTTGGTCCGCTGCAAAGGTCAAAATTTGTATGTCCCGCATCAGACAGATGCCGTCACCATATACGTGAAATATTCGTGGTGTGACGTTAAACAAAAATCAACCCATGCCCTTAGACACCCAACCGACTAAGCCACGCCGACTCCCATATCTCATACGATCATTCCTTGTAATGTAGAACCCAGATATTTATATCATTCACTCCTGAACGTTATCATCATGCACTTATTTTTTTTTAAATCCCAATCCTCTCAGTTCAATGCACTCCTGTCTCGTTACGCAATCTTCGACTTGAAATACTGCTTTATAAAAGCCAGTGTGTATGCATTCAAAACAGATGTGAGAATATACAAAGTTTGATACAGATAGTATGTAGCACAAAACAGTGATCAGAGTGAAAAGCATTTTTAAAAAAATCTGTGCTGTGCGTATTGATATTATCGGAATAGAGAAGATGCCCATTATTGCAACGCATTACGTAACTGCCCATAGTAAGGTGCCACTGCAGTATGTAATTGGATATAGTAAGTATGAAAGAACAAAATTGCTCTGAAGTGTGGTTTAAATCGAATTTGATCTCTCTGGCCTAGGATTAAGGGTACATTAAAGCTGCTAGTAAAGGATTTATACGTAAACATCGACTTGCAAGTTCTGATATATGGGTAGGAAAAAATAAACAAAATATCTATGTAGGAGTTAAGATCTGTTAGTCACTGTGGTCATAGTACAACTTTACATCATAATATCGTGGTTAAGTTTAATAAGCACTGCAAATAAGGGGGGTTTCTAGTGTTTAAAATAAATTTGGGAACTAAACGTACCAGCAAGGCTTTTCCTTTGTCGATTAGGTTGTCATGCGAATCAAGCATGCTTGCATGCTGCGATGACAACATGGCCCCTACCCGCATCCTGTTTCCGAGACGTTTTGGGACTTTCAGTCCTTGAGCATTCAGCTTTTTTCTAACGTAGTAGCGCCACTCTAACTTATGTACGAGTTTGTTTGGAGCAATGATCTTGCGTTTGAATCGCATGCGATGCTGGTTGGCTAACACGGGGTGTCCACCAGACTCTATGGAGATGGAGAGGTTTGTGGGGAACATCATGACTACAGCGCCATCTGGAAGGTATGTCAGCTGCGTCTCAGCTGGTCCTAAAAATATAAATATGATGTCTGTCATGTTTTGACACGTAAGAATATGTAGTGATATCAAAGAATCATGACTGTAACGAAACATCTTTTTAAACCTTGTAGTGTTTTACTTAATGTGAATATATAGGAAACCCCTGACTTCCAGGATGCAATGTTCCAAAATTTCTACAATCTGAAACCAGGAAGGGTATCTGTCGAAATATTTAAATAACTGGCCTATGATCACAATTAAATAGTCAAATTGCAAGGGGTCAAGGTCATAGGCATATAGGGAAAGGGGTAAGTGATCCTACTCCTCACTTTTGTTTTATGATGTTAAACATCAGGAAAGTCCCATCTCCAGAAAATGGAAGTTCTTAATAATGAAAATGGGAATTTAATAAAAATGAGAGTACATAAGTTCAATACGCATTTCACTGACCTCTTTTAACGGACTGCACACTATCATAAGTTGCCATCATAAGGGAATCGCTGCCATCTGTATTTACTCTAACAATGGAACCAGTTGTATTAACATCTGTGATCAGTCGAGTTATCTCCCCTGTGGGCTGTTTCGCCTCCAGGAGACGCCCCATGTCATCATAACGGTAAGTGTAACTAAGACCATTTGACATGTGCTTAGTTTCTATCAATCCTTTATTGGGGAAGTAGGTAAAAGTGGTAGTAGAATTGGATGGCGAAGTGAACGTGTGTAATCTCTTGGTGTTGTCCATGCTTAGATGGGATTTCAGACCATCTGGAGAAATGATCTCTGTGACCTTCTCATAATCTCTAGTAAATTTAATCTCATTGAGAGTATCGTCAGCGACACCTACCAGCTTCCCAAAAGACGAGACCCTATTATACGTGAAGTTATACATGTACTGGCTGCTCATGATGTTGACCGTGTGACGATGCTGTCCGAAGTTGTTGAATATATAGACCTCTTGCGTGTCTGGGGAGAACACTTTGTATTGCCCATAGCTATCGGGCTCCGGTAACTTGGATATGATGGAAAATATGCGTAGGTTTCCCGAGTCGGAGATGTGTACTATACCGTCTGGCGTTACCGACACGGACGTCAGTGCTTTGAATAAGGCCTGCGTCGCCAGCTTCTCGGCTTTGTTGTAACACATACAGCTGTCTGTCTGGCAATCACATTTGGACTTTTTACCAGCGTAGTGATGAATTCTGCCATCCGACGTGACCACTCTGACCCTATTTATAGAATGAGTGTCACTTTCCACGATGTAGATTTCACCCTCTGAACCGAATGCCATACTCTGAGGGTTGACGAGTTTCACGTCTGCTGCTATCCCAGAAGCCTCTTCTTCGTCACGAATCACCCCGGACAACATAAAATGGCTGCTACGGATTGGGCAATTTATAGGCCTACCAGCTACAGTTACTATGTAATTATCCTTGGTCAGTTTCAAAATGATATTCTTGTCCAGAATGTGCAAGGTGTTGTCCAGTGGATCCACGGCTAAATCTGTTGGCCATTGCAGTCGCGCCTAGAAGAGTCAAGAACAAAATACTCAGTCCTTGTTCATCTTTGTTGTTACTTAATTTTTCAAACTTAAGTATTCAGGCGACAAAATAAAAATGCCCAATTCAACAAGATGTGTTGGTGAAACCCTATGCCCTCGGTGGCAACATGAATTCAGCTGTAAAGGACATGGTCAAGGTCACGCGGTCACTGACCTTGGTGTAATTTGAAAGGGATCTATCAGTGGAGTATGCTTGCCAAATATAAGGTCTTTATCTCTCATGGTTCAAAAGTTATGAAGAAGGTTATAGTTGACAACAGAAAAACAGACAAACAAACAGACAGGACAAAAACAATATAAAAAAAACTGTGATGTTATTCAAAACACGTTTGGCTGTGTTAACCACTGAGGTCAATCTAAAACAGTGTACATGTATCTGTCCCTTTTTCACTTAGCATGATAAAAATAGCGTGTGAAATCCGTAACAGCTGTATATTATTTCAATGAAGATATCTCAAGTGGAGTTATTCCCCTTACCTTGTTAGCTGGCAAACTTTCGTCACATGCCATGGGCACCCACACACGTGGCTGACCTTGAGTACCTATTAAGGTGGATATGACTCCCTGATGATTGATTTTTCTGATATTCAAACCATCTGCTAGATAAATTATTCCCTCTTTACTGATAGCTATGCCTACAAAATAAATAAGAATCCATAAAACAATGCTCTCGGTATTAAAGTCAACTATATCTACTCCTTTCTTTTAGTATTTGCATAATAGCAAACAACCTAAGTGATGGAGGATACCATGAATATGGAACTACGCAAAGTTTTTCAGTAAATACAGTCAGGGGAAGACCTGAAGCAGGTACAGTGAAGAGCTTCAGGGGGTGTGGGGGAAGATCAGGAGCAGGTACAAGGAATAACTTCTGGGGGTTAAGGGGAAGACCTGAAGCAGGTACAGTAAAGAGCTTCAGAGGGTATTGGGGAAGACCTGAAGCAGGTACACTGTATGTTTAAAGACCTTCTGGGGTACTGGGAAAAGACATGCAGCAAGTACAGTGAAAAATCTACAAATAGGTACAATAACAGACCTTCCATAGAAACAGTGGAAGGCAATTTAGTAGATTTCGTTTCAAAATATTCAACTGACAAACAAAAGCAATAAAGGCAAATACCTAAGATGGGAGCAGAAATCTAATGGTTGTTCTTTGAATCAAACTGTAGAAAATAATACATCATTACTTCCGACTTTTGCACTCTCACCTTTGGGATGAGCCAGTCTGGCATTGATTGCTCTCTTCCCATCACCACACTGGTTCAGCGACCCTGGGGTGCACACTTCACCATCCCCAGCGACAACTTCAAAGTTCTGACTAAGGTTACGAGAGGGTCCCATGGTCGCTATACGAATCACGCGGTAATGCTGCAAATCCGTCAGATATAAACGGGCATCTACTGGGCTTACTGTCATATAGGGTTTGTGGGAAGCACTGCCAGAAAAAAAAAGAAAAAGAAAATTTTTTATTGTTATCTTACAGTCATGATGCTTTATATTTTGAGTAAAAAGAAAAATTTTCATTTAAGAATACAATATTTCTTTCTTTCTTTCTCAAGCATTTTTCTAAGGATGACACATGGACTCTCTAAGGGAAATGAAGGAAAGGTGCTTTATAAAATCTAATTGATACAACAGATAAATGCTGTAATCAAACTTAGCAATTCTATAAGATCTGACAATCTGACGATTAGAATAATTTCAATCTATAACATATAGGAATTCCTTTTAACTTCCACATATTAAGACCTACCTTATCTCCAGTATACTTGCAATATCTTTTCTTTCAGGTGTCAGACGACGAATAAAGTTGTGGTCCCATACATAAAGACTTCCATCGCGGCCACTGGCAAGGGCTACAGGGGAATTAACTCTGTTATTCAATGCCGGACCATTACAGGAACCACAGTCCTGGCTTCGACTATCCCCAGTTCCCAGTATAGTCACCAGCTCTTTTGGCCTTTCTCGCATGTAGATATTACTGCCATCTCCCTTGTGTAGAATACCTAAAGAGGAAACAACTCTTTATAATATTTATAGGAAAATCTAAGTATGCGCAGCTAATGAAATCATCCCTTTGGGTAACTAGATGTGTCGGTGTGCCACAAATGAACTGGTCGGCACAAGTTTCAGTCCAAGGACCATAACTCCTGTAAATCTTTTTGGACAGGATTCCCCTATTAATATGCACATCTACATATTGTCATCTTTATTTGTACCCAGTTTCATTACAATCCTCCCAAGAGTTAAGGAAGAGTTGCGAAGAACAGGTGAATTTACAATATATAAATAAAAACAGAAGTCTAAGGGCTCTAATTCCTGTAAAACTTTGGACAGCATTCCCGTATACTATGCACATTTTCATATTGTGATCTTTGTTTCTATCAAGTTTCATTAAAATCCTCCCAAAGGTTTAGGAGACATTTGGAAGACAAAATGCACGACTGAACGATGGGATGATAGCCAGGTGCAATATAATATGCCCTTAACCGTATATGGCTGTGGCATAAAAAACGGCATATGAAATAACTTAATTATATGATATAAAAACAATGAAATAGTACTTTGTATTACATAGAAACCAATGAAAGCATTCCCATTTTATAAAATAGCAAATAAAATCCCATCGTTGTGATATGAAAATCTTACCTTCCTGGAAATTGTATGTGTGATGTACATCCAAATTCCATCCTCCGACCTCAGATGATTTGAGGTCAAACCCTGTCATCGTGGTGCTGCGTACTTCCCAGAATATATAGTCACAGCCAACATACTGATATCCAACTTGAACAGTTGCAGGAACAATACCATACACCTTTTGTTTATAGGCATTCAGTCGATCCCAGGAAAACGTGTACTTCAGCCCTGGATCTGCCTCGAAGGTCTTGAGGAAAAGGACTCCCTGTACGGAAACCTTGATGTGAACTAAGGCCAAATTGGCTGGAATGATGCTTGGGGTCAACTGTATGAGAATGACCGATTTATAGCCTTCTGTCTCACTGCTGTGATACACCAAATTCACGTCTGTTTGAGGAATCTTGATACTTTCTTGTAACACCTAGGAAGCAAAAATCACATCAAATGTATAAAAACCTGATAAAAAAAAGAAAATATAAACCTATTATCACATGTATTTGAACTGCTTCGGTTCATTCATAGGAAGTTATTTTTTTATCTTTTGGAAAAAAGTTTACAAATTTTCAAGATCATCATTAGAGGTAAACCTCTGAAGATAAATGAACAATGCAGAATTCTATGCAACTGTGGGAGGAAAGAATTTATATAATATAATACCTATAACTTCAAAACTTTGAAATTTTAAGATTTAAAGTGCTATAAGAATGTTCGCAATTTTTCTATACCATGTGCAAATCTACATACACAAGTCGCTGACAACAAAATTACTCTGCTGTATGACTTCGATCACAAGATATATAAACAGCTAGGTGAATTTTTTCAGTCGTTAATCTCCGTAATATTTGACGTCATTAGTTGTACAAATGCTACTTTTCCTTGGGTTTTAATTATGACGTTAATGTTTGCATTGTGACGTCACAGTAAAATGACGTTATAAGTTGTACAGGAAGCCTTTATTTTACTCGGGTTCTCCCGTAAAATCGGGCAAATGGACAGTTTTAGATATCTCTCAGAGAAATGCTGAAGTAGAAGCAGTAATTTTTATGAATTTTATAATAATTCAATTAGGATTTTAAGAAAATGCAAAATACTCCAGCATTCTAATAGCACTTTAATAATAATCTCTGAGTATGGTAATCTCAGAGTACACACAAAAGAATAAATCTCACCTGAGATTCCGGAATTACTGTACTAATATCTGGACAAGCCCCAAGCTGTGTGTGTTGCCATGTCGACAAAACAATAGGTCGCAACAGGTAATGGTCATGAATGACTCCACAAAGAGAAGGATCTGGATGGAATAACTGGTCTCTCTGCAACAGCATTACCACACTTTCCATAGTGATGATCTGATTCCATGGCACTAAAACACTGACGGTGGTAGACTGGAAAGGTTGTCGAGTGAATTCCAGAGTGACTGACCCTCCACCATTCACCAAAATGTCATACCTACAGAAAAAATGTCATACTGTAAATACAGAAAAAATGTCATGCCTACAGCAAAATGTCATACCTGCAGAAAATATCATATCTATCGAAAAAAATGTCATACCTACAGAAAAATGTCATACCTGCAGGAAAATGTCATACTGATAGAAAAATGTCACACCTATCGAAAAATGATGACATACCAAATATCACTGCTTGTTTTGCTTGAATTCAGTCTATTTTATATCATTAAACATGACTATTTTCAGTTATGAAGCAAATAGCCGAGTATCTATTACTCAGTAATATTCCAAATCCAATCATCTGATGAAGAAGCTTATAAGTTAAACAATATAAAAAACGATATATTGTTGACTTGCAATAATTTAAACTCAAAGGTTTCAAAAAGGACTAAATATCTATATAAAGCAAATAAAAAATTGTGGACTTCAAAATCTGTTCCAGCTAACAGGAAATTCAATAAATCGGTGTTCGAGTAAACCAGATTTATCTAGTTTACACAGGTATGTGATGCTCAATCATCTTTCTTTATGGGTATGTAACTCTATTTGATGATAAAGGGGTTTCAGATTTCCTACGACTCCTAGAAAACTTCTGGGTATCAATCACTTGCTGGACAATAAGCTAAATATGTAGATAAAACTCCATACCTGAATCATAAAAGACAGAAAATTGAAATGAATATTTCATATGAAATGCTGAAAAGATGAAATTTTTTCTTACATTCCATCCCTGCGCGACAGTGTGTAACCATAGAGAGGCTGTCCACCAATGCGGACCATGACCCCAACAACTGGGCTCTTCTCCTTGGTGACCACCATTCCTCGGACCACAGATGCTTGGCTGAAACAAAGATTGTACAAATATAAAATCTTTCATCTTGATCAAAATTTTTAATTCTTGAAAACTTTTGATATAAATCTTTAATTTCTTCGAATAATTTACGTATTTAGATCTCATACTGTCTATTGTCAAATGGGTGAAATATTCCCAGGTTTACTAAATATCTTTTGCATGTATATCTATCTATACAGTCTCTTCATGAAATTTTGTTAATAAATATAAGAATATATATATGTTATAATTTTGCACACCAGATGCACATTTCGACAACTTATGTCTCTTCAGTGATGCTCATGGTCGAACGATTGGAATTCTAATAATAAGTAAATATTTGAAGAGCAGAGTTTAGTTAAAACCAGTGGCCAAAAAAGGGAACCAAGGAATTGATGTAAGGACAGAGCTGTGCAAGAGGGAGATAGTTTTAAGTATATATTCGCGTCAGCACAAAAGTACTGAAAACTAGACTTATGATGTCCTTAATTTCCTCATTACTTTGCATTAAAAGCATTCCTAGAGGTGTCCTTCTGCACGCTTTTGTCCTGTACCAAGAACCTCATTTTCTCGTAGAAGGAAGCGGTAGAACTTGGAGGATTGGTGACCATGAGAATCTGTCGAGGGTCCGGCACCGATTTACAGATGTCCTCATTCTGGCATACCGGTGCTTGGCAACAGTCAGGATCCATGCAGTCTACCAACCCATCTGAAGAATAACATTACCTACAGTTAGAGCACATCTACCAAAACATTCAAATGACCTACAAGTCTCGAGGAAAACATCAAAGAGGAGATTACTAAATCGTACTGAGAACTTGTTAAAATCTATGTTGATGAAACTAAAAATGTCTGTTGATTTATACACAGAAAGTCTTTACATGAGTAGCAAGATCTTACGATTTTACATAGTGGTAATAAACTACCAGGACATAGTCTCAATCTGAGTACTCTATAGCACAGTATGTATAGGAAATTGAATACTATATTTCTCCAAATCCAGGTATTACCGTATATATAATTATGTTCAAATGGCATTCTAGTGTTTTATATCCTATGTCAAATTGGCTACACAGGCATTTATCAATGATATGTACATCAATGATCAACTATATGATTGAATGAACAAAAACTGCACATCGTAGTTCGGTTCAAGGTCATGCGCGGATACAGAGGGGGGGTTAGGTGGGTCTGGACCCCCCCTGGAATCCGAAAATTTTACCCAAAAAAAAGGTAATATTTGGGCATTTTTGGGGTTGGACCCCCCTGTTCTAAGAGAAAAATTTACCTTTTTTGGTTGGACCCCCTCTGACAAAAATTTCTGGATCCGCGCATGAAGGTTGACCTATTCATGTGCCACACTCGGTAAACTTTACTTTGTAAGAGTTGTTGGATGGACTAGTTTACTTTAAAGACGTCAAAGTTGACTAGGCCCCTTATAGATGGTTGTCAATAGGACAGAATCCGTTGTAGTTATTTCCCGCTGTCGGCCATCTTGTGTGTCAAACCATAGTTTTTCCTTCATATTCTTACTATTTTCAAACAGCTTATTTCAACAGGCATTCGTAATTTCTTATTAAAGATACTGTGACTATAATTTAAAGTAAATGATGTAGACAAATTTGAAACAAATCAACGAGTTGACACTGTGAAACTGTCTTGAAAAATCATCAACTTTGGTTGAATTTTGCATGAAGATACAGTGTGACACACAAGATTACCGCCAACAGTAGGTTACTCCCATGAGTTCTGACCTATTGCAAACTATCTACACCTTGTATGTATAATGGAACCCTTATGCCTTGAATGCTTAGTGGGTCTCTAAGACTTGTATGAAAAACCTTAAAAAGTTTACATTTTGTATGTACATTATCTAATGGGCCTCTTATGTCTTGTATGAGCAGCTGGATTACATATTGTATATGCAATTGGCCCCTTATACCTTGTTTGTATAATTGGCCTTTTATGCCTTGTAGGAACAACTGGCCTTTAACAACGTGTATCTGTTGTATGTATGGAGTTCATCGAGAATACTCTATCCCTACAGACTATGTTATATACTGGACATTTCAGATTACCTCGATCGTCATCCTTGCCATCCCGACATCGCTGTTCTACAGACTGATCACATGACTTTCCTTTCCACCCTGAGCGACAGTGACATTTCCATCCCTCATTACCATTACCACGACAATCACCATGACCACTGCAGTCGTTCGGACAACCAACTGGCAAAAAAAACCAAAAACAAACCCAATATATTTTCATGCCTTTTCCTATAGCAGATTACATCATTATTATAAGAATAACTACAAATGGAATAATAGTAAAATATAAAGTAATAAATACTACAGCTATGTTATAGTATTAGCAATGCATCCCTGCTCTACGCCATTATTCCAGCGATCCATATCCATAAAAACCCTTATCCCTTCAAAATAATTTTACTATTTATCACAAAGGCCAGGCCCCCTAGGTAGTCTAATGCCACTTATGATCTTGTTACTGAGACTACCCAGCGAGTTTGACATTTGCGCTATTTATTAATATATGTATGTAATCAAAGTCATATTGTAAGCCAGTCTTTTAGCTAAGCGAGAAAGTTTATGCAAAAGCAAAGACCATGCTTCAAGATTCACCTCTAGGATCACTTTCTGGATCACATCATCATTCATTTATTTGTTCGTCGATACCCTCCTCAAAGGAAACTTACTCAGCACTCTCGTCCACATTTTTGCAAAGAATATAGTACATGTATTTGCAAGAATACTCTACCTATAGTGCAGTGCTTGCCGTTCCACCCTTTACGGCAGATGCATGTGCCATTTTGGCAAATGCCTTTCAATCCGTCACATCTTCGATCACAGCTAAGCTGATCACATAACACTCCTGCCCATCCGTTTTCACATTCGCATCGCTGGTTACTGCAGTGTCCATGTTTGCATCCCAAGCGGCAAATTTCTGGTAAAGGATTTACATCTTCCGTACAATGGTTCAATTTTTTTTCATGGCATATTTATGTATTACTGTTTTGAATGTTATTTAATTATTAAATAATAATAATTGATTTATCAGATTTACAAATGTTATCTTAATGTACATGTCAAAAGGAGAAAAAAAAAACTCAAGGAAGACTGAAATATCATAAAACTTTATGAAAAAAAAAAAAAAAAGAAACCAACAAAAAAACAGAAAAAAAACTGAAAATACAACAGTATAAAAACATGCATGAAAGATGCTACTTTTCAAGATTCAACATGCAATTTGTGCAAGGCATTATGGGTACAAATATTAATAGTCGTTAATCTAGTGTAGGCATCAATGTAAAACTACACATAGTGTATCATATCAAAAACAGGGTTCAAATATCACAAACATTCTAAGCTAGGTAGTTTAAAATTCACTGCAAGTTAATTTCCTAACATTAGTTTCCCCACTTCATTGATTGCAATGTAATGTCTGTGCAAATGAAAAATTTCCAATTGATTACATTGTAAAATAGATGATACAATGCCTGGTGCATGTATGATTAAGAAGCACTTCATTTAAATGAAAAAATCACTGCCCCCACTCCACCTCTCCCTCTTCTCATTTACCTTTTTAAAATACAGTGAAAACCAGAGTCTCCAAGTAATGATTGGTTGATTGGTGTTTTACGTCACTTTTAACAATTTTTCAGTTATATCGCGACATGGAAACAGGAGGTAACCAACCTCTTAAACATAGTGGCGCAACTCGGGAATCAAACCCGGATCGTCGCAGCCGCTAGCCAAGCGCTTAACCACTACAATTCCGCCCCTGCAAGAGAGGACATGTTTGCTATGGACAGACCATTATTAAAAACTTAAATGAAATTGCTGCACAATCTGTTTTTACCATAATGCCACCAATACTGAAGCCACGCTTTCTCTTGACCCTATCCCAATCACAACACTCGACAAACTTCCTTCTCTACATATTAATCTTACATCTCACTAAAACTGGCTGAAGAACAGAAGCGACTTTCCACCCTATCCCAAATACAGTACACACTCTGTTTAAGACGACATTCACAAAGCTGAATCTGGGTACCTAATCTGTGTGTTACATTCACTGCAAATTACTCACTTACCATCTATCTATGTCCAAATTTATTGGCTGAAAAAAGTGGGTTCAACCCTTAGAACGAAATCTATCATATACAGAAAGCCCTACATTGAAATCCATAGAAGATTTAGTATCTTAGCATGCTGTAGATGAATTAGTAGAATATTTCGAAAATTCTAATTTCTACTTTGAGTATGAACTATATCTACTTTTACTTTTATGCTTCTGCTAAAGCTCTGAGTATGAGTAATGCTCAAATGAGAATGAAGCTTGCAAAAAAGAACACTCCACAAAGTGTTTCAAGAGCAAATTTGACAAAACTTTGTATGCGTCATTCTTTGTCTTTTTTACGTTGAGAGATTACTTAAGACTTCAAGCTGGTTTGTACTCATATAACATTGAATTTATTCATATACCACTCCTAGTATGTACAATCGAGCACTGAATTCCTAATGTCTAGACATTCTCTGTACAGAATGCATGATTATGTTAGTATTAACTTGGGGAGCATTCATAAATGTAATACTTAGGAGGCATTCCTTATTTTCAACGTGGATGAACATTCCAACAGTCAATCTTTACCTTTTTGACAGTCTCGGCCAGTGAAGAAGCGATCACACATACACTGGTTTTTCTCAAAGTCATACCGGCCATGCCCCGAGCAATCGCGGGCACACAGTTGAGTGACGTTAATTTTGTCAGGAGTGTTACAATTGGGTCCCTTGAACCCCTTGTAGCATACACAGTTTCCAAGGTGACATACACCATTACCAGAGCAGTTAGGGTCTAAACAAGTCACTGTTAAAGGAATATGTAGAAAGCTTGAGACCACTATCAGTTATAAGCCATATAGTGTTAGTCATGATAAATATCACATGATGTAGATATGATGCTTTTTTTTTGCAATACTGAAACAACCTCCCCCCCCCCCCCCATCCCTTTTTTTTTCTCCTTACAGGTTAAAAGCGCAGAGAACCCCAAAATGCTGAGAAGCCAGGCTAGCAAAACCCAGGGTTCAAAGCGCAGAGAGCCCCAAAATGCTAAGAAGCAACACTAGCAAAACCCAAGTATAATAATATGAGGCAGCGGCAACTTAAGTACAACGATGTGTGAATATGTATGAAACAGATTGAAATTTATAATTATTTCATGAAGTAAAATTTTTAGTGTATACACTGATAGGCCAATATGATACATGTTTAATCAAGATCTGATAAAATTTGTTGAAATCATCATAATGAAATGAAATAAACAAGATTAAAACATTTATGCTCGATATATTAACCAATGCACAAGCAAGCTTGTGGCAAGCATTTCTTGATTTATTAAGTTTTGAACTTTTTTTTCAACTTTCTGACATTTGTTTTATTTATCTTAATTTAATTAAACTGACTGACAATATCCAAAACAAATGACTACAATGACCTAGATAAAATTAAAAGTGAAAGAACACTGACTACATTGGCCTAAATAAAATTAAAAGTGAAAGTACAATGACCTAAATAAAATTAAAAGTGAGAGTACAATGATGAGAAAAGCATCACATCTACAACACCGACACCTAAAATAATATGACCACAATGATATATAGCACATGCCTGACACTGTAATGTCATATTTCAAAGGAAGCAAGAAATATAGAAAAAAGAAATACTATTAAGATAAAAAAAAAATGTAATTTAAAAAAAATTTCCAATAACATTTTCAAAAACGATAATACACTTTCACAGATAGATTCAGCGCTGTTTGTATTCATTAAAAGTATTTAGAGTTAAATTTATTACAAAAATTATTATTCTTTTTTTAGATTTCAAGTTATGTATTCAGAGTTGTCTGCTCTTCCTTTATACTATCCCAAATCTACAGTATGACATTACAGTTACATGGTAAAACTCTATTATCACCATAATAAAGCACGTAAAAATCATATCAAAATGTATATACGTAAATAAAAATTAAGCAACTACAAGTAAATATGCATAATTAAAATAAAAATCAAAATCAATAAGTGAGATAGAATACAGCATGATTTCATGTATGAAGTGTTAGTTTTCTATGCACATTTTTTTTCTTTAGTATGCTATAGATTTTCAATGAAATTTCTTACGATTATTTTTAAAAAATGAAATTTTGGTAGATTTAAAAAATTTTCTTTTTCCTTGTTCTCCCTTAAAAACTAAAGTTAATTGGAAACATTTTTAAAAATTTCTTGAATTCTTTTATTATTAATTCATGCTTTTTGTAATTATTCTTTTGAAGAAAATATTATCATAAAACAAAAAAAAAATATCATGAAAATCTATGAACATAATCTATATCATGTTAAATGTCAAGAATGATGGATATAGTTCAGTAAAGTTTCAAAAACAGGGTACAGTACCTGAAGATTCTAACCCAATTAGACAATGTAATAAAATGAGTTATCTGCCCTTGCTTAAATAAGTAGTCCACAGAAGTGGACAATGAGTGATATTAAAGTGCAATGACTTTTGAAATTCTTTTAAATGACATGGTCAATTAAGTAGCAGTCTTTTTTTTTATACTTCACTGAGATATTCAAGATAGAGAGCTCTTAACAAGGGCAGACAAGTCACCATATTCAACCCTACTGACGATAAGTGAACTGTTAAAGATCTATATGTACGTACTTTCCTGAATATTAAAATCATTAGACTATTGATACATTTTTTTAAAAAGACATATAAAAAGAGAAGAAGTCAGCGTCAAATGACAATTCTGAGAGATCTTACCCAGTCCACAATGAGGTCCTCGGAATCCTGCATGGCAGACACACTTTCCCTTGATACAGCGTCCATTACCATTGCAATCCATGACCTCACACTCGTGTTCAGGTATCTCACATTCCAGACCCTTCCAGCCTTTGTGACATCGGCAGACGCCATTTTCATAGCTTCCATGACGACTACAGAGTTCTGGGCACTCATCTTGAAAGTAGATAGTCAACATATAATGAAAACATATGGAACTAAACACCATTTCTTCCTTTGTTGTTTTATCTTATTTTACTTGTTCAACGTCATGCAAAGACTACTTCACTGACATGTTATTTGCATCTGCCTGATGCAATGCCAATAAATTTCTACCCATGCAACAGACTCTTCCAAAACAATGAAGTACTTTTTACATGTCAGTTTACTAATCTATCATGAGAAAAAAGCATACTGAGTATCGCTGATGTAATACATGTCCACCCACCAGTTTCTATGGGCCATAACTCTTCCAAGAATATGTCAATCATGACCAAACTTAACTCATTCTGTAACTCACTGATACAAAGCTTCTTAGCAAATTTCAAGTTAATAACTTCAAAGTTTGCAAAAAGAAGTCCAGAAAACCAAAATGTCTCGGACAGATGGACTGAGAGAAGAAGTGGACACCTACTGAGTCTTTTTGTTAGACAGAGTTAACTCCCATCTGGGATGGTATCTGATTTAAAACAATTATAATGTCATCAATTTCCTATGAAAACATCATTTGTGGACTATCATATCCCTGAAATTTACATCCGTTTCAGATCAGATACCATCCCAAATGGGAAGTAACTCTGTGTAATGAAAAGACCGAATAGTTCCCTTCGGTTTTACCATTGGGGGACTAATAAAGGTCACTGATGCGTTGCCAATTAGGTTAGTATAATGAAGCCTGAACTGAGCATGTCATCTCCACTAACTCACTAAATATCACATACACCCTTACTTTACTTAACAGAACAAAACTATAAATCCATTCAAATCCACTCCATAACAAATGAAAAACTAATCTAAAATGAGTGAATTTGAATGAAATTGCAAAAGATGATAAACAATGACAATGAATCATTTTAAAAGAAATATTACATGTATATGTAACCATTTCATACCTGAAAAATATATATATATAGACCCTTTTACATTAACTGGGGGACAAATGTTTTTCGGGAAATATGATCACGTTTCCCATGAAATTTTTGACATCACAATATAATACTGATTGAATCTTACATCATTTTACAGGAATGGTGAATACTTTACCCCAAAAAACGTCAGTCCCGCAGTTTACGTAAAAAGGGTCTATGGGATCAATTCATCATTTTAGTGCACCATACATATATATCGAGAGTATATCAGTTTTAAGAGAATTCATTATAAAATAGTAGGTCTTCCCAGAATTCTAAATCATCGACTTACAATCTGAACAATCCCATCCTTTGAAGCCTGGAAAGCAACGACATTGACCTTCAACGCAATCTCCGTGACCATGGCAATCGTTGGGACAATCGGTGCCGAGGGAATCTAATTATATAATACATTGATTAATCAACGTACTACATCACACATATTTCTTCATTCAAAGCAAATTAAGTGTTTGCATCTTTCTAAATATCAATCTTAAATTCAGTATTTCATTTCATTATAGACATTATTTTCAGTTAAATGACATTAATGTCATATCAAAGTGGCCACAAACTAAATTAGTTTGTAAATCTAGGAAGAGAGAAATAGACAATTGTTATTGATTCTACGATCTGTTTAGTTTTACCAAGAATATCTGTCTTGAATGACATGTATTCTGGAGTATCCTTGTCATTGTAAACCGACAGGAACCACTCCCCTTGCTCCATATAGTGTATCAATGCCGTGTCCTTCTCCTGCACGTAACTCCTCTTATACTGTTGAACAAAAAGAGAGTTGGTCAGGACCCTATTCACCTTCATTAAAAATTTTACTCAAAGTTGGTCAGTACCCTAATGTAATATTTCCCCCAAATCATTACCTCTAATCATCTGGAAAATTTCTGATGGTAAATTAGGTATAGTATAAAAAAGTTTAAAATTTCTATTTTACAAAACATATGAAATCGTGTTTCACATTATGATAATAAAAAAAAAAGGCTGTGCTTGTGAAATACTAATGCCCCCATAGGCAACAAAGTCCACAAAGTTTTTTTAGCATGAAGGTAATTGTCAAGGTCCTAAGGTCATCGACTTTGGTGTCATTTGAAAAGGCTTCATTAGCTGAGTAAACATGTAAAATAAGAAGTCTCTATCCCTCACATTTCAAAAGTTATGGCCAAGGTTAAAGTTGACAGACTGACAAACAAACAAACAGACAGGACAAAAACAATCTGCCCCTGATCTATCGATTCGGGGGCATAAAAAGTACTTGAGAAACTAACAGTAATTGTGTTTGGCCTTACAATTCATTGAAAGTGCTCTAGTAAATGAATTACTAGCTTTGCATTATCATAAAGTAATTATCTAGTTTCATTAGCATAACATTGGTTACAAACCACAACAAAATCATTTGAATTGTAAAATTGGCTAAATTAAGTTCTATTTTTAAGTAACTTTTTTTTATATTGTTACACAAGTTTAAATCGAAATCAATGCAACTTACCCTTTGATTGGATGACGGAGCTCTAGTTGCTATATGATTAGCATTAAACACTTCAAAGAAATCAAACTGTGCTATAGTTGGGGGAGAGTAACGACGACCATATATGGAAATTATTGCACTTCTTGACAATGAAAAGTTAAATTTCACAAATTTGTTTTGATTTTGCGTGAATTTAGTCTGCCACAATGTTTTGGGAGGAATTCGACTTTGTTTGACTTGTCCAATATGGAAGACTGAGAATGGTTGGGTGAATTTCAAAACTGGAAAAAAAAAAAAGATGATGAGTAAATAACATGTTGTGCTTATACTCCATAATCGATCATATGTATTAAAGTAAGACGTGTCATTCACACGCTGTTTGACGTCTGCATGATAAAAATACATCATCATTACACAGGCATGTAACATTACTAGCTGCAAGCCCTGAACACGCAGCATGTTACGGAACAAATCGAGAAAACATCAACTTAATGTCATCTGCATTTCTACAGAGCTACACAAATAATGAGAACTGCTTTATCAATAGAGCTCTGCATCAGTATTATAACAGTTATAATGGAATTCTATTGTTCCAACACTATGCCAATCAGGACAAAATTGAATACAAAACATTGATTTCTTTAGGCAATGAACAGTAATTTAGGATCTCCTTTCAGTAATTTCAAGAAAGAAAGATGATATTGTTTGATGTCTTTTTGTCAATACAAATTATCTCTGCACATTCCCCAATATATATAAATTCCGTTTTCGATTTCTCATCACGATGAATGCTAACTTTCTGCAAGAAATCTTATCTTTATCTGTCTCTATTAAACATCAATTTTGCAATGCCTTCATATTAAGGGAGAAAGATGAGATCAATCTGAGCATAGATTTCTACCAGAACTTAATCATATCTCTATAACTATACTGTAGTTGAGCCAGTTTTCCTTTCCAATTATCTCCCGCCTTAGTAGAATGACGTTCCCCAGTATCTGTCATAAAATCACATTCCATGTCCCTTGCAGAAGCAAATATTGATTATTTATGGAAATGATGCAAGATAAATTTGTTTTTACATTCAGGATATTTGATTGTCATTGCTAGACATCATAAAACTGTAACTGATATTTACGTAGATCTCTGAAGTAAATTTTATGACTGTCACATAAGATTTACAATAAAATCTATACACAAGGGTTTTTATGAGCAATTTTATAAAATAAAATGTTCATGTTTTGTAACGCTTACCAGGCGTGGAGTCGTTCAAGGCACCGGAAGAAGGGTGAGCAACCTTTTCTTTCTCTTCAAAATATGCGCTTGCTGTAGTGGTGAGAAATAAAAAAAGCAATAAATATACAACAAATTCCTATACATATTAAAGGTACCAGTTGAATTTACGTGAACTACGAAAGTATCTGATGCCATGCCACTATGGTATTTACAACAACAGACCATGATAGACTTTCTTGGAATACTTCAAAATAATACAAAATACTATGAAATGATCAATCAGAATCAACAAAAGTGAACTCAGACTGGCATCTGGTTCATGGAAATAAATATTGAAATTTCCATTCCTCTGTTATGTACAATCAGTCTGACATCTGGTGCATACAGATAAAGATGACTTTCTGCATGTTTTGTAAAATGATCGACAGATGTACAGTGCAGCAAATCAGTCATCAAGAAGAAAGTTAACCTTTCTTTTTTTTTGTGGAAGGTCGTCGTTTTGTACAGGTCCCAAGGTCTTTTTACATTGGTGACATTTATCCTATTGTTCATGAAGAATGCGGCATATATTACAATTCAGCCTATTTTCCATTTTGCTATGGATAGATATGTACGTACAAGATAAACTACATGCTGTTATATACAGATGATTTAGTCTATTTTCCAATATTGCCATTGGTAGATATATATGTATATGGCCTTAATATCGTCTTGCATAAGTGGAGAATTTTTACCCTATTTTCCATATCGTTTTACATAGGCAGAGAATTTTTAGTCTAATCTCCCATATTGCCATTTATAGATATGTATATAAATGACAATATCATTTTACATAAGTGGAGAAGTTTTAGTCTATTTTCATATATTGCCATTGGTAGATATGTATGTATATGACAATATCGCCTTACTTTAGTCCTGATGATTTACTTCTACACAGTATTACGCTACCGCCTTCCTTTTTTTCAAGTAATGTCAAAAGATGCTCAAATTTTGACCCTAACCATTCAGTGAATGAATTTAATGTGTTAAGTATGAATCATACATGAAACCCCAATTTCTTTGCTTCATCTTATTTTTTTTTTTTTTATCATTTTATGCTCTTGTCAGTTTTACTCCATGTGCATGACGGCATCAGCTGTCACTGTGAAGCAGTAAAAGGAAATTTGAGACTTGTGCAGAATAAGGAGCAAAATATTCTTGTTAGAGGTGAGAAAGGGAAATATAGTGATGTCTAACCCATTTGGAAACCAGCCTCCCCCCCTTTCCACCTTCTTATTCAGTGAGTCAGTCATACAGAGGGTAAAACTTCAGATCTTTATCTTTAAAAAGATGCCATTGAACACTTTCCCTCAAAGAACAAATACCAGCAATTAGATTTCTGATTAAAAAGAAATACATTTGCCAATGCAATGAAGAAAGACTAAAGCCAAAAGAGATAAACTTTTCATATGAATAGGTCTAAATGAATATCTAGTTACTGTTTTCTGCCTTACAGTATTTAGAGTGTCTGCATATATGTTTTATCGCTTTAACAGCATTAAAGGGGATTTACTTTAATGTAGTCCCATCTTATTTAGTAGACATGCACGCTTTCCGATCGATTCCATCACAGATGCAGTCCCTGGAGACCACAGCTCAGACCGAATCTTATTACCCAGTCTGATGAGGTTAGTCCCTCGATCTATATAGCCTCCTGTCAGAGCAGACGGATCTGGCACAGAGATCTCCCCGAGACCATTGTCAAACGGACGTTATAGATCACATGATGGAGCCTGCTCACTCATGCTTGACAGGTAATCTCCACATACGTTACCCAGCATGTGACACCTCATCGGATTTCTCTCATGTTTCAGCAATCATATTATCAATTTTGCAGGATGGCACGGGCTATCGTATCTCCAGCTGAAAACTCTTTTATTTTCAATTAAGAGGTTCCAGGAAAATGCAGGCTCAAGGATTACAGGGATTTTCAGGTGCAGTATTTCATGAAAATGACGCAGAAATGACACAGTCATATTTAATAACATTTACATTTGAATCAGTGCCTCATTAATATTAAAAAGAATTTACAATATTCACCGAATTTGTTACGTATCATTACCATATTCTATTAAATAAAAAAAGAGTCTGGAATAAAACAATCTGATAGAGGGAAAATGACATTATATGATTTTATTTTATGTAACGATCTGCAATCGAATACATAAAATTCACACAATAATTCTACCACTACTTCAATAGCAAAGAGGCTTTTCGGAAAGATGCTGTGAAATATCAATAAAAGATGCTAATGGATAAATTAGATTACAAATTGTCTGAGAATTCTGCATTACATAATACTTAAGTATTGGATCATCAATTTTTAAAAAAAATTTTTCAAACCTATAAATTCTGGAAATCAATAATTCCTGTATAGAGAACATACAACTGGGAATAGCTGATAATTTAGTGAAGAGCTAGATATATGAAGCCAGTGACCGAGTTAAATAACCAAAATGAACAACCATCTTTCAAAGAAGATAATTTTGTGAAGAACTAGATATATGAAGCCAGTGACCAATCAAATAACCAAAATGAACAACAACCTTCAAAGATGATATTTTGTCAAGAATTAGATATATGAAGTCAGTGACCTTATTAAATAACCAAATGAACAACCATCTTTCAATGGCTGGCACCTCCTACATGTAAAATATCATAATGTGAAATACAAACAACAAAATTATACAAAATTACTAGTTGTCTAATTTTTTCCCTTTCTTATAAAAGCTCCCCTTTCCCACGCCTTTTACAAACGAGATCCCCGTAATGAAGAAAATGCACTTAAAAGATAATGGAGAAAATTACGTGTAAAAAAGAAATCATTTCCACTTAAATTCCTGACATTATATCTAATTTCCTTTTCACAAGAAGGGCTGAGGATTCTGTTGACAAAAATGTTAGAAATTTGATCAGTGAGTTTTTATGAAATAAAACAGCTGTATTATTCCCCAATCAACAACAAGTTTGATAAAATGCCTCAGTGCAAGTGTTTATTTTGGGAGAGATGTGGGAAAGTTTTGTTTAAATACTTTACAACAAATTCGTATTACTCATCCATTAATGTGCAGAATGATAGCAGGATGAAATCCTAACTCCCTCAATAACATGAATCATCACTCTCACTTTCCGTTTGGGAACCTATTAAAGGGGTATGTTGAAAATTTTATGTTTTTACTGCCACCCTATTTTGGAACAAGCTTTCCTTGTTCTGTTTTCTAATAACTTTGTACCTAAAAGGACAACAGATTTAAGACATGCACTCAATGTTATATAATCAAAGGAAAACTTCTTGAAGAAGCTTGTATGGCAATCAATATGTATATTGTATGAAAATTCACATATATAGACATGTCTTAAAAAAGTTGAGCAGATATTGAGGTGAGAATATCTATCTGAACAATCTTCATGAATGTGTACAATCATCAGTTACATGAATATGTACAATCCTGAATTATGTGTGTACAATCATGAATTACATGAATATGTACAATCGTGAATTATGTGTGTACAATCATCAATTAAATGAATGTGCACAATCATGAATTAAATGCATGTGTACAATCATGAAATACATGAATATGTACAATTATGAATTACATGCATATGTGCATAATCATGAATTAAATGCATGTGTACAATCAAGAATTACATGAATGTGTACAATCATGAATTACATGAATATGTACAATTATGAATTACATGAATGTGTACAATCATCAATTACATGAATGTGTACAATCATCAATTACATGTTGGTAAATTTCTGGATTTCATGCTAGACAGAAGGTAACAGACATATTGTGACTGCAACATTCTGACCAACGCACCGTTGTGGACATTCATAAACCTCTGAATATAAGGAGACCAGGTGTCTCGAAAGTGTAAACATCCCCTGTTTGGCTAGCAACACTCACTATACACCTAGAACAATTGTAATGAATGTCAACAAACACCACTCATCACAACCATTATGAAAGTGTACGACCATGAATAATTATCTGAATAACTATCTGAACATTCATCATGCATTCATGCAATTATTATGAATAATTTCTAGGATTGCACTATCATAGTATATATGAAATTCATGAATACAAGAACAGAAAATCTAACATGATCCAATGCTATATAATAATGTATACAAATGTATATATGTAACATTGGATGCTATTAAATAAAGCATACAGATATTTATGTAATGTTCAAAGCACACATATATTTCAGTCAAACCTGCTTCAATAGCTACTTGTATTTAGTAACCACCTGTCTTTTAATGATACCATCCCCCGCTTCTTATTAGTATATGTAATTACAAAAGCAACCTGTATTATGGCTACATAAAGCAGGTGTGACTGAACGTGAAGATTTTTACCTGCAAAGACTAGAGCACAGGCCAGTAATGCTACACACACAATGACCAGAATAAAGGAAGTGAGTTTCCAGGAGCAGCGCTGAGCAAGCTTCTTCTTCATCTGATGACTGGTGCAGCTGAACTTGGTATAGTAGCCGCAGTCATGGTTAGCCTGGTGGTTAGGTGATAGTGCTACCCCCTGCTGACACGGGAATGTCGAAGGAAAAAAACGTCTGAAAGCACAAACATGACAAGATCTTGAAAATTGTTCTCACTATTTATCCTTACATATGGAATATTTTTGTACAATGCATTTAAAAGTACTTTCAGTTCTTCGATATGATATCTCTGTGACAATTATTAGGAAAACTTTCACTACAGTATTCTTTTACTAGTATATCTTAGTCAACTACCACTAAGAGAATTTTTAAACCGTTCTAAGAATAGGAAATTTTTGTAATAAAGTGTAAGATAACTTCCTTTAGCTATCCTAAAGTAAAGACTTTTAAAAGGACTTTCAACAAAGATCCTAAGCTTAGGACAGAATGTGATTGAAATTTATGAGAACTTTTACTAACGTCCCTATATTTCCATACTAAAACCTTCAATGGAGCTGACACTAGGGAAACAAGAAACACTCACATTTCACACATGGAATTCAAGTCATTTATATCACAAGTTTCCCTTTTTGGAGGATTTAATCTACTTTCCGAATCAAGATATTTCTGTAATACACATTTAAGACAATTTCCATGGATATCCTTTTATCAAGGACAGTGTAATGGACCATGAAAAGGAATTTCCCTCATATACCAGTTAAAGATATATCAGCTGTGGACCTTTCAAATAATTTTCTCTTAAGTGTCCTCTGCCTGATGAACCTCTATGCTTCGAATCCCAGAGTTCAGGATTTTCAATTCATTAAGAGTCTGATAACATGGAGACTTCTTTAAATTCTCTCAACACATAAGGGACATGGTAAATTAAGCATACTCTCTTGGAATCATTAGGGAATGTCATGCAATGCCATGTATTATGTCATTGTAATATTGCGGGATTTAAGGGGAATTTTCAATCCGCGAATAATGGCAGTTTGAGATTATGTAATGCTGTTTTCATTTGGTGACATAAAGAAAGAATTCTACAGAGCATGATAAGTGTAATTTAGCTTTATCAAGAGGAAAACCATCAAACACAAATATCTCAGGGTACTCCAAAGTATTCCCATGTGTTCATTTTTTCCTCAAAAGAGCTTTCCTTTATGAGACAAGTTTCAAGTAACATGATGCTGTCTATCAGGTAATTACATTTACACTTCAGAATGTGAACAAATGAAACACAAAGCGTTGCACCAAATCACATGTAGCTGTATTGGATGGAGAATCAGGAATACAAAGAACATGTGTTATGTAGACTGATCTTGTTGACATGTTTTCCACTGTATATTATTGAAATGAATTATATTATCAGAAACAGACGAAAACATGATGGAATCCAAGGAAGATACTAATTGAAACAATCAGCAAAAAATCGAGGCAGACCGAACGATGGTAAATTATGAAAACAACAATTTGCCTTAAATTCTATACATATGTCTTCCGGAAAAAACTATGGCAAGAACCATTCGACAATTATCAGTGTATAAGCATGGGAATTGTTTGTAGGTAATGATGCATATTTTTGAATACTGTATTACAGGTCATTGTTGCTTTGATTTCAATGAAAATATGATCACATGTGCAGACTTAAAGTTGTGCAATGGGGGATCTGGACCCATCCTGAGATTTGACGACAAATATTTTTCTTGCTTTTTTTTATGTAAAATGAGTAATTTTCGAAACAAAACATGGATGGACCTCCTCTCGGAAAAAGCAATGGGGGTAGATCCCCCCTTAACAAAATTTCTGCACATGCACCTGTTATGAGATATTCTTTACTCAGGACAACCCGAGTAGCTCAACTGGTCAGGCACTTTGCTTATGACTGTGAAGTCACTGCTTAGAGTCAAGCTGGTGGATCAAAGGCATCTCATCTTTCAGACCAGACAGTAAAACAGAGGTACCGAAACACGGTAGATATAGCAATAAAACATCACTTGAATTTGAGTGTATCAGCATTTGGTCCATTGCAAAGGTCTAAATTTCAAGTGTATTGTATTAGGGAGATACCATCACCAAGTAAGTGCAATAACCTCTATGTAAAAAAGGAATCACACAACAAACATTCTTTCACTCTTAAATCTGATATTGCCTTTCATTTATTGCTTTAAGTGATATTCAGAAAATTTCAAAGAATACAGCTTTCACATTATTTGGACAAATTTAGAAATTGACGTTTCACCAAAAATCTTTCTGCACTTAAGATGAGTAGCCTAAATACACCACCATGATTCTATATATGGCTGCCTGCTTAAGAGCTCCTACAACGGCCATTAAATTGATGGATTTTGATGAATTAGAACAGGACAAATTTCATCAGATCCTGCTGTGGCAATCTGTCTCCATTTAGCACCACTTCAGCGGTAATTCTCTACATAAACTGGTCATACGGATATACTGACTGTGACTAGTGTTTCTATTGTAGTGTGGCCTCAAAATTTCTTTTATGATTGAAGTTGAAGAATTTGTATTTCATAAGATTTTTTGTGGCATTTTCTTTAATTCTCATTTCAAAAACCGAATTACCGAAACAATATGCAACACTTCAGTTAAGCAGTCTAGCAGATGCTCTCCATAGGGTTTCTTTAGTCTAGACATCAATACAAATTCAATACATATGTAAATGACTTTCATTAGTGTCTATATTAACTGTTGCTACACAAGTGAAATATTCTTCAAAAAAACACAAATAAAAAAATTATCTATCTACATACACACACAAACACACACACACACACACACACACACACACACATATATATATATATATATATATATATATATATATATATATATATATTTATATATATATATATATATATATATATTTATATTTATATATATATATATATATAAGAGAGAGAGAGAGAGAGAGAATAGGGAGAGAGAAAGGGAGAGGGACAGAGAGAGAAACATTGCATGTTACCAGTATCTCTCTCTCTCTCTCTCTATATATATATATAATATATGTATTTATTTATTTATTCATGGGTAACAGGTTGGTCCAGTGGTATGGCACTGGACTACAAATTTGACAACATGGGTATAATGCCAGTGGTCAGCTTGAATTCTTCTAAGTTGATTGATCTGCTGTCTCCGTTTCTGTCTTTTAGGTGAAACAATATAAGCTGAGACCCCAATGCCCCTATGTCACAGTATACGTTTACATGTAAAGGATCCCTCAGGTGGGTCCGTATCATAGATTATGTGGTACTGCACCAGACTGGTGCTACTACTATAAAACGGAAATAATCTTGGAATGGTGTAAAACAATAACAAAAAACAAAAACAATATCAATATACAATGTATATACAATACCTATATGCAATGTATATACAATACCTATATGCAATGTATATACAATATCTATATGCAATGTATATACAATACCTATATGCAATGTATATACAATATCTATATGCAATGTATATACAATACCTATATGCAATGTATATACAATATCTATATGCAACGTATATACAATGAATACTGATATACATGGACTTACTGGGAGAGATCAAAGCTGTTTGATAATAACTTACATACAATTAAATATAGTCAGAGTTTCTTTTAACCAAAAACCCACTTTTCCATACCGAGTTTAAAGTCGAAGAACCTCATGGTAAAGTCTATACTGTATATATATGTATATATATTGTATGTTTATGAATTGTATATATATTGTATTTATCTATATTACCTGTCTTGATTGTGATGGTCTCCATTCACAAAATGATTTGGCACTGTATTTGATGTTTGCGGTCGAATGAGTGGAGAATTTACCATCTCATTTGACCTTGACAATGGCACTGACCCTGACCTTGGAACAGTCCGAGGGAACCGTGAATGATCTGTCAATAAAAAATATAACACAATCATTTAAAACTCATGAAACTTTTATAACAAACATCAAGTTCTCCTTTTGCTTACAAATGGACATATTGGCATCCTTACGTGTCAAAACTGCATGGCTGAACATCGAAATGGGAATGAAATTGATGAAATGTAGCTTGAATGCGATACAGAATTATGATCTGTATCTAAACAATGCATTTATTTGAAAATATCAGCGCTGATCTGAAATTGAATGCTAAGTTGTGTCCCTCTGTGGATAATCAATAAAGAATATCTAGATCCCATTACATGGCTCATCAAGATTCTTGTTTCTACAAAATGAGGATGACTTTCTTCCTTCTCAACAAATATTGGTTCTTGGTTCCATGAGCTTGAACAAATATGGTTGATTTCTCATGGGACTGTGCATCTTTGTTGACCGAGTGTGACCTTCAATGTGGGAATTGTTGTCCATCAGTTGGACATTTAATATAATCAGCTAGCATCCTATGGTTTAATACTGCTCATGATGGTGTCTAAAGACTTGATGACTAAGATGACATCATCAATAAACTCCTGGGTGATATGATTTTGAATGGGGGCTATTAATTACATAGATAACATTTTTGATGATTTTCTGGGGCAGGCTTTGTGAAGATGTCAAACACTAGGCTTGCGTAGAAGCAATAAGTGTTCATCAGTTTCTGGATTGCGTCACTATGTTAAAGAGGTTGGCTGCCTCCTGCTTGCATGTAGCAGAATGACATAGAAATACGCAAGATCGCAAATACTCATTTCGTTCGTGATTTGTATTTTAGTCACCTACTAAATCTGTTGTTCTAAACTTGGGCAGATATTCTGCCCCACTCAGGGACGTATATATCTAAATTTAGATACTTCCCTGCCCCACTCGAGGACAAAAAGTTATCTGTATAAATGCACGTGTCAAAACGGATAACCAGTAATCACCATCTCGCGTATTGCTTAACGCAATGTATAACCCAAGTTAACAAACAAACCAGCCAATCAAACCATTTTTCCCCCAAACCATTCCAGTGAAGCATTTTAGGTGCAATGTTATAAAAGACCAATATTGTCTATCACAGTAATTTCATATTGATCCAAAGTAAATAAATTCTTACACAAGTTATTTATTCCCAGCAGAATGAGGATTCTCTTGTGTTTAATTTCAGTTATGGTACAAAACATTTTAGGTAATGATTACACCTCATTCATTATTCATACTCCCAATATCACATGATAACCCAGATATTAATTAAAAGTACAAGTAGCCTTTTCGGTATGGAATTATTTGTAGATAGACTGAATCGAGAAGTCCTTGCATTATAATTGGTCTCGGATTACTACAATATCTCTATGATCTGCCCTAAAGACCTTTGCAGCAGTCAGTGCGATAATAGAGTGTTCGAATTGCAATGCTCCCATCAATACACGAGCTATTTATTTGATAGATCTCAATCACTCATAGGCATTGTAAGTATGCCACGGTATCAGTACGTATGACATTGATATTTGAGAGCATCTGTTAACTCCCAGAATTCCATGTCAACAACGAGGGAGAGAATATTCGTAGAATCTGTGCCATTTTTAACTAGAAAATGTTTGTATAACCTACCCCTATGTTTAATCAAGAAGCCGGTGTCCTAATCAAAGTTTCTGATAATGTAAGCAATACCTTGAGAAATCAGCCGTTTAAAAAAGATGGCTGTTCCAAATTGCATGGCGACGTTTTACAACAACAAAACTTGTGCCAAGACATGTAATTAAATTTTGATTTAGGATTCGTGGATGGTTTGGAAGAAAAATGAGAACAACATACCTGGAATAAATACGTTCCCTGAGGCTGTGTGTTCAAGATAATGAGGCTCAAAGTCGCTCTCTTCTCCCGAACACGGGCAGTGCCGAAGTTGAGGGTACTGCTCCCCATCGGAGTAATGTCCCCTATTCGGGGTATACCCATGTAATAATGCTGTGCTAGCATCTGCATAAGGACTTCTGCATAGGCAGGTTTCTGCATCAGAGTAGTTCCCCCTGTGTGACGGACCAAATGATCTCTGTCTACAAGGTGGCGCTGTGGCACGAGGAATGTCTTCTATTGGGGGAGGGGGTGGTGCAAAACATGGAGGGAGAGAACCTGGTACACATGCTGTAAACAAATCCAATAAAATAGTTGTATCATTTAAGTACAGAACAACAGTATCAATTACTATAACCTCTTTGTAGTGCATGCAAATAACACGGTCTATTGTATTCTAGTGTATCGCCCTTTAGAGGGCAATAATCACCTTCTCAGATCTATTGTTTGCAAATCCTAATAATTCGAGAAAATTTGAGAACAATTTCTACGTACCACGCCATATGTGATTTGAGCATTTAATTACATAGCCCGAGAACAATGTTTTATATTGATTTCCAATGGTCGCAAAATAAGTCTTAGAAAACTCAATTGCTGTCGATCTGTTTAGGCCATGACAGACCATCTACTCAGGAAAAAAATCTATCAATTTACAAATACTTAAATTATACTGTTATAATCAATCTTACGAAAGAGAATCGGCTATCGATTAAGGGACCAACTTATTTACAGTAAAACTTAGAATTCCTAGGACTTGCTCTAGCAATCTGGAAACATTGGGAACATCTAATGGACTCTAATGGCCTTGCCATCAATCACGATTGAACCACATATTCTAATGGCTTCCTAGGAAAAATTTTCCTCTTTGAAAGCAATTTGTGAAAAAAGATTGAGCACTGGTTTGATAACTTTATTTAATTTGCGTTTTAGATCTTAAATCCTGAGAGAGCATTGAATGCAAAATGTGCAGTTTCCACGAACTTCTTGACAAAAATGTTAAATCAAAATATGGTTTCTTGAATCAATTCACATGGTCTCTGTCCTCATTGAAAAAAGTTTATAAGTTTAGGCAATGGTCGTAAAGAGCTTTCGAATGAGAAGTTTAAGCACTGAAGAGGGAGAAAGCCTCCGCAAACATCAATGAAGAGCTGAGATTGTTTAATTTGCATGTCATTGAGCCGTTCGAACACGCTCCTGTAAAACAAATATGATGCATGTTGAATCCTATTCAAATCGTTAATGTCTCACAAGAGATTTGTGCCGAGTGTTATTGGATACTGAGTAGCTATCCTCCAAGTGATGTTATTAACGATATTCCTCACAAAAGCTAATATCAATCTCATGTCCCGGGAGGCATATCAAAGCTCAAAGTTTCTATTAAAGTTATAATCAAATAGTTTCAGTTCTTTGCTGAAAATTCTTGTTGCTCCCCAGAAACTACGGGAAATTGTCCATGCAATTGAGTTATGTTGACAATCAGGATTTACATAAATCAAAACACTATCAGAGAACTTTGAAATTGGAATAGGAAATATTACTTGAACAAAAGAAAACTAAACGTTAATACTCAGAAATGAGAAATAAGGAGGAGGCAAAAATATATCAAACCAATGCATGATGACAAAGCACGTGAAATACATACAGCCAGCAACACAAATGGGGAAAGTGCTTAAAGCGAATAAAATATACAAAATTCTATGTTTAACCAGGGACACATCGAACATAATAAATTTATATTTTGCAATTTATGATCTTTTAATGGCTATTTGCAGTCACCATGGGAACAGCGGTAAACAAGTATTTGTTATTCTCTGTTTTTGTGTAAATGACAGGCATTCCATTGGACCAACATTCAGCCAGAGGTCATGTTATCATACAGACTTCAAAGTCCTTCAGTGGCGATGGACATTCCTGAACGTAGCTTATACATATACACATGCAGATCAATGCCATATTTGTTCTTAAGTAATACCGCTAAAGGTTATTAAATACCACGGATTTTCTTCCCCCTATCCCACCTCCCACTAATACATACATTTCCGTAGTATACTATCAATTAACGAATATTTAGTAGAAATTGGATACCTATAGTTACCCATAATGATCTCCTTTCATGGTCAATAAATAATAAAATGAGGAAATGTCAAAGCTATGAGCGCCTGCGAGGTCTTCAATATAAGGTCACAAGAGTTCAACAGGTAAACGCAAACAAAATGCTATAGTTACAGAGGAGACGAAAAGAAGCTCCACATTAGGTTTCACGAAATCAATTTATTTCTGGTGCTCAAGTGTAAACAAGAGAAATACGATCCTGATGAAAATGACCCCTGATCGTTATTGCTTCATATAGATATTCAAGATAAAGTTGACGCTTTGAAGTATAATTTTGTCAGACAGTGGCGACACCTATCGTTGAATAGTAACGTGATACACATAAAATGTAATGAATTACCTTGTGGATAGTGTGATGAACATGTGCGGTGATGGGAAATATCAGCTGGAGAATTGGTCAAGCGTGAACTCACTCCCGAATCAGTCAAGTGTGGCACGACTACAGAATTGCCCTTCAAATCGTTAGTGTCAAGTTCATTAGAGGATATGGAACACTGCGAACCTTGATTGTGGACGTTCAGAGAACCCGTATTGGTGGAAGGATTATGGTCAGAATCACCTTCAGCGTCCGAAGTGTCCATGTAACTATAGAAATTCGGACTTTTCGTGTTGTTAATGTTGAGTCGTCGATCTGACCGCTTGGACGTAAGGGCAGATAACTCGACGCTTTCTGGCGATGCAATGCCTACAGGGAGAGAGTTAAAATACATACATGTTGCTGATCGTGAAAATTAAGCAACAGTTCTTATTTTCTTTATCACATACCTAAAAACCTTAACAAGTCTCTTTAAAAACCTATTATCTCGCGCAATTTCCGACACTTTAGATTTCAGAAATGTCAGACGAAGCTACAAAGAGAATGTTAAAGAGATGCTTCAGAACTCGGCTATGTTCATCTAAAACTTTTAAGAGACTGTCATAAAACACAAGATTTAACATTCGCGAAGTCGGCGTGACGTAACTATCTATATTGGTCTATGTAGATACCCGAGGTGTCTGGTAAATAACACCTTGGGTAAAACTCGGGATTTTTCGTAAGCGAAAATACAACTTTCAGTTGTTCTATATCAATTCCAAAGGGTTTTACTCTTAAAATACGATCGGAAATGTGTAAAAAATGAACTCAAAATTTACTTGTTTGAATGGTAAAATATTTTAATCATTCCTTTTACTAAAAATCCTCTTTGAATACGCATTGCTCTCTATAATAAAGTCCCGATGTTTTACCCCGAAGTTAACAAATGCCTGGATGTCCGACTTCGAGAATACCATGTTTCATCATAAAGAGCGGTAGATACCGGTAGGTTTGTCTGGTCGTATAATATATAGTGCGCCATGTAATAAACTGTCTCTTTCACCCCTTATTGACAGACTCCTTTATTTTGTGAGCGCCGGTAAGCATGTCGAAATCATGATGAAGGCTTAATGATATATCGTATGACTTAATGTGAATTATTGATGAAGATCTATATTACAGGGACAAAATCGATCATTTATCAAAGTTGCATAAGGACTAGTCCAGAAACGAAATAGTTCCTCAAAGAACTGGGTAGTCGGCGTGGGCTTTGATGTCCTGGTTAAACACTCGATATCCAAAATAAAATGTTGCATCGTTCGATCTAAGTCATATAATGCTCGGTCTCGAATACTTTAAATAAGAATAGCACAGCACATGAAGCGTTCTGAAATGATTATGGTAATTTTTTACATTCCCCGTCATTATAGGTATATAAAGGATAAAACCTATCATGTTCAATTTTAAATCGAAATACAATGGCAGCATGTGGCAAAAGCTTTCGACATGGGAAGGTAAGGAAACGGAACAACACTGTAACAAAACAAAGCATAATATCTCGCAAAGAAAAGCTGAAAACATGCAATGCAACAACGACTAAAATGCTCAATAATTCATTTCTTCTTCACATGGTGCATGATGAATGATGACATAAAGGGCATGCTGCAATGGTACCCCTGTGTTTCTTGATACCCCCAAACAGACTGCAGACAAAAGAACTTAACTCATATAAAAGGTTTGATTACGTCATTACATGCGGTAGATTATCACTCTACATTGTCTTAAGAATGTCATATGCAATCGTCGTACGATGATCTATCTTTAGACTCCAATACATTAAACACATCACTCTTTAATTAGATTTGTCAAATATGAATTATAGAACATGCGCCTGTCGTAGCTGATCGTAAGTTATGCGTCAGTCTGAAGCTTAAAATGTGATGCTGAAGAGTATGTTAACTGGAGCCGAGATCTAAAAGAATATTCCAAAATGACTCTGATATAGAGCGCTGCGCTTGACTACAAATGCCTACAGCTCCTTACAGCTACAGAGCACAACGTTCTACCATTTCACCATATAGTTGCTATGCCATCTAGAGCGCTATGCCACATAGTGACAATGTCATCTAGAGCGCTATGCTCTACCACTATAATCCCACATTTTCTATGCCGTCTAAAACGTTATTCTCTACTACTGCATCACACACTTGCAATGCCATCTATAGGGTTATGCCAGACAGTGACAAAATCATCTAGAGAACTACGTTCTACCAGGGCATCACATTGTTGCTATATCGTCTAGAGCGCTATGCTTTACTCCTGCATTACAAGAGTTGCTATGCCATCTGGAACGTTATGCCATGCAGTGACAATACCATCTAGAGCGGTATGCTCTTACTGTATCACACAGTTAATATGCGAAATACAGCGATATGCCGTACAGTGACAATGCCATCTAGAGTAATATTCCCATACCACAGCATGAAACTGTTGCTTTACCATTTAGAGAGCAATGCTAAACGGCGAGGCTGGTATTAAGAGCGCTACGCTTTCCCATTGCGTGACACAGTGGTTAAATCATCTAGACTATTATACCACACAGCGACTATGATACCAAGGGCACTACGTTCTACCACTGTGTCATGGGGTCTTTGTATGTATACCATCCAGTGCCGCTGCCACTGTCTATGCTATCCTGAGCGCTGCGCTCTACCACTGCATCACAAGGTAGTTATGTCACCTAGAGTACAACCGTCACACATGACCACTTAATCCGAACATGGTTATGCAACGTCAAGTGCCCCTGCTATAATGTAGCGTCACAAGCTGGCTATGCTATCATGAGCGCCAAGATCTATCAATGACAACATAGTGACTATGCCATCAAGAACGTCAAAATCGATCACTTGCAACATAGTGGCTATGCCATCAAGAACGTTGTCTATTACTGACTACAGAGTAGCTATGTCATTCTACGTCACAAGGTGGCTGTGTCATGGACTTTATTTAGAATATAAGAAATAACGATAAGCAGCTATTAATACAGAGTATGTCTGGCTGTAAATATACAATATATCAAACCTTAAATACGGTCAGACCTGTATTAAGCGACTACCAAAGGAATGTGGAAAAGTGGTCACTTAAGACATGCGGTCTCTTAATACAGGTTGATTTATACAGGAAAATAGCAGTAAACACCGGAGAAAAAGTGATTGCTAAAGACCGATGACTGCTTAAAACAGGTGGTCTTTAAACCAGGGTTGACTGTATATACTTCTTTCCACATTAAAGCTGGTATTAGTCACTGGAGAAAGTTATGTAGATAACCGTTATAAAATCGTTCCTATCTGCGCTATACATTGTAAGGCACACCCATCTTTCCTTTCAATGTCATAAACATTGTTAAAATATTACAAGAATTCGCTTCGTGTTCTCGTATCTATATTCTTAAAAGGTATGTGTACCTAGAGAAGATCATCCCTGCGGTTCTTTTATCTTAAATTATTCAATTCGTTTTCTTGATAAGACTGCACGGTCCAATTGATTTACTTTATTTAAAAAAATTCACAATCACCAGCCCCTTTCCTTATTCATAAGCCTGTACAATGCCAAAAGTTGATATGAATCACACATAATAAAAAAAACCTACTCAGTTTGTGTAATAAAGTATTATATAATCTATTTATGGTTTGTAATAAAAGCTTCTTGGAACGATCTTTTACCGGCTATGTAACTGCATTTTATGTTCATGTAAGTCACATATCGCCTTGGGACCTTTCTTACTAAATTCTTAAATCATATCGTAAATTATTTACTTTTCAATTCTTTAAGAAACATAATAGTAAATCCAACAACATAGTCGTAGGAAATCCCCCCCCCCTTTTTTTAGATGCTGCTGCTGCTGCTGTTGATGATGATGATGATGATGATGATGATGATGATGATGATAATGATGATGATGATAATGATGATGATGATGATGATGATGATGATGTTCAATCTTTCCCCAATTTGGAAATAATATGTATAAATGACAGTAGTTCAATATAAATGATTATCACAATAATAGTATTTTAACATTCTAAGTAGATTTCTGTAGTAAATGTTATATTGATAAAAGTAATTGTCAAAATTAGATCTAGGCCAATCTTCCAGTGTTTTTATCCTCTCTTTTTTCAATTACTAGAAAAAAAGTTTGAAATATGAAAATTTGAGTTGCCCCCTTCCCACTTTTGATTTGGTTCCATCGATGAATCCAAACCGTCCAAGTCCACTGTCACTAACAACATTTCAAAATTTGTGGTCTATTAATAACGACTCTTCCTTCTTCTTCTTCTTTTTTTTATTATACATATTCTGTGTTTATACTCGTCATCCCCCATACCTAAAACCAACCCAGTCCATCTTTTCTTTTTCAAACTTGACGATAATGGATTAAAGAGTGAAGTGAAATTTGCCAACATTTCTTTATTTTAGGAATCAATTATAACACTTTATACATCAAGTTGTTTATGAAAATAATATCAATCTACTTTCATTTTCTAGCTAAAACTCACCTAACCCATCCAGCTTTTTATCATGATGCGCTACTTTCACTTCTTCATAAGGTCTTAGATTGTCGTCCGAATGGAAATCTTCTTCCTCGGAGGAAGAGTCCCCCCTCCTGTGTGATACATCTTTAAGCTGTGTTCGTTTCCCTGGTGGTCGCGCCCTGGCTTTGGGCTGGTAATTGTAGTTACAAGCCATGCGTGAATTTCTGTCTTCTCATGGATATACTGAAAGTCTGACTAGTCATTCTGTTATACCTGCACAAAAAATAGAAACGAATAAAACATGAGTTTTAACGTATATTTTTCGTCATTGTTTTGTATATTTTATTAATTAGTTTGAAATAAAGGCCGTAAAAAAGTACGGGACATCCTGTTTTCTGTTTTATAATTAGACTTTTGTGTGTATTCTTCATCAACAATCATTATATATTTACCATACATATTAATACTACTTTTCTGCACCAGAAAAAGTGAATTAAGGGGGGGATGACTATATGTACAAAAGTGAAAGCAATAGTCCCTAGGGTCTTATCGATCAACTGAGTCTATAGCTATCACCAGTGGTTAAAAGTTAATATTTGGACCCATATTTTGGGGTCACGAACTTCACGAATTTAGGTAGAGGACTTTATGCTCTTTCTAATCATGTATGAAGTTTATCTTTATAATGCATAACAGAAAAAAAAAGATTCTCCAAGACTTAGTAAAGCAACACTTTATGGTTATAATGGCCTCGTGGTCATGCATTTCACATATTATAGGGTTTCATGCTTTTCATAAATGGGCATTCAGCTTTCCGCCAGATAAGGCTAGGTCTAGCAGTTTTGATCTCGTATATAAGGTCCTACTAGTGGGAGGATAATGAAATACACTACCTATATCCTTCTCAAAGAGGCCTCATGTGAAACTTGTGGCAATTGGCTTAGACGTTAAAACATATTAACGGACGACGAATACCGACGGAGGAACGTCAATCGCAATAGGTGATTCGACTGACTCAAGTGATTTTAAAAGTGCAAATTACATGCGACTCGGTGATTTAAAAAGTATAAAATGCACATTATTTAACTGTAACGTCTATTCAGTACTTGAACTGAAACGCCAGCATCGTAATGGCAATTTCCTTCGGTCAGCGAGTGTTTGGTTATCTTTGCTACATTTTGATGATAATGTTTTACTAGCAATTAATGGATATGATACATACTAAACAGCCTCTATTAAATGAGGCGTAAAACAAAGATCTACGTAATTTGATTGAAATTCGAACACGCCCGTTAAACTCTCCCGACTGATCAACACTTATAAACTTATCTTCATAAGTAGGCGGGAGTCAGGGCTAAACACAAAGTGATGAGATATAATAAGCAGATGAACAAACAGATAGCATTGTAGATAACCCAGAATCATTTTCGCAATATAGCCATTTATCCCATATAGATATCAAGCGCTCAGTCTAACTGTTCCTATCATAGGAATGTAAATGTCTACACACGTCCTCTGTACAGGTAATACAGGACACTAATTAGTAACCGGAGGGCCTCGATGCTCTCATCACCTAGCCCCTAGGTCCAAAATGCTAACGAGTAAACGATACCGGCTCCATCATGTTTCTAGCATCTGCAGGTGAATGTTAATACACATTACCTGTGCAGGTATTACTAGACACAGGATGAAGTACCATGTGTGAAATTCGTACTAAGAAGTGGTAGTGACAAAATTTTGTTGCACGACCCCTATGCAATTTAATCAAGGCCCACACTGGGTAAAAAAATATATATCTAAAATTTTTGCAGTCTTTCTTTTATCTCAGTGTAAATAATAAAAAAAAAAATAGAAGTGCTAGTTTTCAAAATTATTTTTATTATGGGGTTGTCTTTTGGGGAAAATCGCATCTTAAAACATAACATCGCAGAATTCCGCAAATGCGATCGGAAATGCGAGTCCAGCACTCATGATACAACGTGCATTTTATGTATTCCCAATTCATGTATGAAGGTATTTTAATGCAAATTTTAATCGTATCTCCGACTGATCATTCGTGTCGGTGTTTATTAAATTTAACAGAGCGTTTAACCAGAGCATTAAAATATCAAGTGGATCAACATCAATTGAAGGGAGGACGACGATTAAATAGAAATCGGACTATTTAACTTGCTCCTCCTGCTGTATTTCTTGTATTACAATTCCTGTCGCGTTTCTACGAGTGTGTTTCTTTTTCCAGTGAATTAATTGTACTTCAAAGAGAATTTTCTCTACAAATGTGAACATATGCATACTCTCTGGCGCTATTGCCGAGTGAAAAGCAAAAAGAAGTGTTCGATTTGACATGAATCGTTTTGGCATTTATGCAGATATCATCAGGCGTATGGATTATGTATCCAAGCTGTTTACAGGGGCGCTGACAGATAGAAATGAACAATCCGCATAACCGTGTTCTTTTTCGATTTTCAAAGAAAAACGAGAACAAAGACTTTAACAGACCTGGTTATTTTTTTGGCATTGTGCTCCTCCGTTCCAATCAACCTGGCAGCGTAATCATATCCATGTTAATTCTGTTGCTAAAATTCTTCTGCTTTGTTTACACCTGTAATATAAAGCGATTTACATTCTCCGACAAGTTTTAAAATATATATGTTATCTTAAATGTTGCCACAGACACATTAAAGCAGCTAATCGTTCTCGATGCTATCCGGGCTTGACAGGCATTTCTATCGGTCTGATCATTGTATATCCCAAACGTAATGAAGAGCCGAACTTTGACTGTAGGCTATGGATATATGTAAAGTCTTATCATGGTGGATTTCACGGGTAATCAAGAGCAGACTTGAACAATCGTAATGTGTATTGGGTTTCACCATCGACAGTTTGAGTTATGTGCAGCGGTAATTATAGCCCCTCTATGAAGCTCGGAGATCGTAACTGCATACAGAAATAAAATCCCCCATCATTGCAGCTGCACATGCACATATATATATATATCTATAATCTTTAACTTCAACAACAATGATGCATACATTCAACACATGGTCCCACAACTTATTTCATAGCAGAGCTGCAAGGCTGTATCTGTCAGAAATATAATTCCATTTTAACTCAATTATCCCCCGCTTACATTGTTCAGGCGTCCAGTGTCACAGACCACACTCAATAATAGAAAAGTAATAATAGACGATTTCACGTCGAAAAAGTATATTCCATTTCAATATAATACATCATTTCAGTAACTCCATTGTAAAAGTGATCTTGAAACGAGTTCGAAAAATACCCGACGAGAACATCCATACATATCTAGTCCTTGCGACCTGTAATACTAGACCGAATGAGAAACATTCCATAGGTTTTAACAGTCAATGACAAAAATGAAGTCGTTAATCGATCATTTCAAAATAAAGGGAAACATAAGCTCCCTTCCGTATCTTCATTAAAGCAGAACACCGTGTATAATGAGCTTATGTTTTACTGTATCTATCTTATTACCTTGTCTATATATACGCTCATGAGCAATAATTTCGGATACACAATGCGATGGGAGAGATGTAAAGGTCAATTAAGCTTCAATTTCACATCTAACACGTGTAGCCTCCGATGTGGGCATATTGTATTCAGTGCCATCTGTTTCACAATGAAATACAATCGGAAGGGGTAGGTCTGACGAACGGATAGAGAGAGAGAGAGAGAGAACTTGATATTTCCAGAAAGAACGAAAAACGGATAAATGAACTTGATAATATTTATAAAAAGAAAGAAACAAGTTAATGGACTTCACGATATCTCAAAGTAAAAAAGAAATATCTCTTTTGATATTTCAAGACACGGGCCTCATCTGCTCGGTATCTACAAAATGAGCAGTAAGACATAGATAGATTCCTTGGAATGAGGTAGAACAATAGATAGACTGTCGAGAATATATGTTTGCTTGCTCGTACTGGCATTCACATAAAGCCACCGAGATACAGCCAAAACACACACGACTAAGTAGCACAAAACACAACATATCAGTTACAAAATGGTGAAGAGGTCGACACGTAACTCTTGATGTAATGGTGAACAGAGTTGAGCTCTGTTACGAAACTGGAAGATGAGGTAATGTCGAAAATATCAAAATTCAGTGGCGGCACCAGGGCGTAAATGATAACGGTGTGCAGGATATCCAGTAGTGACACAGTGGTGGGGATGGTAAAAATGCTGAGGGAAGTTTGAGATATCATGGCAACTTAATCAAGTAGAGAATGACGGGTGAAAGTGAAAAAAAAAGGAATTTGAGAAATTTAAAAGGCGCGTACACGAAAATTGAGAACCCATGTTGACATTAATGAAGTGGAAACACCACTTGGAAGCAAATGACAACAGGTTGAAAAGATTTTCGAAGTATGTCGTCGTAAACAAGCAGTAGAGCCAGAGAGACAATAATGAGTTTGTAGAAAGATCCGAGTCGTAGGACGGAGAGGGGGGGGGGGGGATTGGATCGCAGAGGCACAAGACCCCCATCTTTCAAAAGTGAGAGCACACATGGATTTGTTGCCCCCTTCCCCATATTTCGCAAAAAAAAAAATGACATTTAAAAACTTTTAGCTTTTCTAATTAAATTTCGATCTGCAAGAGGTGCCCATACTTATCAGCTCAATGGAATAATGACCACATAACCAGGTCGTGCGCAAGGGTGTAAATATTAGGTCAGGAAATCAATGTCGGTATAAGCAAGAAGGAGAATGTTGGCATAAAAATAGTGGCGCCATGGTCATAATGATAACAATTTTAACGAGATTTTGGGGCATTGTGTATGCAACTAGGATAGACTGCCAGTGGCGGATTTAGAGCCCCCCCCCCTTTTTTGGTCACATATTTACTAGTAAAAATCCATATTTTGCACCAAAAATGGCTCAGAAGTTTGGCTAATACCCATTTGCCCCCCCCCCCCCCTTTTCGGAAATTCTGGATCCGCCACTGACTGCTGGTGTTTAAAACAAAACATTATAAGATCCAAGTGGAATAAATCTTCCAAAATCCTGTGGCGAGACCGTGACATATGAAGTATTTGAGCGTCGTCTGACGCCTGCCACCAAAACCAGAAGGAACACGACCAATTATAACTGGTAGACCACGATCAGCATGTGAGCACAAATTTAATATAACAAAAGCCGTTAGCACGATGACCACAATCCGCTTACTGCTATAAATCACGAGGTTAACAACAAAACGTTCGTCCTCATGCAGTTACTCAATATTTCACAAAGATCAGTTTTCATTATGACCGTCCAATGGGCTTTTAACAGAATCCTGTGCTACGCAGTCTGAAACATTAATTACCAACTCCATAGAAGAGTTATGACAGAAAAACTGATAATACATTGCCTTAATCTTATATCGAATGGGTTTCCTATTTCCAGGGAAATCTTCTTTTCTTCCCTTATAAATCAAGTCATCTACCCTTCAATAAAACGCACTTTCCCCCTGATGTGATAAATGCATTAAGAAGCAATGTAATCAAAACAGATTACAAAATGTCGACATTGCTGCAGAATGAACGGGTTGATTATATAGCACTTTTACCTATGGGATGTAATCATAGATTCTGCCTGAATTTCATTCTTGATATGTTACCATGGTAATGCCAATATCTTGTCACTACATTCAGTAACACTGTCAATTTATGGCCCAAGAAACTGAACATTTTTTCACTTTGAATGGCCACAAACAAATAGAAACTCTTCTAGCGTATCAGAGATAATATTTCGCCATTTCCCCCGAGTGCTATAGCAATGGCCAAATTGCAAAAATCAATGAACAATAACGGCTATATCAGGCGAAGATAGGACGCGGCTGTAATCAAGTCCAATAGGATTCCGCTTTGTGTGTACAATCCGAGGCAATGTTATGTCTCGGGTTATAGGTCCTTATAGCATGCCTGGTCAATACAAACAAATTGATCCTTTGCCTAAACAGTCATAAGATAACTGTCTTGACTAATCCATCGTGGCCACGTATTTTATTACCTCTGTAATTATCGCCCTTTCCTTTTTTCTTATAAAACGAGTACATAAATTCTTCGAAGGGGTGCGTACCTACGACGCCATTCTTTCAAAAGTTTTGAATAAACTTTTTTTTCAAATCCAAAACGTCAGTTGAATTATAAAATTCCAAACGCTGCAAAATTGTCATTTCAATGCCTGGAGAAAAATGTATGAAGGAAAACTTTTCATATAAACATGTACATAAAGTATGTTTTCTTGTTATTTTAATGCTGCTTTTTCATGTTGATTTTATACATTACTTTCAACAGGGTTTCGAACTGAATAAATCTTTTAAATACTGTAGTTTTAACACGGTTTTGAAATTAATTTATTCGTTTGAATGTTTTTGTGTTTTGGGTCATTTCAAAGGATTTCGAATTAGACTAAAAGGTTGGTGGTTTTAAACATATAAATCAAATAAGATACTTGACATCCTGTCTCCCTTACGAAGATGTGGACCCTGTTGGCTGATCCAATCTTATCTGACGTATTGGAATCCAGGGCAATCGCCACGGTCATCAGGTCAAAGGACCAGAGCTGTAAATAAATGTCTCTCCGATGCCAAACCAGCGGATTTATGGACACTACACAAATAAATTCGAATAAACAAATATCTGTACCAAATCTGTATTCAATCTCCCCAGAGTAACAAAGTCGTTAATTAGCCGAGGCTATCTCTCTTCCCTCCAACATACATGCATAAACAATACTATAACGCTGGCTCCCTTGTCAATGACGGAGACATAAATCAAAGTCGAGTTCCCAATCTGAGATAATTACTTATAATTTGATAAAGCCCGCTAAAACTGGGCTTGCAATACGATTGAAATGGTCAAATCAAATAATGAATTTTTTTTTGCTTTGTTTCTAAAGAAGGAGTGAAAACTAAATTAAGAACTAATCGATTCTTTTTCTGTATCACAACACAGATGAAGTTTTTGAACAATTCGTAATATTTTTTCGTGTTCGAATGGCACGACAGCGAGCATGAATTAAAGTGACCCAAACACGCGGCGTTTACTCTTAGCCTATTAATTTTCTGAATTTCTCGACTGACATTTGAGGCAATTTAATCTACTATGACCGATCATAACCCTTGTATTGGTGACACAAGACAAAAGCCAAAGCAATATTATTAATTTCCAGAGAGTTTTCTCCCTAGTTGATACTTGAGAGTGAACAACTCTGAAAAAGAAACATAAAAACCAAGCCCAAATTCACATGAATAATCAATAGTCCTATTGCGATAACATTTGAGTGGAATTTCTTTGTGACAATTGTAGTCGATTTGGACTCGAGAAATGTCCCATAGGACGCTCTGTCAAACTATACACGTCCGACACCAAAAGAGCGAAACATTCTCGACAAGTGAAGGCAGTTGTCAAATGCCCAAACACTTGGGTTCTGACATTTATGAATTCATGAATTTAAGCACACAATTCGGGCAGTCTGATCGCTTTTTGTCACGTTATTTACAGTATCAGATGAATACGAGATGGAAGCGAAAGTGTCCAGTTTCCAGTCACGAATTTCGCCGTCAAATATCATTCCATACAATTTGAAAAAAAAGACACCACCGGCGCATACGCGGATCCAGAAATTTTTGTCAGAGGGGGTCCATTCAAAAAAGGTAAATTTTTCTCTTAGAACAGGGGGGGTCCAACCCCAAAAATGCCCAAATATTACCTTTTTTTGGTAAAATTTTCGGATTCCAGGGGGTCTGGCCCCCCCTAACCCCCCCCCCCCTCTGTATCCGCGCATGCCGGCGTATTTAAGAGAGAGAACGGGGTGTCACTTTATTCCTCGCTTATTAACAATGTGATTTTCTTTAATGTGATGTTAAATTATTTTGAAAAAAGCATGAAATTCATAAAGATATATGTACTAATATCAATGAGACAAACATTAGTAAATTCAAATCTGAAACACGTGCATATGCAGCCCAATGCCTTCTATATTCTACAACCTCCTGTAACCTTTAACCTTAACATACAGTTATATTACGACTATATTTAGTAATTATCATACAAAATACAAGTAAATTGATGTTGAATTAACCTAATTATCGTGTCCCCTATATCATCAAATCATCATGACAAAATCTATGTCCCCTATATCATTACCAAGTCACCATGACAAAATCTAAACAAACATGAAACTACTCACTACAGCAGCTGAAGCCTGCTTTGTTGATATATTTCGTTTATAGCAATGAGGACGACAAATAAAATGCAATTAATGAAATAAACAGAAAGACAAAGACAGGTGGAAAATTTAATAGCGCAGCACGTTCTGTCAACATTGCCGCTCATTGTTAGTAATAGTCTCTTCTCAGCATCGTGTTCGAATAAATCATGTGTGCAGGTACTTGTAACAATATACATAGTACTCAATATACCCCTATCATATCGAACGTTTTCACTGCCAAGCAATTTTATAAAAGAATTATTCTGCAGACGCAGGACAAAAGGGGGTTCACATCAGACAATTTTCCCTGGGGGATCCAACCACCGGTATGTCACTGGGTGTAAAATATATTTCGTAACAGTGAGTTCTAAAGCGTCTAATCCAGGGGTGGATCCAAAGTCTCGTTCGCCCCTCTGGATCCGCACATGATCGATAACGATTTATGTTCAATAGCGAGAAAAGTGGTATTTATATGGCTTTCCCATTAAGCTTATTACCTCCCACGGAAATATAAAAGGAATTATACTGATATCGTTTGAAAGTTTGCGATAATTAAATCAAAACATCGTCAATAAATAGGGAAATCCGTATATGAGCCTATTGGAATTCAGAATTCCAACAGAGAATATGATCGCATTTTCAAAACATGTAAAATGTCAATTCTGTTTTCCAGATATTATGTCAATGCAATATATCCAAAACCAAATTAAAGCAATTATGCTTCATATTACATTCAGTGTGCGTGGATTCTGAATTAATTGTTGTGCTCGTGTAAGGCAATGAATTGTACATCTTGGTAGAAAATCTCCTTCTCTTCTTCTTCTTCACGGCAAGAGGTGAGACTAAGTACTCGGGAGGAGTAGGCGTCTCCTGCTTGACGAGCCGCCTCCGAATCTCTATCAACACTGCCTATAACTGAATCCATACCTCGAATTTCGTTTGCACTTTTCGCTGATTAATATCGTCCCACTAGGGCGTCCCATATGCAATGATTGATACACTGTAAAGAACATTCCATTAAGTTGCAGTGACCTCTATTACGTATCTTTCCGCCTGGTATGAGATACATCGCGCGTGCATTCGTCAACAATTTGTTCCAGGCTTTGATATGCAATTCCTGACGCTTGCAAAAAAAAACGTTAGACGATATATCACGCTGTTCAGGTCCATAAAGAACTAAACCTGATATTGTATCACGAGGCAATCCTCAAACTATGATGTTGTATAAATTTCAAAGGCGCTTTATCCTACCAAAACATGCAAATATTTTGCTGGAATTCCTACTCTTCAAAGCACCTTAAAATCAATTAGCCAAAAAAAATCAAAGTTCGTATAAAATAAAGCCGTTTCAAATATCAGATATGAATCTACAGTAGGCCGTAAAATGTTCAAATTTCTCCAGCTATTATGTGCAAGAACAGGGTTAACATGGGATTTCAATTTCTGTATTTCTGAATTGTATGTCTGAAGAAAAAAGGTTACCAATGTCCCCTCAAATTTCTTCACACTCTTTCAGAGGAATGGAAACAAACCAATTGCTTTTTAATTATGACATAAGTTCGAAGACCCTTACCCATTACGACTCAGCAGTGCGCGCAAAAAGATACACACATCAGTTTCTGTGTTTCTCTCTTCAGAAATATTGACGATCAGTTTTTTATAGCATCATGATGCATGCAAAAGCAATCAGCGGATGAAAGTTCTTTACTTTCACATTGCCAGGAGCGAGCTAACAGCTTACATAATACGTCATCGAGCCGTAATGAAATCATTCCTGCGTTCTAATTTCACCAACACCCCGCGGTGAGCAAAGATCAGTTTGGGCTCATTGAAAGCGCTTGCGACCTCTAGTGGCGCTCTCGGATTTGTCTGCATTTGCGCTTTATGATAAACAAGATCAAAAACATTGTATACACTTATCACATCTCTACCACATTACATACCTTTGTTACAGAGAATTCCGTACCAGACCACGCTATATCAATCTCTTTCTGTATAAATATCATAGAACAACTGCGAGATGTTTACTCAGTCAGTGTGGGAACAAGTTTACTCTATTCCAGCTGTTATATGTCCCAGTCAACTGTTTACATTTACAATAATAAAAAATCCATTCTCTATTATCACCATCACCTATAGCTGATGCAGTTTGCCGCATTCGGCTGGATGTACCAATGGTCATCAATTGACCTTATCTGAGGTCAGCATTGCAAACGTCCTCCCATTCACCCTTGCTTTCTAGCCTTCCAATAATAAAATGGCCACTTACTCTCTTCTATCGATCCCTGATTGCTCCGCTGTAACAGAATTATGTTCATATAGAATACGAGCGGGGCTTCGACATGATGAAATCTTTGTGAAGTGAAAAGTATCAAAGAAATTGTGAGTTTGAGGGAATAATAAGGCTTCTGTGTCGCAGAAGAAGTGAATGATGAGTTTGATGTAGACGTATCGACTCTTCTCACACATACAAACAGTCGTGAAGTCAGGGTCGAGGAGCACCCAACAAAATCAATTAACGACATGCATAGACCTCGTTTTGTGAGGGGAACGCCAATATGGTAAACAACTTCGACAAGCAAATGTAAATAATTAGCGAGATCAATAGACGAGGCATTAAGAAGGACTCGTTTTTCTGCTAGGATGGTAATTTCATCTTGGCCGCGTAATTCTTACTCAACAGTTATTTAATTAGCAAGCTATAAGAAGAGGCCCGAGATTGACTACAAAAACACAAGTGACGCTGACAGCCGGGTCTTTATTCAATTGTCGGGCAGGACGTGTCACGAGTCAGTACTTTTATTGGATTTTGAGAGACCACTCTGACGTAGAAGTGATGTTCGAACACTCTCGGATGAGGTGTCACAGCATTCGCGGCTAAAGTAGAAGCCTATTTCAAAGCGGTAAAATAACGCGGATATTATGGTGTCCCACGCTTAGTCCATTTCCGTCTTGTCTGAGAGTAACTATGAATCTTATTGACAGACGTTCTACGTCGGTCCATTGGAACCCGCGAGTCACTTACGAAATATAACTATAATAAATTGTAGTCGCCTCCTCTTGGGAGTTCGAGGAACATTAGTCAAGTCATGGTAAAAGCGAGACATGTAGAAGGTCGTAAAACAAAAAATCAAATTAATAGTCTAATCATGTGGGATCCTTGCCGTTTCTGTTAGGTCACAAATCACTAAATTCCATAGGGTATTCGCAATTTAAACCACTCCCAGGCAAAATATAATGGAGTCTTAACGGTATCATGCAATGTCTTTTCCGTTCAAAAATAGAAATGCAGAATTGTTCCTGGTCTCTTTAGCATTAATGGCAACGGATCGTGGTGAAAATGCCTCTGGCGTGAGCTAATTCCAATCTTAATTCAAAGAAAGGAGTCTTAAAGCTATAATATAAACCTCACAAAATTGCTTTAATTCTGTATCATAGCAAAGATTACAACAAATCACTATAATGAATTGCCAATAAAACCCGGAGTAAAAACAATCAAATTACATTTGCCATTGTTATGCAAATAAGTTTCATTGAAGTATGGATTGAATGTCTGTTAGCCAAACAGATTTCTGCATGGAGCACTAGAGCTATAAAGAGGAAAACGTGCTTTGTCACTAAGCCTGCTTCGCGGGCATTGTGTTCATAATAACTCAATAGATTGTCCAATCAATACACTGGGGCAATTACCTTCCGGAGACGTGTGATCGTGTTCGAATGGCCAGCATCGGTATCAGAACAATAAGGCGCCAAATATCTAGGTTTGTTCGCTTTACTCGGATCATACCTACTCACCAAATACCACTTATACTGACATGTGGTAAAACATCGCATTGTTGATTACAGACCACAGTTCTGCCTTGTCTGTACAATAAGGATTGTACAAACAGAACAAGCTCGGCGAACACATGGACCAGAAATGTATAATCATTCGCAAATCAGAATATTTTCTTACAACTGAATCGACAGACACAATTAATATCATTGTCCTAAAGTAGATGTACATGTATTCAAGTCATATTCCAGTGGCGGATTTAGAGGGGGTCCATGGGGCTCGGACTTCCCCCCCCCCTTTTTTTTTCGTCACACATTTACAAGGTTGAAAACACTTAAATAATATGAGTAAAAGTCAAGATTTGACACTCAAAATAGTTGAGTATTTTGGCTAATACATGACATTAATATTTGTCCCCATTTCTTTTCTGGAAATCCTGGATCCGCCACTGTTTCCAATCCATCAAACAAGATGGTTTTAAAATTCTGTCACTTATTTTTAATCAAAATTAGGCAGCGTAATGAGATTATTTACACAAAGCTTTACGTAATGTTATTGTAACTTAGTCAAAAGCAATTTTTCTAAAAACCCAAATCCTGTACAAACCACATACATACGTTTAAAAAACATATTCATAATAGAAAAAGACGACTTTGTGAAATTCGAAGCTAGTTTCGGTTTTTAACTCAATGCCATGAGTCATACCATCAAATATGAGGTATGTATGACTTGTACTTAAAATAGGTATTTCCAAAGTTAATGTTGGAGAAAGACAAATAAACATTGGCACAAAACAATGTGCTCTGGTTTGTCGCTTTGGACATAAACATTGATCAACTTAAAGAAACACTAAAGCAAATTCGGCCCATAAACTACCGACAGTCGACTGTGGTATGAATTGATTTGGAACCATATATGAATAAAGTAAAGAATAAAGACGGACAGATATTTCCGAATAATAAAGAGTCACCTCATTTCATTAATATAGCAGTGAAAGTAAACCAGTCAAAATAAACGGCAAATACATTATCATCAATCAAAAATTTACCAGCATAAAGTTTACGGTCTTTGCCATAGACACACTTATATACAGACACTCCAAAACTTGAACTTAACCATGTCTTTTTATACTTACAATGCAAAACTTTACACTTTCTTATGTGTAGGCAAACAGCATCGTTGCATGCCACTGTCTGTAGGCCAAGTACTCCACCATTATTCAAGTGACTAACAGAAGCAACAAACCGGGGTTTGCGACAACGGTGTATTCTTTACTTTCGCTTGAAAAGCTTTAACCAAGCCAGAAGTACACAATTATAGGATATTAGACCTCGATATTTCAAAACTTCAACCAATTTTACTTTGCTACCTTGACATGAACTCTGACCTACTTTTCAAAAATACATGCATTTACTTCTCCTTTTAACCATAAGAGATAGATATAAATACTGCAGTCTCGACATTTTATTTTTTTACATATTTCTTTCTTGTTGCCGTTAAAGGGCATAAATGTTTCACGCATCATGTTTTATATGTTTCGAATCCATCATGGAAACACTTCGTACTAAGTGATTCAACTATAGCAAACGGCCGACATATGACGTGTATTGGGTCTATAGAATATGCACGAGGGTACCACGGGCTAATGATCACAGATGTGGTCAGATTCCTCTTATAGGTCCAAACATTTCTTTGTTAATTCTCTCATCCTAGCAATTATCTGAAAGCAGATAGCTCTTTAATAGCATAATAAATCAGTGGACCACCAAATGTACAACTTAAATCAAACTCCATAGCCTTCAGTCTGGGTTGATGTCGCGGTAAAGAAGTCTGCACGATGTGTCATAGATGATAGTTTAGGTTTAAATAGATTTATCAAAACCGACGATTTTATTCTATCCATCACAGACACATAGATAAAACAAATTTGTTTTATTTGATAAAGTACATCTGGATTTTACCCCTCTGAAGCAGGTTTTATTGTGCAGAAAGTTTGAAGGAGTTTGGTTTGATATTTTATGCCAATACGGTAGTGTTTTAGCAACAATGCAATGCCATTTGTTTGGTTCTTTGATTAGAGGCTTTCATTTTCTAAACAAGATATTTGTTTAAACTTCCGGGGGTTATTTCTGCCAAGACAACTTTTCTCTATTTCAGAACCAAAAGAACAGAATACAATCTATCGAGTTCCAACATCCGCTATATCCCGCTTCCTGACAGAGGAAATTCCTGAGTTTTACACTCTGTCCTACACACATTTCCGTCTCTGTGTCTGTTTAAGCATTAAGTTTCAAATGACTTTTGCAAATGCTTAATAAATTTATTTATTTTTGCTTTCTATATATAAAATCTATTTACATGGATTTCCGTCGAATATGAGGAGTCAAATGCCGAAATCAATTATGAATATTCTTTTTACTATCATCTGCAAGTATCGTCCGACATGGGTTTTAAATCTATCATCGGGGAAAATAGGTAGTAGTAATATTTCTGGCGACAATGAAAACAGTACGATGTTGTTGTACATGGTAAATTTAAAACAAAGTACCTTAATGATTATTACTAGGTCGGTGAGTGAATTCTGTTCTGCAGTCCCAAAATTACACCCGTGCACCGAAGACTAGGCACTAACTCTCCTATATTACGTTGGTTGGTTGGTGTTTTATGTCGCTTTCAACAATATTTCAGTTAAATCGCGAGGTTACCAACCTCTTGAACATAGTGGCGCAACCCGGGAATCGAACCCGGATCGTCGGCGCCGCAAGCCAAGCGCTTAACCACTACACCAAGCCTGCCCCTCTCGTCTATTACGAACTACAACTACAGAAATATGACGGCAATTATAGGAGTTGAATTTGAGCAATGTCTAAATGTCATAAAATATATCAATTAAATTAATTCACACTTTGCTGGAAAGTCTGGAAATGTGAATTGACAATGAATGTCAAATAAATGACTAAAAGTAAAATAAAGAGAAAGTCACATAAATGAAAAAAATCAGGGCAATGATGCTGTGGTAATTTGTCACAAATGTCAAATCACTGAAAAAGACCTGGGTTTGACTAGACATGCTCAAGTCTCTATGTTAAGGGTATATTTATTCATAATGTCCCTTATATGGAATTCTGCTCACACTGCATTCTCTAAAACAATATCTAACGTATTTCAGGGAGCACAGAATATCGAATAATTATAAATGAAAACGTAACATAGAGACTTGAGCAAGTCCAGGGTTTGGCGAATCTCGCATAAAGTTTTCGCGTTACAGCGTCTCATAATGTGAATCGAACCAGGGACCCCGTGACGAAGGACACGGTTTCCCGTAAGTAAACTGCTACGATTTCCACTATCATAATCACACTTTTGGATTTACTTTTAAGGGGGAATACCCAAAACTATCATTTAAAGTGCAGTTTCGGATTTGCTTTAGTTGACATTTCAAAAGTTAGGAGATTTGGATTTTCTTAAAAGCGTAGAAGAATTTATTTGATCACAGTTTTAGATTTACTTAAGGGAGCATATCCAAAGTGTAAGGAAATTGTCATGATCACAGTTTGGGATTTAACCCCCCCCCCCAAACACCCCAAAAGCGCGGGGTTGGTGGGGGTTAATACAAAAATCCATTATCATAATACTACCACGATATCTGAAATAGAAAGCTAAATTTAAAAAGAATAGAAAGAAGACATTCGACTCGGTTGTATGAGAAATATCGTCAAATAAATGCAGATAACGAAAGATTAAGCGCGCACCGACATATGCCATTGTATTGCAGCTGTGATACCGACTTGGGACGGTCAGTTTCAAGGAAAGTTGTCGTTCATTCGGTGTGATTAACAATAAATCCCAAATCTACCGATGTATGGAGTTATGAAACGTAAAGTCATTTGTGTTTACATTGATGGACATATACTTTGATGTACGAAATATGCAGTGTTCGATTGATAAAGAAAACCCCAAAAAAACAAAAACAAAACAAAACAAAAAAACCAAGATGACACATGTGAAATATGAAAGCCTTACCTCTTACAACTGAAGAGTTATAACCAATGATAAAATTTTTGAAATGTAGGTCAAAGGTCACGAAGTCCATGACCTTGGCGTAATTTGCAAGGGCTTTATTAGTGGAGTATACATGCCAAATATGAAATCTCGATCTCTCACGGGTCATAAGTTATGACGATGGTCAAAGTTGAAAACAGACAGACAAACAGACAGAGAGGCAAGACAAAAACAATATGCCCCCGATCTATCGATCCCATGTGCTTAAATAACAGAAATACATATATATATTTTAAGAGTTTGTCTTAGCTCAGAACATGATTTACCAGCAACAGTGCCCTCACCCCCTTTTGGCCACATATTTACTAGTAAAAATCCAGATTTTGCACAAAAAATGGATGAAAAGTTTGGCTAATACGCATGTGCCCCCCCCCCCTTTCGGAAATCCTGGATCCGCCACTGAGCAATATATACATTGGTAGGTACATCTAGATTACATGATAGCCCGCTGTTGTTGTGTATTTGACTGACACTGCCACTGGTACAGCGATCCTGTGTCATTCACACTCCATACATCGCTAAAGTTCTCCAGTTATCAAATGTTTATACGACAGACGAAGTGCAACCGAAATATTTAGATAAGCCTCCGATAACATGGCGTCTGGATCGATCATCGACCCCCCTTGTCCCATCTGCAAAATTCCTGGACTTGTACATAGTGTCCGTTATCCTCGCGTAGTGTTTATATATATAGGTACTTTATTGTATATTTGTTCGCCATTATAGGGGATCAACTAGTGTGGTAAGATAAACATTTTGTATCTACGTTCCATCTCCCTTAACAGAGGGAACAATATGGCGTGGTGAATTTCCTTTTTTTACCACACCTTCCCATCTACAGTGTCCTACACATAAGGGAACAAGGCGTGGCAAATTTCCTTTCTTTTTGTATGAAAAGACCAAAATTCCTGGTAAACATACTTTTATATCACCTTCCTATACACGGCGGCCGGGCCATCTTATGTACATAAGACCAACAAGGTCTTTTTATTCTCGAAGTCAGTTGATTGGTTGGTTGATTGGTGTTTTACGTCGCTTTCAACAATTTTTCAGTTATATCGCGACATGGAAGCAGGAGGTAACCAACCTCTTAAACATAGTGGCGCAATCCGGGAATCGAACCCGGATCGTCGGCGCCACAAGCCAAGCGCTTAACCACTACACCTAGCATGCCCCTAATCTCGAAGTTAGATTGGTCACATGAACAAATGTGCTCCAATTTGTTAGGGGATAAGTCTCGGGATTTATCTTCGTTTTATACGAAGAATCTTATTTATTTCAAACTGCGGTCATATCAAAAATAAAGAAGAAAAGGGAGTCAACCTTCGTAAGATTCCTCAATGAAATTCGGCAGTTTGTGACTCGTATAGCTCCTGTGCTCAAAATACAATTCAGCAAATTTGCATTACGGTCTAATGCGGTCTGATAAACACCAAGTTAATCCCGAAGGTCGTCTTCGGAATGTTTCGGGGATTATCTTTATTTAGATCTCAGTGTGATGTCATGCCGACTTAATTCTGACACTCCGTCCATATCGACAATGAGACGCTTTTTTTACTTTGGACTCCTCTGATCTGGGAAGAAGTTGTCTTGTCGATCTGCAATCTACCTTCCCAACTACCTTCAATAAGGAACCAATAATAGATAGTAAAAAAAAAGCATTTGGCTTCATGCTTCTCACCTGCATTATCTCTTTTTAAATATATCTATCTCAGTATATCTAGGTCTACTTAAGCTAATCTCGAGAAACAAAAGAGGAAGCACGTGTTTCCAAGCTGTATTACAAACATAAACATGGCAGACTTCCTTAATGCGACTGCGTCGACAATATCAGACAAATATCAGACATCACGTTTGTTTGTTTTATCATTATGTAACATCACACCAAGAGGATTATTTGCTGGAAGGTGGTGATTAGAGCTAAGTGGTGAAGGAAGCCAGGGTACCACCGACCATCGGTACGTCATGTGACTGGTCATTTCTCAAAAGTGGTTAAACTTCGGTGCTACTAAATATTCTCGAGTACAGAGGAGTACAGCCAAGTGCAATAAAGTACACAAAGTTTTCCTAAACTATTAATCTACACTGATGTGTTGAATTCAAATGATATCAAGAGAGTATTGATGAAAAAATATGACCAATAACTTAAATAAAAACTGATACAAACACATGAGCCATCTCGTAGTTTTTAAAACTCATAATAATAATCAAGAACTTATAAACAAGTTCATAAGGCTTTGTAATAATTATACAATTAATTTTTTCCATGAGATCTGTAACTTTTCGAAAACGTAATACGTAACATAGAAATATAATCAAGCACTTGTAAGTTGTAACACGGCAAAAACAGTTGTGAATTAAGGAAATCCATGTTTCTTTGCTTTGAAAATTTCGGGATCAAATTTTCATTCATTCTTTACCAACAAAACTGTTTTAAGTTTCTAAAGTATAGAAATTGTTTTAATAAAAAAAAAATATTATTTACTGCGTCTATCACATATAATCACAGAAGGCGGATGTTATTTAGCAATTCAATAAAATCTTCTGTACTCTAGTCAGAGACATATATACACATATGAAAGTATAGTGTTCTCTGTTTGAGCTACCTCACTTTCTCTGGCTGGCTGAGGTAAAACCCAGTCTTGACAACGAGAAAAGAATACAGTGACCTCCTGCAAGGCGCCTGAGACACTCGCTCTCAGAAGTACCAACCGGAACAAAGCGCAATATTATCATGCTTTGATCCGAAAATTCTGACTAAGACATCTTCGAATCCCTATATGATGTAAATCAATGCAGCCAAGTTACGCAATGAACCCCAGTGATCTGATGAAAAAAGAATATTAAATAGACAAAAAACCCGCTGAAAACTGAATTCAACGGCATTAATTCGTATAAACAAGTGCTATATTGGCATGCAATGGTTTACAGAGGAAACAGAACGTGTGAATAATGTTCATCACTGCTTTCCCTAGAAGCAAAAATCTATTTCGCATGAAACTGTCTCTAGGGTTCCCCGTTTCGGTGTCTTTATCGAGTCTGGCTTTCGTCAAAGATCGCCAGGAGACCAGAGCGTCGCTTTTAATAATGACGACGGTCTTTTTTTCTGATTTCGCTCAGCATAACAATAAAATCAGTTATTTTCCGTTCGTGTCATTCGATTCTATGGTCATGCAATAATTCAAACATCTGTTACACATTTCGTGTCTCACAAAAGACGAGAGCTTTTAGAAATCGTCAAGAAAGTTGCCTTACCTGGAACAGGACGAGCTGTAGCCATCCAGACAACATTAGCTTCATTCAAATGATAACTAGCCAACACTTAAGACGATAGGATATCGGGTTTCCTGTCCATTTAACGCCCCATTCATACAAATATTGATGACAATTTGCTGAATTACAGGTGAGAAATATGCTGCTGTGGACAGTCAACACCTCGGAGAGGAAGTAAAGGGTCAGTAAAACTATTAATTACAGGTATATGGACCATGTCTAACACATGTGACACTTCCGACCCCAGGACATACCGGCACGTGACCCCATAAGTATAATAACAACATACGTGCAGATATAAACATGGTGGTGTAATACAAATGAATCCTCGTAAATCGAGAGGTGAAACAAATGAGTTAATTGTTTAAAATGTGTCAAAATTCTCCGGCTATGACATTGTATATTTTTTACTTTATTTCATGATTGGAAGCACACATTTCTTAGAAATATACCGTTAATGACGACAGTCATGTGATCACTTTCAAACATGACAAACTTTTAAATGGGCGCATAGCTACTTGCTCATTTTTAAAAATTTGTTAAAACTTGAAAGTTAGAATAAAAGACACTATATTGCAAAATGGAGATTGCGGTTAATAGTTGCTAGATATTCAAAATAAAAATACCAGACCCAAACTGGGACAAAAGTGCAACTTAAAGGACGAAAGTAAAAGGTCTGATAGTTCGAATTAATTTGTACTGTATACCAGGAACATTATATATATATATATATATATATATATATATATATATATATATATATATATATATATATATATATATATATATATATACGTTCCTGTCTTAATTCTTTAGCTAAACTTCTCTATAATATAACCTTTCGGTGTAAATTACACAGGAAAGGATATCTTCTTCTTCTTCCAATACGAAGTGTACTCAAAAGTGGAGCGTTATACTTCATGATATGTCCGGCACTACATGTGTATTAGTTCAGTCCAACGGTGAACAACTTTATAATAAAGTTCAATATGGGCAAAATTAAAGAGCACCAAAGAAACAGCAAATATTGAACGAAGCCTTGACTAAATAGCCCATGGTCATTCTGACTTTGCCTCTCCTAACCACAGTCCTGCTACCGTACTGTTAGGTGTTATTTAATTAAGATCATGATCTCCTAATTCGCTGAGTAAATAACGGCGTTTTATCTTCAGTTCTGGCAGGATATCTTATCAATTTTATTGCATAATAATTAAATAGCATGACACACAGGGGGATAAGCGTATTAAGTGAGCAGTATATGGCATTCAACCTGCCATCAGCACTACTATAAATTCATTATCTACAGGGTATAAATATGACATTTAACCCCCCCCCCCCCCTTTCCCTCTTTTTTCCCCCATTCCTTTCCGTAGTGTTACACAAGAATTAGAGAAATTTTATTTCCTTCAGAAAAAAATTCACCAAATAACTACACGTCGATGAACCAAGTGCGTTCGCAATCGCGAGTTTTAAAGCATACCAAATCGAATACGGGAAGGTTTTCCCAGAGTGAGAGGTGGTTTACTTAACGCAAACATCGTGCGCAAAAGATATCATGCTATACTTCAGGTTTTTCTTTTTGCTCCTTCACTACAACTTGCACACAATCTATGTTAATTGACACTATAACATTTTAATAAGAGAATTCAGACATCCAAATCATCCCGATCTAGGTGTTCAACAATAGATACACATGTCTTTCTTTTACTACATTCAATCTAGTTAAACGTAAATTCGGTACACGTTACATTAATTGCTACATATTACATTAATTTCCGAGTACGTCACAAGCTGTGAAAATTTCCTTTATTCGAAGTCAGAACCTATTCGGAACAAATGTGACATATTTCCCCCTGTAAGAAAAAGGATGTAATATTGGCGACACGGTCTCTTGACATTAAATGAATGACAAATCACTGCTGCATGCGCCCTTCTTTAGATGTGGAGGTTAGCATCATACGCAAGGGAAATGAGAAACCCCCGGAGGAAACGAGCAACTTTTTACACATCAATATGGAGCCATTATCATCATTCTTCACTCGGTCTTACCTGAACGATCCAAGTCTGTATTACGGAAATATTGCATAAAATCACGGCTATCTCTCTGTGTTCATCGATGAACGAAATTCTCGGAGATGTGGGCCTTAAAAGTCGGTGTTATATAAACGACTTTATTTCCAACTAATTCCTTCTTAATCACTGTGTGTGCACTTTGTCCAAACATTCACTTCTACCATTAGCATTTATGTCAATAAAACATGCAATCAGTTAGGCTACAATCTTATAATTGCGTCAATTAGACCCTATTCTGTTCACTTGCCTTTAAAAAATTGCTAGGGCTGAACAAAGGAAAGACAATATTCCGGCACGGTATTTCTTCTTAATGTTTAAAAAGGTGAATAATAACAGCTTGTAGAGGATCAGCGCCCAAGGGGGCGCAAATGTATGCTACAAACGCTCTGCAGAAAATTGAATTATTTACGCCTTAACGAATAATTACTATGTTTTCGCCATATAAGAAAAATAACAATAACTTCCTACCTTGGTCACAGCTTTTATAACACCTTATGTAATGGGACCAATTCAGATTAACTCGTCGCCTCTCGTTTTAGATAATAAGTCTCTTGAACTGACTGGGCACCAAGCACCAACTAGCGCGTGTGAGTTCTCGCTGAATGGCAGAAGGCATTCATCGTGGGTCTCTTTTAGTGTCAACTTGCGAAACCTTTATTGACATTATGGTTTAAGCAAACTGTTGGAATTACTCAGGCCATCTGAATTTCCTCCCCACAGATTCTGAACAATCCATATATAAAATCCATGTGTAAACAATCAACCTACTTAAACTCTTTGCTATCTCGCATATAAACATCGATAACTGTTTCATTCAGATAACTATATTTCTCTAATGGGAAACTTTGTTGCGCATTTAAACTGAAAATCATTGTCAATATTGAAACTTCAAGACCGGAATGGTACTTACTGCTTTAATATACCTTGTATTTTAAATTGAACAATAGCTTCGACTTGAATAGAACACAGGAACCCATTTCTCCCCGTGCTTAAAAGCATGCATGATGTAACTTAGTGTCCGAACACACGACTGGAACAATGGGGAAATCGATCTAATGTCGAGTAGTATCACCTAGTTTTCTGGCATGTATTAATGGCATTCAGTTGATGCAAATACCAACAAAAGAAATGGCACCTCCGAGGTTAAAGCAATAGCCATCAATAACTAACTGCACTCGTAACTTTTGTCGTTGCAGTCCTACACGTGTATCAAAGCAAAGGTTTATGTCACAATCGACACGTTGAACGGACATGCTCCCATTTTTCCAAACTACATAAATGTGATATTTTTCTTTTCTCGAATTTCATTACCTCGAGCTTTATGGCCGACCTCTCCCCCTTATTTTTCCTTTTTCAAACTCCTGGATCCGCCAATGTTAATATCAATGTTTGAAAGCAACACAAGAGACGAGTGGGAGTGATAAACGTGCATTGGTTTAGATCGCAAAACATCAACACATTAAGATAATAATTATGATACTTTCATCTCGAAAAATACTCATTAACAGAAAGAAAAACTATACCGAGCAATCTCCAGATTTGCACTATACACAAAGGATGCAACTGCTTTTATTTTGGAGGAAAACCTTTTAAATTAATTAATCATGAATAGGATCTACAGATTTTTAAGACTTCGGAGAGGAAGGGATCTCTGCACTGAGTTAAGTTTGCATTAAAGAGGCCTCCTTTCATAGCAAAACCTCCAACTATCATTTCTTTGGTAAATAGTTTTTATAACAGAGACAAGAAAATAAAACAAGAATAGTACTGCGATAGGACCGTTTTCAGTTTAGACCAAGAGCCGACATATAAAACAACCCTCGCACGTCCCGAGTACTGTCTGAAGTAGGTCCGCCGAGACGTAAAAAAGTTAATGATTCAAGTTTTAAAACTAAAAGAAAATTCCAATCTAAAACACATCAACGAGGTCCTGCCACCATAAGTGTGAAATAATCGATGGGATGGATAAAAAATTCCGGGTTTTTTTTTTATTTGCTTTGGTTGTGTGTGTGTGTGGGGGGGGGGGTGTTTTTTGTGTGTTTTTTGTTTGGGGGAGGGGCTTTTTTAATACAGGGTAGGAGTAGGATAGAGATGCAAAATAGAAGGGGTTTTTTTTAACAAGTTGGTTGGTTGATTGGTGTTTTACGTCACTTTCAACAATATTTCAGTTATATCGCGACAAGGAAGCAAGAGGTGACAAACCTCTTAAACATAGTAGCACAATCCGTGAATCGAACCCGGATCGCTTAACAACTACACCAAGCCTGCCCCTTTTTTAACAAGTAGGGGTTTCTACATGAATGTACCGTTTTAGGTGAAATGTTCCGTACTTGCTTGTAGGTCATATGAGTTACCTTTTATTATACATATCTATGCCCTACATGTTCTTACATTTTTTATTATTCGGAGCAAGGTGATTTATGACAACTCCGTAAGTACTACCACATACTTCTCATCCTCTAAGATAAAATCTTCACTAATTTCCGCTATCTCGGTTTTCTCCACTGTCATTGTTTTGATAGCAGGGGCACGTTGTTGCTTTAGAAGGGACGTCGTAGGAGGGGGGCATTGTTTGGGTTAAAAGGCCACGCAGTACAAATGCTACATAAACAAAATCACACGGTTCAAATGGGAACATATATGTAAATAATTTCAAAAGTATTTATGCTGCAAAAGGCCGTGTATGTCTAATGAGGATACAATTCTTTTTTAAATATACTTAAAATACGATATTATGACGATTTACGCTTATACCTAATTTTGCTATAAATATATAATAATTTTGATAAAACACTTATTGAATTTATCATATTATTTAAATTCTTCTTCAGATACGGAGAGATGATATGACATATACGGGCTTTTATTTTAATAGTTTGATTGATTATTGTTTTACGTCACTCCACGATTATTTCACTTACATGGTGACGGCATCTGCTTGATGCATCGCATAGAAATTTATACCTTTGCAACGGACCCACCAGAAGCAGTGAAGGATCTTTGACGTGCCACGCCTACCGTGACACGGTGTTTCAATTTTTAGTCTCATCCGAAAAACAGGACACTGGTGTGCCCATGACGGGAGTCGAACCAGGGACCTCTTGGTCACGGGCCCAGCACCTCATCCAAAGGGCTACACTTAAATAGAAGGGGACAGTAAATTAATATGAGTTATTGTTTATCAAATCTATTATATTTGTATAACATAATTCAATTTATTCTAAATGCCCAGGGATTGTATGTAACTGGGGTATAAATACATCCCGGTCTCAAAAACCCCATTTACACATCGTCTTGCTTGGACCTCGTTGGTCAGACGTAAATACGGCCTTGAACAAAATATCCAAGAGATTTAGCAACCTCTAAGAAGAATATCTTCAATGCTTGTATACCCCACTCTGAAGAAAATGATCTGCCTTTGTCAACATCGAGCAACAATAGAGTAATTGCATGGAACAGTCATAGACGAATGAGAATGTTTAAAGCCAATATCCCGCATGTTCAACAAGTCTGATTTCCATTTCGTGCCGTGTCAAATTAATATCAAATGCCAACATTGTATTACGAATATTTCTATATAAGATCACATTAAAATCTCAAAGCCTAACCCGATGGAAAGAATGTAAACAAATAGCCACTTACCTTAGTTCATAACACGGGTGACATATCGATTCCAAACAGCTCTGCACAAAAGAAGCGATCGTCCAGCACCTCTATTTGTAATGAAAATACAACATGTAATAATACACGCTTTCCGTTTCGGTCGTAAAATCACAAAGTTTCTTGTGCGTCCGAGGGACAAAGAGATAATGTCGTGCACCTCGAGTGTTGGATACGACACTACACGTGTGTATGTGTGATGAGAGCTTTACCGAACGCCGCTAGCTTAGTCGTTACATCTATCATTTTTGCCGACAGGTGCGCAAACAATCCAAGATGAGTAACTCTTACTTCCTTGCCCGATAAGATAAGGCCGCAAAGACGGGCTTATCTAAAACGTGCACCAACTTTCGCTCGTGTTTATTTACTCACAAATTATGATGAATTAATTCTGAACAAGAGTGCACCTCATTCGATAACATTCCTATTAGATATAGTCATTCAAATAACCATTTGATAAAAGTATTTATTTTTGCAGAGACATACATGTGTTGTATGTCTCTGGCTTTTGAGTAATAATAAAGAAGTTTTCCGGCACTGGCAACTTTCCCGGCTCTGGAAACTGTTTGTGTGAAAATTGGATATTAGAAACATTTAAAATATATACTTCATATTTCATTCATTTTATAACTGTAAGACCACACACATATACATACGATTGGATACACAGGATTGCATACATAGTTTAGGAACCATCTGAAGTCTCCTACCCCCCCCCCCAAAATAATAATAACGAAAAAAAAAAAAGAGAGAGAGAGAGAAAAGGGTGAAAAATGGGGCAGTAAGCTGTGTGTATACTGAGGGGTGTGTGCGGGTTTGTATGTGTAAGGGGGTGTCCGCCTCTTCTAGATCGGCCACTTTTATAGTCTACCTGTGTGAACATCTTATAAATGTATCTTCAGTGATGCTCATGGCCGAAAGTATTTATTTTCTCTATATTCGTTATCATTTTCGACACCAGCTATACTCTGTATTCCGATACTAGTTATCACTAATAATATGATTTTTGTTGTTAACTCATATGCTACCCTAGCACACTGGCAGTACCATTGTAGAATTAATTTTCTTCAGTTCACGATTTATTTTTATTATATATGCATGAGTTGGTCATCATCATTCAGCCGTTATCTCTAATGTTACAAACGGAACTGACTGTTACTTCACCATTCTTGTCTTATACCATTGTGTGGTCTTAATTCTTGCTTCCCCGTTCGGATACCTTTCGACCCGGATTCCTTCGTGATAAAGAGAGAAGAGAACAGCACCTCTGTATAGTGAACGGAGCCGACATTGTATGGTAGCCTGGTAGGAGTGGATCCTCACAATCTACAACCTTTGGATAACCTTCCTTTTTACTTCAACGCTGGGTCCGATACCATAAACTGAGAAAATACTTAAGTCATAATTTCCAGTTCCTCTGTTTAACAATGAATTAATAACTGGGATTTGGATTTTTTTTCAGTTTTACTCCTTCCATAAATAGAATTAAACCATTCTGCATGACAATTTATTTGAACGCTTGATAATGGAATAAATTAAAAAATAATTAACTGAAGTATTTTCTCAGTTTATGGCCCCGGACCAGGGGCGTAGGTGCCATCAGATTGATTTGGATTGTGCCTCCCGTAATGTTCTACAATGTACTATTGTATGACCTTTGTTGTTACTTCACCATTCTGCTGTCATCATCGTTTGATTTTGGTTGCGATTTCAGCATTCTGGTACCACCATTGTATTACATCAGTTATTACATTACCATTCTGTTGCTGATACTCTATGATCTATGGTGCTGATCAACCTCTGTGGTGCTGATGCACTTCACCATTCAGGTGCAATCACTGCATGGCCTTTGTTTTAACTTCACCAATCTGGTGCGATCTTGCTTAATTTTATGACGTCACCATACATTTTCACACTGTATGATCCAGGTCACCATTTTAAAAGAGCTACCATTGCCCTTTGTTTTCATTTCACCACTCTGGTGCGATCTTGCTTAATTTCATGACGTCATCATACACTTTGACAATGTATGATTCAATCGTAACAACTCGTCCATTTCCGTACGCAAATACGACTCGTACGTACTACGTAGTTAGTCATTGGGACTACTTCCAGTTGTTACGTAAACACACATGGCCATGATCAGCATGCCGGTCATATTTGCACGAAAATAGGCAATTATGCTCATTACCTGCTTTTGTCTCTCTCTGAATGGGTGAACTAGTATGATTTTTTTCATGGCGGAATCTATGGCGATGGTGTTCCAATTGTGTATGATCTAGGTCACCATTTTTAAAGAGCTACCATTGCATGACCCTAGTTGTGGTGCCACCATTCAAGTGTCACTGTTGTATGATGCAAGCTGTTTAATTCACCAATCAGGGACAAGCAGATTGCACTATTCTGAGATTTATATAGAAATTTCTATGCGATGCATCAGGCAGATGCCGTCACTATATTCGTGAAATAATCCTGGAGTGAAATAAAACAATAATCAATCAATAACACTGAATAAACTTGTTTTTTCACTTTCAAGTGCTACCATTGGATGATCTTCGCCATTCCAGTACCAATCTTGTATGACCCCAATAAATACTACACCATTCTGATGTCACTGTGGTAGATACCATTATGGTTCACATATATACATCTGGTTGTAGTACATGTACAACTGAGTAAATACGACTTTGAACTGAGAAGTCAGTTAATAAGTAACTATATCAAATCCCTCATTTTATTGTTTAAATGTCAAGGTAACAGGCTTTATTACAACAAAACAAATAGTCAATGAAATGAAATAACTGACAAAAATATAATGCTTTTTCTTCCAAATGTAAATCCATGGGTGTACAGTGATGTCTCATTAATCGAAAATTTAACTAGAAAATTATAAACCAAGTCATGAAATACATTGCTGGGTGACCTTGACCTCTAACTGAAAAATTCATAGGCACATTCTTCCCATCATTCTCCTTCTCTATGCTTAATTTGAAATTCTAGTGCCCCAAGAGGGAAGCTATGCTCATCCTGGTATTTTTCAAAAAACAGAAACATTTCTGTATAAAACTGACTCAATCTATTTTTAGCCTTGTTTGGGAATTTATATTTTTGAATTAATGAGGTATCACTGGATATGCCAAAGGATTGTAAGGGATGGAAATCAATGACCAATGTTGACTATCTATTTCTGTGTACTGAGATCAAAAAACGTCAGAATAACAATGGACCATACTTGCTATACCTCCATAATCTGATTCCTCTGAAAATCTAGCTGGCATCGTGTCAAATTTAGCATGGGCAATTGTTATATTCTTTTGTATCGGTCATATACTGTCATCATATTTATAACATATTTCTAATTTCCACTGACAAAAGACATGCACTTAGAAACAATATCCATTCAATGAGATGACAATGATATACTTATACATTTGCACTCTTCTGAAGAATGCATGTGATACAAGTAGAAGTACCTCGTGACTGACAAACTCCTCTGAAGTATGTATATGATAGAAGTAGAAGTATTAGTAACAGGCAAACTTCAGAAGTATTTATATGAAAGAAGTGGAAGTTCTAATGGCTGACAAACTCCTCAGAAGTATGTTTATGATAGAGGTAGAAATATTAGTACCTGGTAAACTTCAGAAGTATTTATGTGATAGAAGTAGAAGTATTAATGACTGACAAACTCCTCAGAAGTATGTTTATGATAGTAGAAGTACTAATGGGTGTCAAACTTCTCAGAAGTATGCATATGATAGAAGTAGAAGTATTAGTTCCTAGAAAACTTCAAAAGTATTTATGTGATAGAAGTAGAAGTACTAATGACAAACTCTTCAGAAGTATGACATGAGTATTATATCAGATGATTATGGGATTTATTCAGCACACTCTTGATGGAGATCAAATGTCGTGATTGTCACTGTAATGACTGGCTAATAGGAATTTGATAATTGTGCATATTAACACCTTACCCCTTTCCGACAATTATCAAGTGGATGTCAATAAATCTTACCTGATTTTACATATCATCCATAAGATATAAATGACATTTAATGGAGTTCAGGCCATCAGGAATTAGTAGGTATTATGATATGGCGTTATAACGTGTAAGTATTTGATACTTTCACTATTGATATCTCGATAATATACAGAGAATCTATAATAATCCAGACATGGTGACTGATATCATTTATGAACAAATTAGACCGAGAACTGACCTTATGAACATGTATACCTTATCAAATGTCAAAATTATAGCACTACAAAATATCATAACATATATATATATATAGTATTTTGCATATACAAGGAATAGACGATCTTCATATTTTACATGATACAAGAAACCCAACATGCGACATGCAACTCTTTGATGGAATTTTTGACGTTATTGCTTAAATTGTGACGTCAATATCTAGTCCTTTATGTCAAACCCCGGCAAAAAGTAACATGTCGGGTCTTGAGCTGCTTATATCATGTAAAATATGAAGATCACCTATTTCCAAGTACGATTCCATTATTGTCTGTGATGATAACATGCACACCTTATCAAATGTGAAAATCATAGCACTAAAAAGATATCATAACATATATGTGGTATTTTGCGTTATAACATGTATTATGCATGTGCAAGGAATTCCCAAGTAAGATTCTGTTATCTTCTGCTACTCACAGAGGAACGTTAGTAAACAAATGAGAAACCGATTCACCGTTATGAGTTCTCCGAATTGCCTCTGCCAACATACTGGAGATATCGATGCACTGCAATTAAATCACAAATAATTATGTTAAATCATTTAATGAAAATGTATGAAATTGACTTTAAACATGGAGCACTACTTCAATATTCATTCACACTGACAATAGTGTTGTTCACACTGACAATAGTGTTGTTCACACTGACAATAGTGTTGTTCACCTGAACATCTCAGAATCACTGGATTCATATAATTGACCTCATCACACTAACTGGCTTTCTAGTGCCTTACAATTCATGTATACACAATAACATTTCAAGAAATGTGCTACAAAACCTGAAAGCACTGAACATTAATCAGAGCACTGAACATTGATTAGAGTACTGAATATTGATCAGAGCACTGAACATCGATCAGAGCACTGAATATTGATCAGAGCACTGAACATTGATCAGAGTACTGAACATTGATCAGAGCACTGAAGCTAAATGTCCAGAAGGACTATTATGCATATTGTCCAGAAGGGCCATTATATATACACAAACTAAAGAACCGCAGTAATTGTGGAGGATTGCTACTGCCAGGGGTAGGTTCAATGAAACAATAAAGTATTAAATGTTAGTTGATGTAACATAAAACTTCAAGGGCATTTAAAATAATAACAAAAAAACACCTTAAAGTAACACTGAAAAAATAAAGATATTCAGTGAATATCTACCAAGCTAATAAATCTTAAGTTAACGATTAAATCCATTGTCGGATTAAATCAAATCCAGCATAGTATGGATTTACATGGATTTAGTTGTTTTGGGGAGTTTGTTATTAAAAAAAACCATTCAGCATTCTTACAGCTACATGATGGCAGTCTAAATCACATTTGGGACTACCCTACTACCTTTGGGATGATTAACCACCCTTTAAAGATCCTTTTTCAAAGATGGGTTCAAATTCCGGGCTCCAGATAAGAAATCCTGCCAGGATAATTCTGCTCATTTTTGTTATGAGAGAAACTTATGTTTTTTGGCCATTTTCAATGAGAGATTTGACCAAATGTTGATTTTCTATGAGAGAATTGTAACTATTATTAAAGAATCTCTCAATTTCAAAGTCTGAAATTATTTCTGATCCTGTGCTAAACTAGTACAAAAAAATCTACCCCTGAATGCTGGGCTACAGATTGGAAGTCCTGTGTCATACAAGTAGAAAAAAAAAGTTGACAGAATGATGGATGGATGGACATCGCCAATCTATAAGGCCGGAACTGTTTTGCAATCCAGTTCAAAAACTGCCCCTTAAAAAGATTACAGCACCATTAAATAAAAAAACTCCCAACCCAACATAGACTGCCCTATACTCCATAAAACTACAAGTATGAATAAAGCAGCTTTCAAGGGTTGTAATGACGTAGGTAACACATTATACTAACTAGTACTGGAGAGTTACGTGATTTATGAGAGATATTATAGGCAGCATCAATGGCCTTACATAGCATTATTCCCGAGTACTACAAGCGATGCAAAAATAGCAGAAGCTGATGTAGATATGGCTTTAGAATGGAATAAATGACATAAACTGTGAACAATTGAAGTTGCATACGAATCCAATCTGATTATAACCAGATCTTTACTCTGCTTTTTCTATTTGTCCCGTAACCATAAAGATCTGGTTTTAATCCAAGTGAATATGATTTCGTGAACTAGTATCAGAAGTCAAGTGTCTCTTATTGATTATAGGTAATACACCCCTCCCATCCACCCCTCATCTCCAAAATATGTGTAGGGCATTGACTAGAAATTATGGTAAATCATTATGTACCAATGTAGTAATCTTTTAAGACACACCTTTTTCTGTTAATGTAATGTCTTTATCTTGCTATGCAATTTGCATGAACCTTTGCATTTTAAAACGTCTTTTCTCATATCAGAGTAAAACTGCACATATTTATTCCAAGTTCACTTTTTTATTTTACAGAATAATTTGTTCTTCCTGACTGAATTCATATGCATTGTATCTCAGAATTATGTAAGTTCATGTGCACCATTACATACTTCCTGACTATGATCATATAATACAATTAAACAATTATACGGTCCCCAACTTCAATGGTACATAACTAGAAAAATCGAGTTCACCTACAGTATGAGACGGTCCCTGACTACAATGGCACATGACTGAATAGATAGGACACAGATTCCCCATTGTGGGTCCTCCTCACGGCCTCTGCTAAAATGATGGAGATATCAACACACTGAAAATCAAATGATGAAAACATCTAAAAGGTGCTATTTCACACTAAATAAATCAATCCTGCACGTTAGTTGTAGTAAGTGACATGCAAAACTTAAAGCAGGTTTCAAACTACCAAACAAGAGAACTACAAGTTAATGGATCTTTCAACAAGAGGCCCTCGTTGTTTTTTGGTTTTAATAGCTCAACTGATACAATACTAAAAATTCAAATTGGTCATACCTTTTGCAATAAGAAAGTCAAATCATGTACTAAGGATTCTAAAAACATGGTGTTTTCAAGATTATCACACTAACCTTGATACCTATAATACTGGATTACCCAAAACTACTTAACCAAGTCACTCAAACGGAAAATGAAGGTCAGATGCATCATTTGAGCATCCAACGATGAAGCTAAGGTGCAAGTTTTGTAACTGTAGCACCAATACATTCTCCAATACTGAATTACCCTTAACTACTTAACCGGACGCTGACGCCAGGAGAATAGCATACGCTCAACTCAACTTTGTCCAAGTGAGCTGAAAAGTTGATAACCTATGGCTGTAATTTTTAGACAGTTCGTATATTTATTAAGGCGTATTATACCAGGCACGATATATATACATCCCCGATTATACTGCATCATAAATACTCCCCAAGGTGGAACGTCACACTGTTATATAATAATACAGCTCCCACTGTGTGTTTAAGATAAGCGGGTCCCTCGGTAGATTTGCTAAAAATAGTTCAGATCACTGAAATGCATGTCCATAATAACCGTATCCCATGTGCACTAAGACTGATATATTTGAGTTAGTAGTTTTCGAGATGTTGAGATCTGAATAGTCTTATTCTGATGCACAGATTACAAAAGCTATGCAAAGCAGAGCATCTCTTAATATGACCTTGGCTTGCAGCTTTTGACTTTAAAATTCCACAGAGAAAAAGGCAATAATAAAAATTGTAGTGTTTCCACTAACATTGCAAAAAAAAAAAACAACCAAAAAATAAAAACTGGGCTGGTAGGAAGGTAAAAGGTATTTTTACTGGTAAAAAAGGTATATTAGAAGGTATACATTTTTTGAATATTTCATTTTCAATATGTTCAAATGAAGTTTTGTGAATTAAGATCCATGTATTTTACATGCTTTGATGGACCCCTACTTTGATGTGGTATTTCATTCAAATAAGAGTCGTAATGATCTGTACCAAAAACATAAAACCCAATGTTTTTCCTGGAATTTTTCAATTTGCCAGTACAATCTGTTGGGTAGGTGGGATAAAATTGCATCAGTTGGTTTAGTGGAAACATAACAATTTTCATTGCTTTGCCTGACTTTTTTGCCCAGACCAAGTTTGAATAGCCATAGCAAGATCTGTCCACAATCTAAGCAGAATGGTCGGATACACACAGTAGCCTTTATACATCTCTTATTCCATCAGTCACATGAGGAGATACTGAACAGAAAGTGGATAAAAACAGATGTTTATGATATTAGAGTACAGAGAGAAGCTAGAACAGTGGAAAAATAGCTATGTCATGATAAATTTCATCTTGTTTAAACAATGGAATAGAGGTCTCATATAAGTTAGGCAGGATTGTTCAAGTAGGTATTTTACATATTAATTTAGGTCAGAAAGTCTACTACAGCATGTAACAGCTAGTGGCAGAGGAAGCAAGTAAAAAGACATGGCCCCCCCCTCCCCCCAAAAAAATTAGGTCTAGATGTCATACAATTCTTACACTTAGTAAATATACTTAAGAATGTTAAAATGTAATTTTAAAAGATAATCTTTTCTAATTATTTATTCTCATTTGTATATTAATTTCATATACGGGGAAAGGTTTTTTTGGAATATACTTTAAAAAAAAAACCAGAATGTGCATATTCATTTGCACAGAAACCCAAAGTGTGTGCTGTCTGTGAAGTGACACTGTGGTACCGCGTCTGCAGAATTCACTATTACAGTGGTGGCGTGTGGCTACCTTGAGTTTGGGAGCCTGCTTCATCCTATCCTCCTGAGGTACAGTGTTGGTGACAACAACCGATTCAAATACCGAGTTATTGATACGAGAGATTGCTGGTCCTGAGAATATACCATGGGTACAGATTGCATACACCTTTGATGCTCCTGCCTCGGTCAGTCTGTAAAGTACAGAGAGAAGGAAATAATAAATAGAGAATTTTGTTTTAGAAAAATGTGTTACAATGTTACAAATACATCCACCAGTTAAAGTAAGATGACAGAGAACAAATACCATTTAAACATCCATCTAAAATATATAAGACACAAATGTAGCTAAGTGACTGGTCAAAACGCGACATAAAATCTCTCAAAATCACTGAAATATTAAACGGAGGTCAATATTAATTTGGTAACACCCGAAATCAAAAGTGCTTGATCATATCTCCTTACATGCTCCAGTGGTTTTTTTTTTTTTCAAAGGTGCCTGTACCTCTTCATTTGGGAATTATTTGTCCCATTTGCAAAATGCTAAAAGATCAATGTTTGGGAAAAATTTGGACAAATTTTGAGAAAATCAATTAAATTCTCTCTCTCAAAAAAAAAACCCCACAGTGCCCAATGCTGAAATTCTGCTTGAATTTAAAACTTTAATGACTAATAGACTTGAGCTGCTTTGCATTCCAACCTAAACTGTACTCCAAGATTCACTGTACGACCTCTGTAAGTAAGTTCCCCCCATCACTCTACTTTGAAGACTTTTGAGTTATCACGCCACAAGGTGCTGACAGACAGACGTGATTCATACAGGGGACCTGCATCAATGCAAGGCCATAACAATTCAAGTAGTATTGATATTTTCATTGATTCAGCTATAAAAACAAATTGATTAGTAGAGGTAACTGACAGCAGATCCCATATTTGTTAAAATATTTAGCTCTGTTTTCACATTTTTTCCTCTAACTGAAAGAAAATTTTTGTAAAACTATTTCACAGCACTTTGTGCATGAAATATATCGAACTTGATGAAAATGGAATGTTTTCTTTGTTCAATTCATCAAATTATCTAATAACTTCCTTCCCTGCTCTCTGAATTAAATAAATCAACAGCACAGGAAATAGCATGAAACTTCAGGTACCTGAATCAGTGCTGCTCTAGTATTAGGAATGACGACGGGAAGTTGATTCAAACAGAAACATTCGATTCTACACAAGATTCGATTTAGTTTTTCCTCCTTCAAGAGATGATGATGACAGTTAAGAATCTTACTTTTCTGCAGCATGGCAGAATGTGCCACATGTGTCGGCCATGTCATCCACCAAGATGGCTATCCTGTCCTTCACGTCGCCCACCAAGACCATTGATGCCACCTCGTTAGCCTTCTTCCTCTCCTTGTGGATCAGTGCAAAATCCACATTCAAGCGATCAGCGATGGAGGTCACCCTGTTGGACAGAAAACCTTACCATAAAATAGAAAGACTACAGAAAAATACCAACATCTAATCAGTTTAATATGTCATATAACGCTTTCTTTAATATAGTGAAAATAAGTATTACTAAGCGTGATTTTTTTTTTCAGAATGAAAAAGGGATATCTTACTTGTGTTGTTATTGTAAGTAAAGTTGTTTACAAGATTAAATGTAATAGACCCTTTGACGTTACTACAGGACTAACATTTTGGTTTGCAAAATGATAATTATACCAGCAATATGACGTCACAGACAATTATTTTTTTATCATGACGTCAAAATTTTTTTGGGTAACGTTATCATTTGCCAACCAAAATGTTAGTCCCGCAGAAACGTTGAAAAGGTCAAAGTGCATTAATAATTATGACAGATATAGTATCACTTTGATCTGATGATAGGATCACACCATGTAGCCCAATTCTATTTATTCTGCTCCACTTACATCTGACGATACAATTGTTTCTAAAACCTGGGATAATTTCTTAAGTATTATTTTTCTTATATACATCCAAGAGGACAATACCATCTATTTCTAATCTTTTTACAAAGGTATCTCAAGTGGAACGGTTTCTTAACACTTTGCTCCACCTACATGATAGGAGATGATAAAAAGGTATCTCCAGTGGAACCGTTTCTTACCATTCTGCTCCACCTACATAACGAGAGAGGATACAAAGGTATCTCAAGTGGAACCATTTCTTATCATTCTGCTCCACTTACATGACAGAGAGGATACAAAGGTATCTCAAGTGGAACCATTTCTTACCATTCTGCTTCACCTACATGATGGGAAATGATAAGCTTGTTTCTAAAGTGTCAGTAACTGACTGTAAATTTATGTTTCTTACCGTTTCGCTCCACCTGCATCAGGGGAGACAATACAACTGTTCCTCCAGTCTGGAATTGTATCTTTGATCCATTTCAGGACAGCTGGTTCTGCATACAGATTGTCCACAGGAATGTCGAAGAAACCCTTTAATACAATATTACCTAGTATCTACTTTTGTACACATACACTGGCAAAAGATTTAGTCTCCACAACAAACAATGGCAGAATCTAATTATATTCCTAGATCTAATGTATCTAAAATATCAAGAAAGAATATATTTTAATTGTTATTCATCATTTTTAGTAAGTGCGATTATAAAATATCATTTCTCCTACCAGTAAATATATAATCTTTTCCTTCCTTAAGATGTTCCAGAAAATACTCTCCTCAAAGACCATTATACATTGTTTTAAAAATCTGTACAGTCCTGACAGGACAAATACTCATGTGGTAGTAAAGTAATAAATTTGGTCATAGAGTAACAGTGAAAATGAAGATACAACCTTCCCACATACAAATGAATTACTTAACCTTCATATCATATTATCATATATCTCCTTCAACCATATGTACCCTGCAATCATATGAATCATACAATCACATGTAACATATAATCATATGAATCATACAATCACATGTAACATACAATCATATGAATCATACAATCACATGTAACATACAATCATATGAATCATACAATCACATGTAACATACAATCATATGAATCATACAATCACATGTAACATACAATCATATGAATCATACATTCACATGTAGTATACAATCATATGAATCATACAATCACATGTAACATACAATCATATGAATCATACAGTCACATGTATCATACAATCATATGAATCATACAATCACATGTAACATACAATCATGTGAATCATACAATCACATGTAGTATACAATCATATGAATCATACAATCACATGTAGCATACAGTCATATGAATCATACAATCACATAAAACACACAATCATATGAATCATACAATCACATGTAGCATACAATCATATGAATCATACAATCACATGTAGCATACAATCATATGAATCATACAATCACATGTAACATACTATCATACGAATCATACAATCACATATAGCATACAATCACATGTAGAAAACAACCACATGTATCACACAATCCCCAATATTCTGACATACATAAATGCATGTTAAGCCTATGTCATATGCTCATTTATACTGGTATTTACCTGTATCTGGGATGCATGGAGATCCATAGTAATAATGTGGTCAGCTCCTGCTACAGATAACATGTTCGCTACAAGTTTTGCTGAGATTGGTGCACGACTCTAAAAACAAATAATACTAATCGTCTTCAATACCCAATGTCTTAATTTTTCTATAAAACAGAAAGAGCATTATGGGGACACAATTCATTTTCTTAATTTTCTAAATATGGTTTGATTTCTAATTTTCAATTTTTTTTGTGCAGTTTGGTGCATAAAGCTCAATTAATCAATAATCATCATTAAATTTAAGCCCTTTTCAAGACTTTTACATTTTCAGACATTTTTCAAGGACGGACTCATTTCAAACAGTGTTTAAGATCTGTTTGAACCATGATATATTTTACCTTATCCTTTTTATCTTGTCTTGCGTAGGGGAAGCATGGGATGACAGCTGTCACTCTGCAGGCGGAGGCAATCTTACACGCATTGATCATAATAAGCAGCTCCATCAGCATATCATTGACTTCATCACAACCACTCTGTACAATATAAACATCCTCTCCTCGTACAGATTCTCCAATTTCCACACTGTAATATAATAAATACAATATAAACATCCTTCCCTCGTACAGATTCTCCAATTTCCACACTGTAATATAATAAATACAATATAAACATCCTCCCCTGGTACAGATTCTCCAATTCCCACACTGCCACATAATAAATACAATATAAACATCCTCCCCTCGTACAGACTCGTACAGATTCTCCAATTTCCACACTGCAATATATAATAAATACAATATAAACATCCTCCCCTCGTACAGATTCTCCAATCTCCACACTGTAATATAATAAATACAATATAAACATCCTTCCCTCGTACAGATTCTCCAATTTCCACACTGTAATATAATAAATACAATATAAACATCCTTCCCTCATACAGATTCTCCAATTTCCACACTGTAATATAATAAATACAATATAAACATCCTCCCCTGGTACAGATTCTCCAATTCCCACACTGCAATATAATAAATACAATATAAACATCCTCCCCTCGTACAGATTCTCCAATTTCCACACTGCAATATAATAAATACAATATAAACATCTTTCCCTATCACAGCTAGTAAATACAATATAAATATCCTCCATTTATGCAGATTCTCCAATCTCCACACTGCAATACAATAAATACAATATAAACATCCTCCCTTCAACAGATTTTCCAATCTCCACAATGCAATATAGTAAATTATTAAATACAATATCAACATCCTACCCTCACATAGACTCTTCAATCACCACCCCCCATTACAATGAATACAGTATAAATATTTACCCCTCATACACTGCAGTATAATAAACACAATACAAACATTCTCCCTGAAACACATTCTGCAATCTCTACACTGCAATACAATAAATACAATATAATCATCCTCCCCTCATATAGACTATCCCATCTCCACACTGCATTACAAAAAATAAACTTTCTTCCAATGAAAATGAAATATCGTCGGACCAACAGACAGGTCTGGTTTTACTGATGCCGGTCCGGTAAATAATCTTAAATTTCTGGGCTGATTGTCTGGTGTTATGCAGAAGCGATTTCGGTTTCCAACTTATTTCTAAGGTCATCATGGCGTACATTTTGCTTTTAGTCTTGTAAAAACTGCTTCGGTCTGGTGATTTGTTCTAGTTTATACCAGATCAAATGTCCTGTAAATATTTTTACAATTTCATATTCACTGTCTCCCCTCATAGAGTCTCCAATATTCACTCCACAATAATACAATATAAAATATTCCCCTCACACTAATTCCAAACTCTACACTGCAATATCATATTTACTATAAAATCATTAAATATGTTCTCCTTGCAGATTTTCCAGTCCTCACACTGCAATATAATCCAATCTGATTAAAACCTTATCATTATTCCACTTCTCTATTTGTACCATTACAGATAAAGATCTGGCGAAACCACGTAAGGGGTCATGTTCTGGTGATCTCTGATGACGTTTTAGTCACCGAAACCGTTATTTCCCATAGCCAATCAATGACGCGGCTAGGCACGCGATAGTGACCCAATATGTAACAAACACTGTTCAAAAACTACCTTGTTGGTCACGCACACTGGTAATGTTTATTTCATTCCTAAGAATTTGCAGCCGATCCATCGATTGACTGGAAATCAGAGTTCACCAGGACATGACCTCTCACGGGGTTTCACCAGATCTTTATCCGCAATGGGACAAATAGAGAAGCAGACTAAGGATATGGTTTTAATCAGATTGCAATATAATCATAAATACAATATAATCATCCTTTGCTAACACTGACTCTCTTATCTTCCCAGTGCAATATGATAAACCTGAGCCCTTTGCAGAGACCCATGCTGCAATATAAATTATAATAAATTCTTTATACCCATCCTCCATCCAATACATTTTGCGATCTCCACATGACAATATGTAATAAATATATTACACTTCCTCTAACCCACAGATTTTCCAATTTCTATACCATAATATAACATTGTAAAATTCAAAACTCTAGAATTCACATGCAGCACAATATCCAGAGAAGCCGGTGTGGTCTAGTGGATAAGGTGCTCAGTTCGTGATCAAGAGCTCTTAAGTTCGATTCCCGCCCTGGGCACACCGGTGTTCTGTCTTTCGGATGAGACAGTAAAAACCGAGGTCCCCTGTCACGGTAGGCGTGGCACGTAAAAGATCCTTCACTGCTTCAGGTGGGTCCGCTGCAAAGGTCTAAATCTGTATGCAATGCATCAGGTAGATGCCGTCACCATATACATGAAATAATCGTGTTGTTCCTAAACTTACAACAAAGCTGGGTGAAGAAAACCACATTGCAAATAAAGCTAACTCACTTGCAAGAGTGCTATATTTATTTTCAATAACAATTAACACGACTAATCACAGCATGTCATGGTGATCACGACTGTCACGAATGATGCTACTACAATAAGTGCAGTATCACCTGTATGAATCATTGATAATGAAATTTCTAATTTTGATTGCTGCTGATGCTGACAAACAAAAAGTTTCAACAGAAATTCAACAAATATTAATATTGGTGCAAGGAGTGACTGAATAAATGGAAACCCTGGATTATGATCTGATGGTTTGGTTTTCTGTTCAACTTGCATTTTTGAAGTTTGGCTCAATTTTATTACACAGAAAATAGATTCAATCAAAAGAAGAGATGAAAATTTCAAGAATTTTCATGTTTAATCATGCTATAAAAGAGGTTCTTTAACAATATATCAATATTTATCTTTTATTTGTAGTAAAGCAACTTCAGAAGTTACCAATCACATGCTTCTTAAAGAAAAAACTTGATAATTTATAATATATCCTTTAATAAACCCTTTCACAGTAACTGTGGGATTGACATTTTGAATGACAAAATCGTCATTGTCCCTGTAAAATGACGTAAGACAGGGTTCTACTATACCTAGGAAATCATGAGTCTCAGTAGAGTCTTAGGACTCATCTTCATTACAAATGTTAAGTTAAGAAAATACAAATTTAGATGACTCCCAAACCCTTTATGATGGGTCCGGGACACATCTAGGCAAGTTCATGAGAACACTGGTAAGACACAAACAATATTATATTATGATTACAAAAATTTACTGGAAACATAACCATTTGCCACTCAAAATGTCCATCCTGCAGCTAATGTCAAAGGGTTTATAATTAAAAAACCTAACCAAAAGAACCAAACCTAAGACTCAATAATGAACCATATCGAAAAAAAATACCTAAATGATAACGATCTTTCCTCATACCAAATCTGGTTTAAATCTATCAATCAATTTTGAAGCTCTTGCAGTTGAGAAGGCTAAGAAAATACAAACAAATATAATCCATACTTTCAAACACAAGTGTTTGTAGCTTTTTATAGGCCCCCTGACATCGGCCAATATGAAAAATAATAACTTTTTAGGATACAAATTAAAGCTCAAAAATTGTTGATGGGGGGGAAGGCATATATGAAGACAAAATGCCTGTGCTTTGAAATACATACACACTATATACTTCCATTGCAAAAGATTAAAATCAAAGGACTGGAAGTCCTGAAAGACACTCCCACTCAAATCTTGTTGTGAGTAGAAATCTATATGCATCACACTAAGGACTTGTCATTTTGTATGACGTTGATTGAAATGAGTTACGTTATAAATACAAATGAAAAAAAAAATAAGGTAGTGCACAGAAAACCCTGCTCATAAGGTTATCCCACTATGTGATTCAATGGAGTGTCCATTCTTTCAAGTTAAGTGTTTCTAATTTTTTGTACTGATTTGTATATTTAAAGGCTAGATTGCTTATTCATATTATGCGATGAGAATGATTAACTAAAAGTAATAGTGTTCCACACAACACATTGTCCCTTTAATGAAGGCTACAGACCATACATGCTGGGTTATGATGTTTTCCACATATGTCCTTGTTTTCAGTGACGACAGTTTATTTTTTGGCCATATGGTCTTTAAACAGTCACTGTGTATGTTTTCAATTCTGCAATGAAAACTTTTAAAGAAGTCCATAGCCAACTTGATTAGAAGGGTGATACGAAAAACACTGAAACGGCACCCAAACACAAGAATGGCAGGATAAACATTGAAACAGTACTGGAACGGCACTTATATATTCATTATAATGACTTATAAGTCAATATCCAATTTATACAGGCTTAATGACATTAAAAATGTTGAAAAAATTCAATATCAACTTTTAAACTAAGTTTGATTTTTTGGAATTTCCTCTGATTTATATATGTTTCATCATTTCGGCAGTTCTGGATTACGACGAATTCAGGAATCAGGCAATATTTATCGCGATTCAGATTAACTTTGATATCACTTTTTTTACTTACTACATATCACAAGGATGCATACATTAATCATGTAGGTTCATTGGAATGGAACCCCCCCCCCCCCCTTCTTTCCTCCAAGATCCAGAACTGCCTCAATGATGATAGCTTGTTCACATGCCTACATTTGGAATTCTCTATGCAGTGGTACAGATGGAGGAAATAAGATGGATCTAATTAAATTATCGCGAATGTCGCCATATACACGTTACATAATTTAAATGTTATGTTAAAATGACATCCCCGTTGCATATGTATTATAATAAAAGAAATTGCCGCATAGACATGCAATAAGGTATTTATGAAAAATTTCATCAGTTTATACTATAAAGAAACTAGCATGATTACTTTCTAATTCTATTCCATTTATTTATTTTTAATTAATTTATTTATGTATTTATTTCTTATTTATGTATTTATTATTATTATTATTTAATATAGCTATTTTTTTATAATATATGAATATCATAATTATCATCATTATTTTTATTAATTTTATTATTTTTCCCCCCCCCCTAAAATAAGAAAAGATTTCATGTCAGTCATTGTTTGGAAATTGTGTTGAATATCTTTAAAATTCATGCCTTAACTCCTATGGGTTTTATTTAATTCTTAACATTTTACCTACACATTAATATGTTTTCATATTTAAATATATAATGTATGTATCGATTCTCCTTCAAGCCCTTCTACGTGTACATGTACATGTTGATATAAGTTTTAAGTTGTAAGCAAGCGAATGTGGCTGTGAAGCTCATTCACGCGGCAGTCCAGCGCGTTAACACGGTCTCGAAATTAAGTTCACATGGAAATCTGCTTTAATGCAAACAGGTGTGTTCAGCAGTCCTGAGCACACAAGGAAAGCAAACTTTACATTAAGGCAACGTTAACATAATGTTATGTTAGAACTGCACCTAACTGTATACTGCTTACATTTGTAATAAATAAAAAAACCCTTATTTTTCACATTTTGTTTGTGCATGATATGAAGACGGCCATTTTTCACAACCTGAAGTGGCAAGAAAAAAGTCACAAATGTCAATTATGTATCGAATTAAAATATAACTTGTTATTGTATGGATAGCGCGTATGGCTTATATAAAAAAGTTGTTTTTTGATTCAATGCGATTTTTGACTGTAGTTCAGGTAAAAGAAAGTTCAAATACAAAAAAGATCAGTTCATAAAACACATTGTTATACTTTTGTAAATTGAAATGTCTTATTTTCATTATTATATGATATGTGCCCAAAATATTTCATTTTCAAAGTGTGAAAATTAAGGGAAAATTTTAGAAGAGACAAGGAAATTGAAGATTACACATACGAATATTGGTCACCAAGAATGTTGATCGTGTGAATAGACAGACGTTTTCGCTCTGGCAGGAGGGGGGTGTTTTCTAAAAGAATTTACATGATTGTAGTCAAAATTTCACTTTAAGAAAGAATCTAACACTGAATTGATTAAATCCTCTTTCTTAAAGTCGGATTGGTCACATGACCTAATTGGCATCGTATCTTGGGGAGGAAAACTCTCAGGATTTATCATCGCATTCTAAGAAGAATTCAATATTTTGAAATCTCATTTTTGCAAAGTGTGGTCATATAAAATACTTAAAGAAGGAAAGAGAGTCAATCGTCATGAAATTCCTTACTGAACTTCAAAAGTTTAAGACTCATTTAGCTCTTAAGCTCAAAAAATAATTCAGCAAATTTGCATTACGGTCTACATGTATGATAAACACCGAGTTTTATAATCCTCCACGTCTTCCTCACAATGTTTTGGGTATTATCTTCATTCATATCTTAGTGTGATGTCATGCCGACTTCAAGAATAGCTGTCCTCGCTAAAACAGACAAACATTGATACACACATCGAGTATCTATCTTAATAATAGTTCTACATACAACCCCCCCCCCCCTCTTTTTTCATTTTCTTTATTCGCCTTTAAAATTCTCTTCCATTCCAACATTACTTTAGTATAATTTACTTAAATACTGTTTTTGTGTATTGAAATCAAATGAAAGACCAATAATTTCTTCCTTAAAAACATGACAACACGACTACGCAAAACGTGTCCCGGTGTGCATGAGTGATGTTTTCACGATTTCTGATGCCTTACCAACATTCTCCGTTCTGAAATTTCTTGGTGACAACTTTCCCAGGCTCTATCCCTAAACGGTCGCATATTTTCTGAGCAAGGTCATGGTGCGAGCTGCCGCTAAAGACTTTTATGTTTGGCATGTTTATGAATTCCTCCAAGGTCTTCGGTTGAATATTTTGGCGTGTAACTTGTTGCAGCATTGGGCAAAATCGTCAATCGGAGCGCGTCGGGCTGTGTCGTTTGGAGGAAAAGAAGACGACTCTTGCAGTAGACTTCCGGAAGCGTGAGGCGAACCGAGGAGATCGAGATCAACAAAGTATCGAAATGGCTCATATAGCCACAGCTAGAATTCAAAGAGAATTTAAAGAAGTTGTTAAAAGTGAAGAGGTATCATTCTGTTTAATTCATTCAGAAAGTAAAATTGAAAGAAATTATTTAAAATCACGAATTTCCTCTGATCTTTGAAAAATCTCTTTTTCTCTGTTTAACCGTTTAGTTTTGATCTCTCAAGTCAAGATGAAATTATCATAAGTTCAGATTTGAAAGGAATATCAAGTTCACTGCCAGATTAACTTTATAACATCAATTCACTTCTTTTAGTTTTACTCAATTTCGCTTGATTTATCATTTCATGACTCAGTCAGTTAGTGATTGCTATTTTTCATGATGCACTGAGCATGGCTTTGACAGGATTCAGATCCCATTATGAGACTGGGCTGTGACCCTCAAGACTTGGAAAAGTAGTACTGTTTTCTTATCCGAAACTTAACAAATCATCAATACCAATATTGCTGTTTAGAAACTTTTCCCTTCTATACTGATTATGTTTCATTTAATTGACCCTTTCATTAGTGCTCGAAAAATTGTTAAATCAGGTGATGTCACAATAAATAACACTTCAGTCATGCCTTGGTCAAAATTATAAATGTATTGTGATGTCTGTTAATCTGACATAGAGACATAGATCCTGTCAAAACAATGAGTCAGTTGTTACAGCAGCACCAAATTTACATTGTTACAAGTAGGGTTGTCATGGTTTACACGTTCAGTTCGGTTTAGATAAATTAACCTAGATTTCATTTTTTCGGTTCAGGGTTACTGTGTGTAATTCAACCATATAACTCATTAACTGAATGAATTTAAGATAAAGTAGGACCACTCAGCAGATTGTTTTTATCAAAAGTACCTATAAGTCATTTTTAAATCATTTTATTCAACAAAATAACAGTAACAGCTTATATGTTTCCACACCTGTGATTTCTTTGATGCCATATTAATTTACATTATCAGCTACCAAGTGTAAGTTATGTTAAATTTCATTGGATACAATATGTGCATCCAAAGTTTGAGCGAAGCTGGCGTGGCCTAGTGGTATTGGGCTCGCCTCCTGATCGGAAGGCCGGGATTCGAGTCCCACTCTAGTCATGCCGGTGTCCTGTCTTTCGGATGAGACAGTAAACCGGAAGCCCGTTGTTGTGGTATGCATGGCACATTAAAGATCCCTCACTGCTTCGGGTGGGTCCGTTGCAAAGGTCAAAATTTGTATGCTCCGCATCAGGCAGATGCCGTCACCATATACGTGAAATATTCGTGGTGTGACGCTAAACAAAGATCATTCAACCAAAGTTTGAGCCAATCATATCACGTATAAAAGGGAAAAGGGAAATAAGTCAGATTTTAAAAATAGAAACCAAACGGAAATCTGTAAAATACGATCTGAATCAAACTGAGCAAGAATTTACCACGTTTAACCGAGTTTTCAGTTAACCATGACAGTCTTAGTTACAAGTTTGTTACAAAGTTCACCATGATAGTTTCATTGATTTCTCAAGAGTCAAAATTTTTATACAAAATTTGAAACGAAATTCTGTAATTTATTATTTAAGTATATCTTTTTTAAAAATTCAAGATGAGATGATCATTTTGATTTTGAAAAAACTTTTTAGCCATACAAAGTTATTTCATTATAAAGTTATCGTGGAAAGTATTACTTTGAATGAATTACAAGAATTTCTATTTGTATAGATTTATAACTTCCGAATAAATTAGTTAGAGTTTCAGTGTTGTGTTAGGCATCAATCAGACAGAAATCATTAGAAAGAAAATTACAAAACGCCTTGAACAAGATCAGATGAACTTAATGTGAAAAATTAAAGTGTACAAAACTTGCCGATTTGTTAGGGTTTTTTGATAGAGAAAGGATTTTTTGACAAGAAATTATTAATTTTTACTTTTATATACTCTGCTTTTTTATATCAGAATTTAAAGATTAGGAAGTGTTAAAAATTGTGTTCTCACCCTGTAGTAGTAAATAGAGCTGTACTGATAATAAAAATCCTAGTATTCACACTCTATATCAGTTAATTCATTGGTGACTTATATATCTTTCCATTTCATTCTACATATAAACATTTGGAGGAAAAATGAAAAAATCTCCTAAATTTTCTTGATTTTTCAACATTTGAAAGGTGTCAATTGCTATGATTTTTTAAAACTAACAATATTTAGCTCATTGTGCTTTTAATTTATAGAAATCATTTACACAGTGACAACACATAATTCATCAGTTGAAACTGCTGCTGTTTGTTTACTAATTAGCACCATAATCCATTGGTCAAAGTGTCTACGGATGGGACAATATTTATTTTTATTACTATTTAGATATAATCATTGATAATTCTGTATATATTCTCAATCAGTGGAGGTTTGTATTCAAGAAAAAAGAGGAATTACTGGTCAGTTATGTGGCAGAAGTCACCATGGAGCTATACAATACAATGTACAATGTGCAATGTACAAGTACAATGTGCATTTGATCAGTTGCAGAACTTAATTTTCATTTATATTTGAATTTACAATATGTGTAACATATTAAATCTAATGTATCATAAACTTCAGTTATAGCTAAATATTTGTTTTGTGGGTGATTCAACACAACATAATATCTTCTTGATAGTTATTTTTACATTTTTGCATTCTGATATCAACAAATGAATAGTTCTAAGCATTAAATGTGTTTAAGCCACTTATGGCTGTCTACGGATGGGACACGTTGATATCTTTATAGAATGTTATAAAATTACACATCATTAAACTGAATTTCATCTTCACTGAAACAAAATACATGCTTTTTAAACTAAGAACACGTATAAAACTGAGAACAACTTCACAAATACACATCATAGCATTCACAACTAAAATTTGAAATAACAATTATTTTGCTCTAACTGTGTTTTTCCTACCCCAAAGTGCATCTGAAACTTGTTTCAGAAATAGCCATCATTATATTTCGATATCTTTCATAACATAAAAGATTAAAAAACAAGTACTCTTTGAAACCTTGTAATAAAAGGGGATTAAATAACTCGATAACCAATTATGGAACACATTTTGAAAACAACCTAACTCCTGCCAGTGCAAAGTTTGTGTAGTCTTTATTTTAGTTATACTTAAGAAATAACTACGCGGCATACTTCTATTAGAAGCAATTGCATTGAAACATTGTATCGTTGCATGAATATTTAGAATGTATGGTTACACATACTGTATTTTATTGAGATGAATTACCTGTTATTAAAGTTGAAGCAATTAAAAACAATTATTTTTGAAACAAACTAAATACAAAGAATGATAATTTTGCACGCATTCTGATTGATTTTTTTTGCTTCAGCTTTTTTATCATCATGTGCATTCCTGTGCATATCTTAAATTAACTAAATATAAGCTTTTCCACAAACTATTGAAGTAGGTTACCAGTCAAATCTCCGACAGCTTCCAATACCTCTGCTTTTCCATAGAATTAAAAAATGTATACTTTTTCGACAACCCTCCCCCAAACGAGCAAGTCCGATTTTAATATCTTTTTAACATTTTTTAATCATTGTCATGTCAAATTGATATTTATACATATAACTATCATCATCATTGATTCTTGCAGATGCCAACTTACATCCCAGTTTTACTTATATGAGTTGATATTTATATGTGAACATGATTGGGGTGTTATGATCAAATGTGTCCTCTGCATGACTTTTCACAAGTTCCAGTGAATGGAATTATTGGTCTTTGACATTCCTTAGCGGCTATTGTGAATGCTATTTATTGTGTGTATATAAACCATTATTAAATGGACATCTATAAATTTTAATTTGAATTTATATTTATATTAATTATGCTTAATGTTTAAACATTTTCATATGCTATAGATTAACTCCCCTTTAATTGTAGTTGTGACGTCACAAGTCATAACGTTATTACCGGTAGCAACTATTTATTTTACTTTATCACCTGAAGATTGTCATCAGACATGAAAGCGCTAGTGATAAAAATGCAAAATCCTTAATTGTTGGATTTTCTTTATTGTCGAAAATATACTCTGTATACAAACAAACATTTTGTCAATTATATATATATATATATATATATATATATATATATATATATATATATATATATATATATATATATATATATATATATATATATGGACTTTACTAACTCCCTCTCACTTGTGGTCACATAACACAATTAAAACAAACTAACATATATGTTTCACTTCCTGTAAATGAACAAATGGTAAATAATTATTCAACAGTGAAACAAATTCAACATTAAACCCAAATGAAAGAAATGTTAGTAAATTCAATCATTGTCTCTTTTTGTCTACGGATGGGACAAATATCATAATTAAGTTTTTAAATTCAAAGCACAGTCTGTTGTGTGTGCTAGCGGATGCCCTTGTAGGCTTCATTGTGATTCACTGTTCTCAAGATAAGTGAAGAAAAACTATGAATTATTAATTATATGTAGACTTTGAAAAAAATGCCCCATCCATAGACACTTAAATATATGAATAAGAATTGCAATTGATCATATATCTTTTCACACTTACAAAGATTTTCTGTCATTTTAATTTTCATTGTAGGCTGCTAAATGTGCAATTAAAGTAGAGCTTGTAAACGAGACGTTCAATGAGTTAAGGGGTGAAATAGCAGGTCCTCCTGACACACCATACGCTGGAGGAACATATATTCTCGACATCAAAATTCCTGAAACATACCCATTTAATCCTCCAAAGGTAAGTGTCAAAAGGGGGAGAATCTTGATATATGAAATGGTATACTTCATCTTCATGATGTAAAAATTTTGTATTCTTGTTAATTTCTCTATGCTTTTTACTTTTAAGCTAATTGGCATTTCTATATAAACTTGGGACGTCTAAGATACTTTCACCAAGGGCAGGGTTTGATATAGGCAGTCGTCCATTCATCAAAAACAACCTCAAATCTTTTTGGGCAACCTGAAATTTCAGTAACTATAATGGAAGTCGTCCAAATTTTCTTTAACTTTGCCATTTTGACAACCCAAAAGTTTTGCCAATTTTGAACCGTGCATATGTAAAAGATGAAATAAAAATTGACACTGTGAAGGACATTACATGTAAGTAATAGTTTCATCGCAATCAAATTTTAGTGCAAAATATTTTAAGTAGAGTTTTGTGATGCATTAGATTAATCATGGATTAAAACCACCCTTGACTCCTTTTAATACACCGCATTTGAAAATGTTGGCGTATTATGCTATACCGCTGTTGTCTGTGCGTCCATCCCATCCGTCCATTCATCCATCCTTTTCCGGGCTTCTCCTCCTTAACTAAAGGGGGAACAAAACTTTTGATGGTGTCATATGAAAGGGTGTGGCTTTTAGTTGTGCATGTGGGTTTCAAAGTTGGGGTCAGGCCCCTGGGGGTGGGGGAAAATGGGTGGGGTCGGAAAAGCTTGTCTGGGCTTTTCCTCCTTAACTAAAGGGGGAACAAAACTTTTGATGGTGTCATATGAAAGGATGTGGCTTGTAGTTGTGCATGTGGGTTTCAAAGTTCGGGTCAGGCACCTGGGGTGGGGGAAAATGGGCAGGGTCAACAAGGTTTTCCGGCTTCTACTCCTTTACTAAAGGGGGAACAAAACGTTTGATGGTGTCATATGAAATGATGTGGCTTGTAGTTGTGCATGTGGGTTTCAAAGTTGGGGTCAGGCCCCTGGGGTTGGGGAAAATGGATGAGGTTGGAAAAGCTTTTCCAGGCTTCTCCTTCTTAACTAAAGGGGAACAAAAGTTTTGATGGTGTGTCTGGTTCATTGAAATTAATACCTTGAAAGTAACTCTGGCATTAGAGTTTGAAAACTTAGTTCTTCTTTCACACATCCATTACCACCACATTAAAACATGATGCGGGCGTATCATGCACCCGTTAGCGGTGCCTTATTTTTATATCCTTAGATACAATTGTATTTGCATATATCATAAATAAGGGAATTAAGGACAGTTAATATATGATGTTATCATGTACATGTAAAGACAGGGACAATAATTAGCGGTCACTGATAGTACAATCATATTTTGAGTCGCTTGAGCGCTTCTTTTATTAATATCAATGTTCTTTGTGTGTTAACTGTACATGTAAATCATCTTTCTGTCAAGTGTTTGAAGTCGTGGAGGGCCCACACCATAAGTAGTGTGCGAACTCGGAAAACAAAACTATTGATTTCTCTAGAAATTCAAAATATTTTAGGATTATTGCGATACATGTAATACTTAAATATTTACTTTAGTACATCTTTAATAGCAATAAATTAAGGTTTGTTTCGTCGGACTTTTCAAGCGGTCATCTAGAGCAATGGCTAATTTTAGTCCCTGGTTCATGAGAGGTAGAATGATGGTAATGATCAGTAATGAGAGACAGAATGAAGGGGAGGATGTCCAGGAGATATGTGATCCCACTGTGCACGATATAGAAAAGAGCAGACAGAGAGAAGTAATGGAGAGAGAGAGTTAGATAGAGACAAGGATATATGTAGGGAGAGATGTAATGGGAAAAGAGCTAGAGGATAAAGTTTCAGAAGTGTCAGAGGATGAAAGTGATGTGATTTAGTGTATTTGTTTTTAATACGGAATATCGCAACTACAATAAACTCAACATACACGTGCACTTTGTGATTGTTATGACGTCATATAATTATGACGTAAGTTGCCCACATAAAAGTGCCCACATCGAGAACAATGGATTTGGTAGGTGACTTAATGCAAACCGTGACGGATTTTAGTTGTTGTGATACTCCGTATTGAAAGAGAAATAGATAGTTGTTAATGTTTAAAGTAACTGGAATTTAATTTAAATACATGTTAGTATACAAACTTTATATCTGTGGAACTGAATAAAATTTGGAAAAGTTATGAAAGACTACCTTTATCTACGGGTTTCCAAACACTTCTGGGCTCCTAATTTTTTAAATCTAGGGGCCCCGGGGGGTTACCATGTCAGAACATTTACTTTTAGTCCCTCTAAAGGCGGTGTGGCCTAGTGAATAAGGTGCTCAGCTCGTGACCAAAAGGTCCTGGGTTCGACTCCCGCCCTGGACGCACCGGTGTTCCATCTTTCGGATGATACAGTAAAAACCGAGGTCCCGTGTCACGGTAGGCATGGCACATAAAACATCCCTCACTGCTTCGGATGGATCCGTTGCATAGGTCTAATATTGTATGCAATGCTATCACCATATACGTCAAGTAATCGTGGTGTGACGTAAAACAGTATTCAGTCAATCAACGATGCACATGTAAGATAAATGTCACATAGATGTATCAGCTATTAGGAATGTTGGAGAATTACTTCTGGAAAGTGTAACTACTTCAAGGAGAATTGTTTCACAGAGAATTAAGATTTTTATGCTCCCTGATTCCGGTGCATAAAGTTTTTGGTATGTCTCTTAAATGTTTGTATGTCTGTGATGAAAAATTTATAATACATGTATTAGTGATAACTTGTGAAGAGTAAGAGATATGACTTTTGATAAGATTCTTTGTCACTTTGTGACAATACCTTTTCATTAGCATCCAGATTTTACCTGGTGGCATTGACTCTATGTTTGACCTACTAAACAAGAATAGAAAATCATTATGAGCTGCCATAGGGGGACATCTGTGTTTCACAAACACCTTGTTAGATGAGTTATACCTATAACTTTCTATTTCAGGTTAAGTTTACAACAAAAATTTGGCATCCAAACATAAGCTCAGTGACTGGTGCCATATGTCTTGACATCCTGAAAGATCAATGGTAATGCTTCATTATCTGTAAATCTTATTGAATGAGACAAAAAGTACTATAACCAAATATTATGTATTGATTGTGTGCAAAACAAACCATTTGATTTTCAAAATTAACAATAGTAACTCAATAAGCTGAGGTACTTCAGAGATTTCTCAATATACATGTATTTGTTTTATTGTTTTTCATCATTGTTTAGTATAGGCATCTTGCCTGTCATATTGATAGACCTATCTAAAGAACTCGCACTAAGCATTAGGGGATAGATTTGACCTTGATGGGTCACTTGGTGGCTCAAACCCACAACCTCTTGACCCCAAGCCAAGCACGCTATCAACTCAGATGTGCCAACTCTTCTCTACGTTTAGATTTTGGTTGTTGTAGGGCTGCTGCTATGACATTACGGACAGTTCTTCTATCACTTCAAGCACTGCTAGCCGCTGCTGAGCCTGACGATCCACAGGATGCTGTCGTCGCCAAGCAGTATAAAGAAAATAATGACATTTTTATTAAAACAGCAACTCATTGGACATATGTTTATGCTAGAGGTAAAATGGATCACAACATCAAGTAAAGCATATGATAAAATTGATATACAAAAAGTCTGTATTGGTAGCTTCTTGTAGAACCTTTTATTGATACTTTTTGAATGCATTTAATGATTTTCTATGTATAAGTTAGGAGATATTTTGGCATTTCTATATGATTAAGACTGGGTGAAGCATAGTGTAACAGAGCTAGCTCTGTCTTAATCATATAAAAACATCAAAATAACCTCTAACCCAGATAGACGGCAAGCGACTGGATACCTGCATTTATGCTCCACCCACTGAGTATGCTGCTTAGTCATTCATACTGATTGACACCCTGAAACAAAGATCAGCTGTCTGTTCTCTGACATTTTCTTCACGATTAAGATTACTTTGATGGCCTGTGATTGGTCGATTTTAAAAATTACAATCTAGTTCTACACATTTTCAATTTTTTCTGATAAAAAATGATAGACTCTCATCAATAAAAGAATTAAGTTTTACTTTTGGTGTGTGTATTACAGAAGTTTTGTGATTTTGATAAAGTTATTTGAATTGGTAGGGGAGTAGGTCAGTGGTACCCAAGACATACTGTTTTAACTTTAACGGTATTCATGAATTTCTTTTTTATGACCAGGTCAAACTAGAGTATCAGATTATGAAGCTAAAGTAACACAATTAATTGGCATGGGATTTGAAGAGGTGAGTTATACTTTTAACACCTTATGTGTAATACTTATAATTGTAAATAGACTTTTTTTTTCCAATTTTAAATAAGCCGGCGTGGCCTAGTGTTGTCGCGCTGGACTTCTGATCGGGAGGCGGGGGTTCGATTCCCGCTCTGGTCATGCGGTGTTCTGTCTTTCGGATGAGACCGTAAAAACCGAGGCCCCGTGTCGTGGTATGCATGGCACGTTAAAGATCCCTCACTGCTTCGGGTGGGTCTGTTGCAAAGGTCAAAATTTGTATGCCCCGCATCAGGCAGATGCCGTCACCATATACGTGAAATATTCATGGTGTGACGTTTAACAAAAATCAGTCAATCAATCAATCAACCAATTTTAAATGATGTAAGGGGTCGTATACCGGACAAACCACTTTTTGCCAGAATTTTCATTATGATGGTAATGCTTGGATTGTGATGTCACAGTGATATGATGCAAATATAAAAGTTAATACTTCATACAGGTATGTTCGGTATTGCCCCTTACACCATGTGAAATTGGTAAAAGGTCTATTCACTTAATGGGTTACTAAATGTTAATGTATATACATGTATGCAATGACAATATGCAAATGTATACATATCTTGGTAAGATTAAAATACATGGATGTGACGTAAAGAGCTGGTGTAGCTCATTCAGTTAGGTGCTTGACACATGAATGAGAGGTCACAGGTTTAAATTCTGTCAGTGATATGATTGCTTCAGGCAGATGTCTTCACCATATATGTGAAACAGTCTTGCAGTGACATGAAACAAGAATCAAACAAACAATGATATACTGTATAAAACTTTTTATTGGCAGTGACTTTATTTTCACATTATTTAGTGAATATGATTCCACACAAATGTTAAGTCCACATTACCTTGACTGTTGGTCTGTAACAAGAATATGACTTCTTGTGAAAATAATATCTCGCGAATATATCCAAAGAAAAAAAATCTGGAAAAATAAAGTCATATGCAATATAAGTGATCAACAGTTAAATCATCATTATTAGATGTTACATGTATTTAAATGTATTATTCAAAGTTTACTGAAATGCAGGAAAATAATGATGCCCAATGAACTTTAAAAAATGTATTCCTCTCCTCTTGAAGGCCATTTTCAGTATCTTTAATGCCTCTGGATCAATTGCTCTTGTTCTGTCTGTCTGGCCCTCTGTCTGTGGACAACTTTAATATTGGACATAAATAACGCCGCAATGTCCTTTAATCCGAGTCCGCAGCAAATCTCCTAGCAACGCATCGTTCGTGTTCTCTTAGGACATACCATTTAGAAAGTAATCGAGTCAGAAGATATACAGTAAAATCTGCGGGAAATAATGACAGCGATCTTGAGAAGAGCAGACGAGGGCCATAATTTATTGATCGCTGTTATTTATAGCACGATGTATCCATTAACCGTCCGTTTTGAGGCAAAATGAAATAATCGTGCAAAAAAAGAGGGATTATATGGGTAAACAGTAACAAAGTGTATATATACAAAGAGAAGAGACTCTCCCCGATCGATCGGTACCAGGTTTTTGTCAAAGCGTGCAAAATTAGCGGAGATATCGAGGTTTGATGTTGGTAACGCTGTGATACGAGTCATCCTTTTTACCTATTGACGTATTACTACTGCGGTAGTCTATTATGAATTACGTCTTATGAAATGAATTTCTCAATGTAAGGTCACCCCTGTGGTTTAACAATCATTATGGCAACACATAATACAATTTGAACACTGATACACATACAAATCTAGATACGTATATGTAGTGGAGCTCCACAATCATTGGAATCCGTTATTTCTGTATTATAAAGTGTCATAATCTCATGAATTTGTTGTTTCCATTTGCAGCATAAAGCAAGAGTGGCATTGTCTTCACAAAATTGGGATATTGAAAGAGCCACAGAGAACTTACTAAGTTAATATAGACTTTGTGAGGAAGGATGTGGACTTGAACTCCTAGGATTGGACAATTTTAGTGTCATATAATGTGATAAACCGTGTGCGTGTGGAATGCTGAGTTGACTGAACTGAATGCATGGGTGCGATTGTAAGCCTGCTAGAATGTGTATAAAAATCACCGTTTATGTTGATCTGTTCCAGATGACACTCATTTGTGGTCATTTCAGATATTTTCATACATCTTAAAAAAAAATGACACACAAGGCTTTATTATTCTGCAACTAACATATGGAACCCAGATAAGAAATGTGTATTTTACTACAAGCCAGAACTACCTCTTCAAGGTCACGTATGATAAATTATTTTATTTTCTTAGGTTCCAATTTTTGTGGTTTTATCACAAAAGGCATGTTTGTATGTTATGTATTAGTTATCTACATCTTCAAAAATTGAAAAATTGAGAAATATCCTCACACATCCTAGTATACACAAAGGACAAAAAAGGCTTTTAACAAGATGACAAAATGTAGAATAGCAGTGATTATGCCCCACCAGGCATGGCCCAGGGCTTTAATTGTTTGCTTTGTCCATCTTACTGTCATTCCATCATTCTGTCACTATTGGTTTGCGCATGATACCTAAAGTCTTGCATCCTATTGATACCAAATTTGGACATATGGATATTTATCAAAAGGGAAAGATGCCTGTTAATTTTAGTATCATGCATCCTATACAAACCAGATTGGATGTATTGATTATAATCAAAAGGGGAAGATGAATATTGATTTTGGAATCAGGTCAAAAGTCAAGGTCACCACTGGTGAAATTACCGGTAAATTGAAATTATTAGGTCCCAGATGATAAATCAAGTACCATGCATCCTATACAAACTGTATTTAGATGTATTAAATCTTATCAAAAGGGGAGGAAGTCTTTTGATTTGAGGGTTAATAGGTCAAAGGTCAAAAACACTATTGATAAATTTTTAGGAGTTATATGTTAGCTAGTGAAGTTTTGCTGCTATGAAAGGAGCTCACAGTGGGGGCATATGTTTTACAAACATTCTCTAGTGTGATTTAATGATTTCTTATTACCGATAGATTTACATTACCAAACAGTGGTCATTTTATAAATGTGGTTTGGGTCAGTGTTTTTTTTAAAGAATAATTTACCTATACAAAATAAAACCAACATTACTTGTATATTCCAGATCAGTTTGGTCCCTACTTTAGCATTGTGACTGTTAGATTCACAAGTGCAAATAACATTCATCGATGAATGAAGGTATTTAAAGGATAGGCCTACCTTGAAACTATGATATGTTTTAATTATCATATCATGTTGTTATAATTCATGGAAAGTGAATTCGTTGGTGCTGGCAACCACAAAAGCCACAAGAATTGGATCCTCACAAATGAAAAGTATTTCATAGTAATCTGTTGTAACATACCTGCACAGACACCACAGAAATGTATTCATGTAGCACTAATCACATCATCTGTGTATATAAGTATTTACATATAAATATATTTACACTCAAACAAATTCAGGATACTGTTTGCTTTAAGGTATGTTCTCTCAAGACTTCCTTATTTGTATTTTTCTATTGTGTAATTTTATCAGAATTTGAGAATATATACTTTATCAACAAGTAAACGAAGTTTTTCTTAATGGTGTTCATTTAAATGAAATATTATGTATAAGTTGCGTATAGGATGCCTTATTGCTAAATTTGTGTCAGTTTCACAATTTTGAATATTTCAAGTTTTACCGTATCATTTCAGTGAAGCTGCTTTGGAATCATCATTGAATCTTCCAATAAACGCATCCATATATTTTCCAGCTCCAACATTCTAGTGATATATATTGCCCTTCAAGTTTTCAGTGTATTGTTTTCTCTTTAAAATAATTTTTTACTCCGTAATTTTATCCTTTTTATAATAGTTAATCTGCCTGAACACATTTGCTGTCTGTATGATGAACTCTGTGATGGATTGTGTGAATAAAATGAATTCATATCCAACCAAAATCAGAATTCCTAGTCTGTATTGTTTTTTAATGTGTAGTTTATGTCATCATTAAAAGAGAAACTTAAAATTTTTATTATTGAAGTAAATTGTGTTTTGAGATTTTGTGATTTTTGGAACTGAAAACAAATCCTGGTGTTATCTTTGTTGGTTATTCACTGCACTGTGTGTGTAAAACCTAATTGGATTTCACAGGACATTGGACTGGTAAAGCTTCGTATTTTGTATAAAGATTTACAAGACAGATGTAATCTTTATGCCCTGCCAGGTATGGCATTTGGGGCATTAAGTATTTGCTTTGGCCGTCCTTCCATCACACATTTATTTCCGGATGAAAACTCAAGTACTTTTCATCATATTTAAACCAAATTTGGATACATGCTTACTTATTTAGAGAGAAAGAATCTTTTTGATTTTGGGTCCAAAAGATCAAAGGTCACAGTTGATTAAAATAGACCGCAATTATTGGTTTCCTGATGATTACTCGAGCAGCTTTCATTATATTGAAACCAAAGTTGGATACATGTTTACTTATCAAGAGAGAAAGAATCCTATAGAGTGTGGGATCAAAAGGTCAAAAGTCAAGGTCACAGCTGATAGAGAAGATTGAAATTATTGGTTTCTGGGTGATTTTCATATAATATCATACATCATTTTAACTGCTCATCAGAATTTTATCATATTTTACAGGTCAAGTTCTTTAAACAAGGTAATTTAAAATTTTATGGAGAGGGTTGTATGCCTATAGATTTGAGGGTCAATATATCAAAAGGCAAGGTCACTACTGGTAATATTTATAGGAGATGTGGCCCATGAAACTTATAATTTAGGAAAGCTTTGTCACTGCTATGAATTAAGCCCGTGTGGGGGCTGATGTTTTACAAACATGCTCTAGTTACCAGATACTTTTGTTGATACGGTGATTTTCTCAAACACTGCACTGCACATGACCCAATTAAAATGACTGTTCACCAGGGGTGTTTGTAAATAAAAAACATGATTACTTTGAAACAGCCCCTTCTATTTAGTCTATACTGTAAATGATAGACTAAATCAAAGGGCTGTCTCAAAGTAATGATATGATTTATTTATAATTGCCTATGAAATACAGTTTACTAAATGCATATTTACTAATTAGTATCTTTATAACAATTCTACTGTGTGTTAGCCTTACTTTTTATCACAGAAACACTGACCTATGCTAAGGTAATGGAAAAGACCACCGTTTGGTGAAATGAATTTAGTGGAGCAATTAAGTAACTGTAATTAATAACCTACTGGAATTGGCTGTTATTCTGTATCGCTACAAAGATCCTCTTTCCTCTTTGTCTAATACCTAGGAATTTCTCTTGAACAGAAATTTATTATATTTTCCTACCTTTGGTACTCTGCACAAAGTTAAGAGCCCACCAACCTGTAGTTTTGTGAAAACCACGCAAATTTGAATTCATGAAAATAAAGTATTTCACAGTACTTTAAATACATGTTATGATTGGTTGGTTGGTTGATTGGTGTTTTACGTCGCTTTCAACAATATTTCAGTTATATCGCGACATGGAAGCAGGAGGTTACCAACCTCTTAAACATAGTGGCGCAACCCGGGAATCGAACCCGGATCGTCGGCGCCGCAAGCCAAGCGCTTAACCACTACACCAAGCCTGCCCCTACATGTTATGAAGTGCTAAAATATGGAATATTATTTTCATAATATTCATGTACATGTATCAGTGTTTATATCTCTGTCACATACTAAGAGACTAAAGGTCCAATAACCTTTGGCATCTTCCTATCCAATCAAAACATTTGTTATAATACAATAGGGAGAACTTGATCACTGTTTTCTACCATTATATATCATTTTCTGAATGATTTTCTTCTGCAGTATTACATCAAGTTTTGTCTCTTTGAAACCATGGAATGAATCTTCTATATTTACATCAAAGTATGCAATTTCATTCATGAGTTAGGAATTTGTTGCACTAGATTTTATTCAAGGAATGAAAATTTAAATGAGTATTGAATTTGGAATTAAATCTAGAACAATCCGAATGGAAGAATGCGTTACATTTTACTTTGTGCAGGAATTTACATCAGCATTTTCATAGGGATACTGCGACTTTGACCTTAAAGGAATGACCTGTGGATTAAGGTCATGGGTAAATACTGGGAAATATAATAGTACTTTGACCTGTGGATGAAGTAATGGGTGAAATTTATGAAATATACCTCAAAGTATACTTAGTTTACTGTCAAGATTTAATGTACTGGATATTAATTTCAATCATGTAGTCTTTGACCTTGACCTTCAGTGTATGACCAAGACAAAATTATGGGACACTTTTGAGTCATAATGGTAACAACTGTGTCTGAATACGGAAAAAAACTACTTTCTCATAACTTACTGATATCTTGATCTTAAAAGATGACCTTTGGTCAAGCTCAAGGTCTCATCGGTAACACTTGTGTGAAGTATCAACTAGATCAAAGTTTAAGCAAAAATTCAGAATGTATAGAAAATAAGTTTCCCTAGTAAATGTCTTTACTTGGAAATCCAGTTCATCTTTACCAATCTAATGATTCCATCTTACATCAAATGATTTGCATACAAAATTGATATTATGTTTTTATGACTGTTATATGTCACTCCAAGATTATTGCACTTAAGTGGTGATGACACCTGCTTGGTGCATCACTTCATACTTTTTTCTGATGTTGTGGACCCAATGGAAGCAGTGAGAGATTTTTAACATGCCACTGTATTACAGAGCCTTGGCTTATTTTGTCCGAAGAACAGGGAGGCAGAGGATAGTAAGTCACATTAGAAAATTGTCAGTGATCTGACAGCTGTCATTAAACCTAGGTCCTCAAATTTGCCAGTGAGCTGACAACTGTCACCACACTTAAGTCCTCAAATTTGTCAGTGAGCTGACAGCTGTCATCAAACCTAGGTCCTCAAATTTGTTTGTGAGCTGACAGCTGTCATCAAACCTACAATGTCCTGAAATTTTTCAGTCAGCTGACAGCTGTCATCAAACCTAATGTTGTTAAATTTGTCAGCTGACAGCTGTCATCAAATCTAGGTCCTCAAATTTGATGTCCAGTGCAAATATCATTGTACAAATCTGCTCCCTGATATGTTGTTTTGTAAAATTAGCTGCCTTCTATGTGCAATGTTTACCAGAGAATTCAACCATAAATCATGCATAGACTTGTTAGAAATCGGACACCATTATTGCCTTTGAGATACAGCAACGAAGTACTTTTTGTGGCTAGAAATGGTAAATTTAGATCCCAAAATATGGTTACACCCCTTTGACTAAATTTTTATGAGGTGGAACACTCTCCCATTCTCAAAAAATTCTTTATCACCCATTGCAGATATAGTATGTGACCATGTAATGTAAAATATAGAAGAAACTGGTTTTATGTCATTTCTTACTCTTGAAAGTCACTACCTTGGATCATTGATAGTCAGAGGTGAGACCTGAAGCATGGAATGAGTAAGCTTCTTCTGTTTGGGTAGCCACACCTGCCATGAAAACCAGAGGCATTAGCTGGTGCCTGGGAGAAGTAAACATCTCCTTTTAGCAAGCCACACTTGCCATGGCAAACAGAGGTGAAAGCAGGTCCCCGGGAAGAGAAAGATTATCCTGTTTGGCTTGCCACACTTGCCATGGAAGCTAGAGGCAAGGCCAGATGCTTTGGAGGGGTAAGCTTCTCCTGTTTGGCTAGTCACACCTGCCATGGAAACCAGAGACAATGCCAGGTGCCCGAGAGGAGTAAGCGTTTTCTGTTTAGTCACACCTGCTATGAAAACTATGAAAACCAGGTGCCCTGGAAGGGTAAGCTTTTCTTATTTATCTAGACACACCTGCCATGGATGCTCGGACGAACAATAGGCCATGCAGTTATTATAATATTATTTCAACATTTGACACAACTCTATACTGAATAAAAAAAACTATTACATTCCGACAATGAATATGTTTGTCATTGCACAGTGCGAAATCTAGGATTTAAAAAAACCCTGTAGCCTAATAACAAATAAATAAATAAAGGGGAGGTGGTTACCAACAAAAAGTACGTATAATTATGATTTACGAAGATTTTCGGTCATCGTAACTTACACCCGATTAGGAGGCTGATGTAAGACGAAATTTATGTATAAGAAAATAGTGGGACTACTTTTTATGAAACGAACATTCTACGATATGTCTTTGTGACATTGAACATGAAAGTGAAAGTAGCAAGTTGAAACTATTACAACAAACAGTATCTACAAGGATAAGATCATGTATCAGCTGTAAATAATTTCTTACAAAGCAGCAAACTTTAGACTTATTTGTTTGAATTCAATATTTAGACTTTCATCTTTAGACTGGCCAAGTTTTGTTCGTTTTCTGCAGTACAGGTAACATAAACTATGGCAGAGCATGCCTTTCACTGTTTCAGTTTTGTAAATGTAATTATATTTAAGGCAGACCACAAGGTCTGGGTATCGCTGCTAAGCCCCCAGTGCCCATACTCTTGATCCTTTCCTCTTCTGTCCATCTTCTTAATAAAAACACTAGGGTTGGACACTATCTTGTGGATCTCGTACACTACATGGAACGGCTATTGTCCACTTCTCATTTTTTTAAGTCTAGGTTAGGCAACCAATCACTATAATCTTTGCTCTTTAACTGACCTATCGTTAACGCGGAAAACCCCCCAAATCACTGCATCGATTGTGGTGAATCACCACATCGTTGTGGCAATTCGTGGTGACCCTACTATCTAATCCCTTTCGAGATTCTTGCACGTGGCCGTTTTATTATGCCGTGATCAAAGCAAGGATTTGTATTGTTGTTTTCACCTGGACATTTATCAGTGTTGTACAGGGCATATGATGGAAAATTTTGCATGACAATGAAGGAAAATATGTCTGGATTTTATCTGTGACCTGCATTCTGCAGAAAACAAAGGTTTGTATGGTGCTTTTGATGGTTAGAACACAGGAGTGGATGGGGTGGGGTGTCAAATCACAAAAACACGAATAACGTCAAGAAGGGCTGACAAGAGATTCTTGCGAGTGGCAATAGTAAACGACAGCATAATAAAACTGCCACGTGCAAGAGTCTCAAAAGAGATTACCTGCTATCTACAAATATGTAAACTGTGCTTAAATACTTTACTTCAAATGCTCTACACTAATCATTGCCTTGGGTGATATTTCTTATCAGCTTTATGCGATCTTTTGTAACAATCAGATAGGGATCTAAAGGCAAGTAAATAACAAAAATGTGACCAGAAAAAATAACCTTTGACGATTTTGTTAGACAAAGGTTCGAGTTCACTTTGACGACAATCTGAGCAAAAGAATGTCTATCTATCCCACATATATGTTGTAAATATGGAATAAATAGATATGCTTTTAATCAGATTGCTTCTTGCAAATGAAATTGTGAGAGAATTTTGAGAATGGCTTGGGTAATTTCTTTGATGGGCATCAAATCAAAGTCTGATTGATATATTTGGAAGGTGATGTAATCAGCTTCCCTAAGCCGTCGTCCATCCCAATTTGGAAACCGATGTTACCCAAGTGTTCTTCCGCCCTAAACAGTTACAAAAATATAGTCCCTGAACAAATCTTGCATAAAATTCAATTTTAGCTACTAAAGTTAAAGAATTTGTGCTTTACATATTGAAATTTGCTAAAATAGATAGATTAAGTGTACTCTTATTTATGAGATAAAGTTATATGAAAAATATTCCTGCGCTACAGTATGTCGTGTCAAAAGATACAAGTTTATTTCTTAACCATGGCTATCTTTCGCTTAAGGATAGATCGATCGTTTTGTTTTGTTTTTAATATGTTTGATATATATGCACATCTTCACTTGTGTGCATGACCTCGTTTGTTTATTCGACTAAACATCTTCTATATTGTACATAGTCTTTTGCAATGTTTACTTATATAATTAGTCAGAGGTTCCAAGTCGTTCGGACTAAGTATAAGGGAGTATAGACCAGATGTTTCGATGCAAGGACATTTCGGTACATTGTCGTTTCGGTACAGAATTAAGACGTTTCGGTACAAGAAGAAAATATCTTGAACCTCGAAATGGTCGTTGTGGTTGTTAAACCATTCTAATTTATACATTTTTGTCTCGGAATATACTGAAACATATGTACATCAAAATGAACAATTAATGGTACAAACACATAATATTGATACCCATATGCACTGAAACATCGTACAAACCTTGTTCGTGCATGACGTATGTCAACATAAAGGATATTTCACACAGTGACACTGTCAAAGTAAACATAGAGAGAAGATCAAATGCATTTCATTTACAAAATATTCATAAAAAATTGTTCTTGTCTCTGTGAATAATTCAACAGTATTTCTACTGTTTGTAAGTCGGTGCGTTTGAGCTCTTAGTACATGTATATGTATAAAAAAACATCTTTGAAAATTACTATGGGGTGACCGGAATTTCCGAAAAGACAAGTAGAATATTGTGATATGATGTTTAAGCACATGTTTATTCATTGCTATGTTGCTATTATATACATGTACATAAAAAATGCGAGTTTCATTTACATGTAATTAGTTAGCTCTAATTTCTTTTGTTATTTTCTTTGTGATGTCACGGAAGACCTTACTTTTCCTCTGTTACTCTGAAAATCCTTCCTAACTCTTCTTTTCTAGACGCTAATTTTAATCCCTAATATGTGTCACTAGTTTGTACATCGATATCTTTTTTTATTTTCAAGATTTAGATCTATAGCTTTTCACAAAATGTTGTAAAATTGGTATTAATCTACATGGGGTAGTGACTTATTCCCCTTTAATCAAATTTCAATTAACATGTTTGTCCAGACAAAGCATGGCATAATCATAAAATCAGACACAACTGGAAATTCAAACATTGTATATAACTAGTCTGCATGTGACGTTCAAATTCTTATGAAAGTGATACACACAGAGAGAGAGAGAGATAGAGAGAGAGAGAGAGAGAGGTAGAGAGAGAGAGAGGTGCATAATTTTGCACTTCTTTTGTATTTTTCCCTTAAAATTAGATTTAGTTTTGTTATAAATTCTTAAGAACTATTTTCTGAATTACTGACAATTGCCCACCCTCCGTTCTACCATAATTGGCATATGGCAATGCATTGATATTGCCGTTTAAATTTCAAATTTCAGACACAGTCTGTTGTACATATGGTACAAATTGTTTAGATCATCTCGTGAACATTAGATCTATCGATTTATGTTGGTTTTAGATATTTATAACCATATCTAATCAACACTTAAACGATTGTCAAAAAAGAGGAAGTTGGGAGAGGTTAAACTAATTTTATACTTCAGGGATTCAGGTGCAGATTCAACTATTGCACGTGCCCCCATCCGACAGGAAGCATAGGGGGTAGGCAACAAAGACATCTTTGTTAAGTAAATGTTTTCATATTAAATTAATCACTAGCCAGAAACAATCATAATACACTATAGATGTTACCAATTGCATAATTTTTTTTTTCAAAATTGCCGCCGGTTAAAACTTTATCGAAGCTGCTGACACAGTGAAAAGGAGATATGATCCATCAGCATGCCATGGTACATGCACTGATTTCAATGAAGTGGACAAAAACGCCCCTAATCGACCAATTCGGCCTAGCAGACTTTCCCACTCCCAATACCTGTTGAGGTTCTGGATCTAACCCTGAGTCTCTGTGTAATTCCAAATATCCATATTTGCAAATCAAGCCATTTACTCCCAATGATAGTACGAATATACATCAAGTCCATCAATTTAACATTATTTTCGACATTAAACATACACCCCCTCAATGACCTCATGTAAAGGCATATATACAATATACATAAATATATAAATGTGTAATGTATTAAGGATGAAATAATCGCTTTTATCTTATTCATTTATCTTGATATTAATCTAGGGTCATATCCCACCCAACCCTCAGTTTATAAATCTTTAATTATTTGATCAGGTATGTATATTAGAAATATAAGTCCCTGTTGATATTGTCAGCTGGGGGAAATGAAGTAAAGATAGATTTTGATATAGGAAAATCATATACAGACTTGAGGATGCCTCTTACTGTGCTGGGAATAACTCCATTTTCCCGGTTGAAATTGAATTCCCTGTTAGTTCATTATGATTAATTATGACGATATCCTACTTTGCGCCCAAGGTGGTATATTTAAACTTAGCCGCAAGTCGTGGCCCTATTAAATTGATAGGAACACATTCTTTACATTGCGTAAACTTATAATTTTGATCAACGGAATGGCCGGTGTTGCAGAGTGAGCCTCCCCCCCATTTGCCCTGCGGTCCTACTCTAGAGTGAGCCTTCACCTCAAGGGGAACGTTCACGCTAGAGCCAGCCTTCCCCTGATCAAACAGAAGGCAAGGACCAATTTCTGGAAAAATGCACGCGTGTGATAGACAGTTAAGGTCGAGGTATTACCTCGGGCGGGCATTACTGTGGTTTGCTAAGATTCAGATTCTATATATCATTTAGGATATAAACTGTGGCGGATCCAGGATTAAAATACTGCAAAAAAAGGAGGGGGTGGCGGTGGGAAAGCACATGTGAAAACAAGTATTTGTCAATCTACTCAATCATGCATGAATTTGAATAATATTTCACAGCATTGTTGCCCTGGGCCTAAGGGTGTGTCATGACATTGACTGAAAGGTCATACATGTATCTTCAAGGTCAAGGTCACAATGTATGTGATAGGTAAATCAGGCTGTGTCATACCTTTCTACCCCTTGTATAGATTTGAGTAATATATCACAGAGTTGTTACCTAGAATCAGGATCAAAGGGTGTATTTTGACCTTGAACCAAGGTTATATCTGCAAGGTCAAGGTCACAATGCATATGATGGGTAAATCTTTGTCTGAGCCATAACTTTGTATCCCTTGCATAGATTTGAGTATACGTAATATTTCACAGAATTGTTGCCCAGGACCCAAGGATGTGTCTTGACTTTGAACCAAAGTTATATATGCAAGGTCAAGTTCACATTGTATATGATGGGTGGGTAAATCTTTGTCTAGTCCATAACTTTTTACCCATTGCATGGATTTGAATAGTATTTCACAGAATTTTTGCAATTTGGGAATGTTTCTATACTTCATCCCTTCAAACTTAGTGACAGGCATATAATGCCACGCTAGGCGTTGCTATTGTTGACTATACAGTGTTCTTCATTAATCACCTTCCATCAGTACTGTCAGTACTTTGATTAGTTAAGCTTCCAGATTTTAATTTAGGCTTTCAACTACAGTTGGAATTCTTTTCTAATATGCCGCACCTTTAATTGTGTGGTAATTTCAAACACTTATTAACTGGAAAAAAAATGTTTACGCAAATTTTATGTAATTATGAGCGTTCACCCCAAAATTTAGATACTTCTCATCTATATTTTTGTCATATTTAATCTATCATTTTTTAAAACAATTTGGAATGTCTTTTGCACTTAAATAATTAATAATGTATTTAATTTGGGAAAAAAATAGTGCGCTCCATGTTGCGATGAATCACCTCGATTGACCATCACAGTGGTGTGTGGTGATTTGCGGTGATGTGAACGTGATTGTCTGCATCAAATAAATCAACCGCGATACTCTGAGAATTGGACAATCCACAATCTCCCCAGTGTATATAGTACAGCTGTGTCTGCCTATTCTGCTCATTGGCTAATTCTGTGCTTGTGACATTGTTATCACTTCCATGTAAACACTGGTGCATGTTTTTGAGGCTGGTTCTGTTTTATTTGTATTGTGTACAATTAAAGACAATTATTGTAGACTCGGGTAAATAGGCCTAATTAAGAAGAAAAACAGCAGATTGAGCTAGATCATTTAGTTTACAATTAATACACATAAACAGTATCGTTAGGTTAGTTGGCCCTGAACCAACTATAGACTGCTTTAAGTTTTCGTAGAAATCCACTTCATGACAATTTTGTCCAAAATTATAATCTGTTTCATTTTTAGCTCACCTGAGCCAAAGGCTCAAGTGAGCTATTGTGATCAATCACCGTCCGTCGTCCGTCGTCTGTCGTCCGTCGTCTGTCGTCCGTCGTCCGTCGTTAACTTTTCGCATTTTCGACTTCTTCTCCAGAACCACTGAACAGAATTTGATGAAACTTGATAAGCATGTAGTACTCATGGTCCCCTACAAGTGTTGTTGTTTTTCGTCCGGATTCATCAACAGGTGGCGCAACCACAGGCAAAAGTAGGTCAAAGAGGGTACCCTCCTTTGACAAACTTCTTCTTCAGACCGGGGGCATACAGAGACAAACCGAATGCATAGGAATGATCTAGAGGGATGTGTGAAGAAGTGTTGTTATTTTTGGTTCCGTTCCGAAATCAAATTTTTGACGTTTTTTTGATGTTTTTTTGTACTTGGTAGTTTTAATGCAGAAAAGAGGTATTTTTTTCTTTTCGTAAACATTGATGCATTAATTTGGTTTAGTTTGATCATTTTGATGGTAAGAAATACTACTGCGAAGAAAATTTTTCAATATTTTATGTTTTGGATTTTTTATGAATTTTTTAAGACTTTCAAGAAAAAGGGGGGGGGGGTGGGATAATTGGTGTAAACATTTCACAGTTTGAACTTTTTCTTCGGAACCACTTGCTGGAATTCAATGAAACTTGGCATGCATCAAATACTCAAGGTCCCCAACAAATGTGGTCATCTTTGTCAGGATCCATGAACAAGTGGCACCATCACAGACAAAAGTAGGTCACAGAGGGTACCCTCCTTTGACAAACTTCTTATTCAGATCGGGTGCATACAGCGACAAACTGACTGCATAGGAATGATTTAGAGGCATATGGGAAGAAGTGTTGATATTTTTGGTTCCATTCCGAAATCAAATTTTTGACGTTTTTTCATTTTTATTTTGGACTTTGTTATTTTAATGCATTAAAGAGTTATTATTTTCTTTTAGTAAACATTGATGCATTCATTTGGTTTCATTTAATCATTTCTATGGTAAGGAATGCTGGTGCGAAGGAATTTTTTCAATATCTCGATTTTTGAATTTTTTATGAATTTTTTAAGACTTCCAAGAAAAGGGGGGGGGACAATTTTTCATATCTTCAACTTGATCTACAGAACAACTTGAAGGATTGTGATAAAACTGGGTAGGATGCAAGTACTCATAGTCCTTTTCAAAGGTTTTGTTTTTTGTGCGGATCATCCAAATTGGTTAACAGATAATGCCACCATGTCTAAAAGTAGGTCTCACAATGGTACATATACCACTTGGTAATTGAAATATGGAGAGTAGCGGTTCAAATCCAGCTGTGGTCAAAAAATTTTTTTTTTTTTTACACATCTAAATAAGTTTTTAGATGTTTCTCAACACTCAACATATGAAATTAGGAATTTTACATTTAAGACTTCCAAAAAAAAAAGGGGGGGGGGGGTGTTTTGGCCATTTTTCACATTTTCAACTTTTTCTACAAAACTGTTTGAAGGATTTTAATAAATCTTGGTAGAAATAAGTCACTTATGATCCTCTTCAAATTCTGTTGTTTTCGTTCAGACCTCTTTACAGGTGGCACCACCATAGTCAAGAGTAGGTCACAAAAGAGTTCCCTCGTTTAACAATATTCTTTTTCATACGGTCTGTATACAGAGACAAACAGAATGCATAGAAATGATCTAGAGGGATGAGTGAAGATGTATTGTCATTTTGGTTCCCTTCCAAAATCAAATTTTAGAATTTTTTTCGACATTTCTTTGGACTTGGTGATTCAATGCAGAAAAAAGTTCATATTTCCTAGTTAATTGATAATGATGATTTCTTATGGACTATTGTGATCATAATTATGGTAAGGATTGTTACTTTGAAAGAATTTTGTCAATATCTTAATTTTTGGATTTTCTATGAATTTTTTAAGACTTCCAAATGAGGGTGTATAGGAACAATTCAATCACAATTTTCACTTCTGCTGTTATACCACATGAAAGATTTTAATGAAACATGGAATTCATGAAGTACTAAAAGTCCTCTATCAATTTGGTAAATTTCATCCAAATTGGTTAACAGATAATGCCACCATGTCTAAAAAGCAGTTCTCACAATAGTACATATACCACTTGGTAATTGAAATATGGAGAGTAGCGGTTCAAATCCAGCTGTGGTCAAAATTTTTTTTTCATTTCTTTACACATCTAAATAAGTTTTTAGATGTTTCTCAACACTCAACATATGAAATTAGGCAATTTTAAGTTAGATCTGGACAATATTTGAAACAATTGTTGTTCATGACCCAGACTTGAAATCAGTCAACAAAAGGCCCCACCTAAAGAAAATGACTAACTTGCTGCCCTGAATGACTTCTTGCAGAGACAAAGGAAATGCTTAATATCAAAATCATCTGAATGGATGTGCAAAAAAGTGTTGTTTTTTATTCTAGCCTGAAATAAAATTTGACATATTTTCAACATCTGTGTTGACTTAGTCACATTAATGCAAAAATAAATGAATTCTTCCTTCATGCATGACTGATATTCTAGGTACTCAGGTGAGCGATATATGCCCACTTGGGCCTCTTGTTATATACACTGTAACTTCAGTAGCTTCGAATAAGCTGACATAATTGACATTCAGGTGACACATGGGTATGTTGACATTAGCTATGTTTTTTCTTATCTATACAACTGGATAGTAAATAAAAATTGTATCACTATAGTCTATGTAGAGTAAAGATCAGTTTAAAAGTGTTGAATGTTATTTTGCTGGTCCTTATTTTTTAAACGGGGTTAACATAGGCAAGTGTGCTTAGAGGCGCAGAATAGGCTGACAGCATAGTATTCATCTGCAGTGATTTTCCAACATCTAAGTCTGTTCTTGCCGAACCTAAGCTATACTGGTCCAGTAACAGTTCCCAGACGATTTTTGGGGTTCTTGGCAAACAAGTTTTGTTACAGTAATCTAAAATACATAGAGTTTGGCACAGCACATGGTTTACCCGTCATATATTAAATAATGTCAAATTTATGACAAACCTCATACGAAAACTAAATATTATATGCATTTTTGTGACTCTCCTTTTCAGTCATCTTTAATGATTTCACTGTAATAGTTACCAGAGTCTGCAAATTTAATACTCATTCTGATCATGTTTTGTATTTTCGACACCTACCAAATCTACCGGTATTGTTCTAACAAAAGAATAGTGTGTATAAATGCAGGAGTCAAAACCCTCAATCAGTAATCACTATCTTGTGTATTTACATAAAGGCATTTGCTTGATACATGCAGCATTTAGGGAAAATAGACCAAACAAATGAAATAAAGATAACAGAAACTTATCCCTCATGTGTTATGTTTTTGAAATTTACAACAGAACAAAGACATATTTTTAACTGCATAGGTAAGTGTGTACGTAATGTACTATGCAAGACTGTGATTACTGATTGACGATTTAACTTGTGCTTTTAAACAAACAAATTTTAAATTCCTTACTCCCCTTCTTTGTTTAAAAATAACAAATAAAGCTGGTTGATTACATCCCATGAATACTTCTCAGTGCTTTGATTTAATGGTAGACCAGAAATAAAAGAAATGAAAAACAATTACCTGCCTACTCTCTCTCTCTCTCTGCAGGTCAAGAAACAACAAACACACAGATTTTTAAGGATGGCCTGCTGCAACGCTTCATTAATTAATTACTATTCGGTCTTTTTGTTATACAGAGTTATTTTCCATTTGGGACGGTATCTGACGTAAGACAATTATGACGTCATCAAATTCTATGAAAACTGATCTAAAACTCAGGGAAATGATAGTCTACCAATGATGTTGTCATAGGAAGTTGATGACATCATAATTGTTTTACATCAGATACAGTCCCAAATGGGAAGTAACTCTGTTTAATGAAAAGACTCAATATGCAAATGTCTATAATAGGCTAAGAGTTCCAATATTCATCATGCTGTAGAAAGGATTATGGGATACATATCATCTTAAATGCACATAGATGTAAAGTGTTGTACTACATTATATTAATAAATCAGTACTTTTTTTCCAGGTAGGAAATGACAAAAGGAATTTTTGTAGGCCAAAAAATTCAAAAACGATTTTGGAGTGTAAGAAAAACAGCTTTGACAGTGAGCATTGGATGTGTGTTTTCGTATTTCATCTACCGGTAAGAATCCCATTGTTAATTGCATCCTTTAGTTTTTCAGCGAAAGTTTGAATTTTAACAATGACTTGACTAATTTTCAAGACCTGATATAAGTTCAGTATTTCAATATGTCCATCATGACCAATCTTAAACACATGAATTCAAGTTATAGTTTAATAGAATCTATTACCAGTTTGTACAGGGACAGGGAATTCTTACACCAGTGTCAAAGAGTTACAGTTCATGACAGAGCTTGCCTTCGATATCAGGAATTTTGCAAATCCTGTTAAATAAAGTGTAATTTTCTTGTCCCTGTTGAAAATATTGACAGATTATTTTTCTCTCACCCCTTTGTATAGATCTGATAATATACCTACAAATAAATAACAATTCAGAAAGGAATAAATTTAATTGTTTTTTTCGTTGGATTGAGGTATACCTTGAAAAAAAGGACGGAAAACTGCATCATTGCGGGTAGCACATGACGCATAAGTTTTCCGTCCTATTTTTGTGGTATACCTCCATTGAAAGAAAAAACAAATCAGATTCATTCCTTGTCATTTATTTCCTTGCAAATATGTTTTATATTGTCAGAAATTGGTACGTTTTGTATGCACTGTTTCTCAACATCTCTAAATTTCTGCCGCAGTGGTGTGAATGTTGACGTCACAGTTATGAAAACACAGGAAATTAAGTCGTCAGAGAAAAAAAAATTTTTGGATGAGATATACCACAAATTTTTAAACCAATCAAAATGTGTGTTACATGTAAAATTAAATGATTAAATGCTACCAGAATTTCTGCCTTCATGATTTCACTGTTTATACATGTACGAGGGATGTTCCGAAATTATTGTTACTTTGGCGATTTCTTTTTGATAGAAGTAATTGTGATCATTTTACTTTGCCCTGTCCTTCGAAGTACTCCCCCTCTGCATTTATGCATCGTTTCAACCGATCAATCCACTTTTGGAAACAGTTTTCGTACTCTTGAATTGGTATACTCATAAGATACTGGTGAATGGCAGAGCCAAGGGCATTTCTTGATTTATATTTTTTTCCAGATAGGTGAAATTTTAGTTTGGGGAACAAGAAAAAGTCACAGGGGGCCAAATCTGGTGAAAATGCAGGGTGGGGGAGGACAGTGACCTTTTCTGCCTTCAAAAACTCCATTACAATACGCGCCTTGTGTGCTGGCGCATTGTCATGCAAGAGCCTGAGGTACTTCAAACCTGTATGTGGGCGGCGGCGTTTGTAGACTTTCTTCAGTTTTCGAAGTACAACGTCTCTATAATACTTTGCTGTGACAGTTTTGCCTTTCGGAACAGGGATTTGCATGATTGGACCCTTGTTATCAAAGAATATGACATACAAAACCTTCCTCACGATGCGTATTCTTTTAGCAATGCTAGGGCGCCTGGCGTTTTTGTTTGCCCAGATTCGATTAGAGCATTTTCTTTTGGGCTCGAAAAAATACACCCATGTTTCATCACCTGTGACCAAATTATCAAAAGCCTTTTTGCTGTATTTTGGGTATTTCTTCAATAAGGATTTGACCTTGTCAACCCGGGACCTCTTTTGGTTGTCAGTTAGTAAATGGGGTATCCACCTGGCATTGATCTTGCCCAGCTTAAGATGTATCTTTAAAATACAGTGAATACGTGCTAAAGACAAGCCTGTCATTTTAGCTAACTGCCTGACAGTGTACCTTGCATCTTTTTCAAGGATTTGCCAAATTCGTTCAATGTTATGCTTTGTTGTTGTTGTTGCAGGGCGACCTGTGTGAGCAGCAGCTTTCAGCTGCTGGTTTCCCGACTTAAATCGAGCAACCCACCTACAAATAGTCATATATGACATTTGACCCTTCCCATAAATATCACACACCTCACGATGAATATCTACCACCTTTAAGCCAAGTAGAGACCTACCTTTGATATAGGCCCTAATTTCAATTACGTTTTCAGCTCTCTTGCCAACCATATTTATATAGAGTGTAACGAGTACGCTACAATACAATGTACACAGCACCAAGGTCAGTGTAATTGTGAGCGAGAAATTTACCTATACCACGCTTCAGATATCACGCTATCGCCATGAGGTAGTTTTAAGCTCATTTAGCACTATTTCCACGAGATATTGCGCAAGTAACAATAATTTCGGAACACCCCTCGTACATTAAATTACTAGAGTGTAATTCGGACAGATATTTTTGGGGTACAAGACAGAGTTGACCTGGAGAAGGTAAACATGGATAATTCCACTCAGGATGAGAGAAATGTATATCCATAGAATTAGTGCTTATCACACTTCATTAATCAATATGCTCATATATGTTGGTATACATGAATATTATGTTATCTTACGGATTTTTAAGACACAGTCCAACAGTTCAATAGTCAGGCACACAGCTTGATAGACAACTTGACAAATAGAAGAAATGTCTTTGAACTTTGTGTAAATGAAAATTTAGACTTTCAACATGTTAGTCTTGAATTTTTCCTAGCATTTCTTATTTTGGAATAGACCGAAGTTACCTGCTCTTGTTTACTTTTGCTGCGCATTCTGGAGAGACTTTTCCCACTCCAGCTAGTATTATTTATAGCGTAGGCAGTTCAAACTGAATGTAGATATCATTCGTCAGCTGCAGTATACACAGGATTGGTATCTGATGTAATTTATGAGACGTGCGTAATGTTCAGCCCCATGGATGTAATTAATTTAATATTTCTGCAATATCTGTTGATTCTAGATTAAATCAACGAAACAAAATGAAATCCAACGAGATAAAAATAACGGATAACATGTCACTTGAACTTAGGTTAGCCTTAGTAGTCGCCTGTCTAGATATTTTAAGATCTAGAAGGCATTGCTAGTCTAATTCAAGGAGAAAATTGTCAAGTCAGATTTCTGTAATAATTTAAATGTTTGTCTGTTACATTTACTGCATTGAAAATTGCTATTCAACCTTCTTATTTGATATGAATATGTTCAAAAGCAATTTAAGTATCAACATCTTTGAGATGGTCATAAAAATATTATTACATGTTCTATTTGAAACTGATGTCCTAATTCTAAATTTAGAAACAGGTTTTTTTTTCTGTTAATGGTACATGTACTAAAATAGTGTTGTGTTTACTATTACATTGAATTTTGTTCCTGAAAAAAATTTTGTGCATTAAATCTTGCCAAAGTGGAATATTTTCATGGTTCTGTTCTGGAAATTCTGAAAATCTCTTTTTTCACCTGGCATATTGTTTATATATATCTTAATTATCCCCTCAAAACAGCGTTGGAGGGGGATATAGTAATGCAGCTGTTGGTGTGTGGTTGGGTGAGTGAGTGGGTGGGTACGTGTGTGTGAATGTGTGCGAGTCTGTGACACTTCGCTTTGTTGGCACAATACACATTACAGTTTTTGCCCAATCACTTTCAAACTTCACATGTTACTTGTTGATGGTCAGAGGAAGAACCCTATTGATTTCGGGTCACGGGGTCAAAGGTTAAGGTAAACATTGGCAAACTGTCTTTGATTTTGCTGCTATGCAAGAGATTCCATGCTTGGCGTTGCTCTTGTGGAAAAAAAGATGACTAGCAAATCGAAACTCAAAACTGCATTGAATTGTAAAAGTCACTGAGCTCTAGTGTCAAAGAATATGTTTATATTTTACAGAGCTTTCCTAAAGAATGTGGATAATGTAGATTTCTCTGAATTAGACTTTGATCCTCGTTACGTAGAATTTTCAATAGACGAAGTAATAAAAAGGAGGGAGGAATTGGAAAGACAATTGAGAAAGCAAGACATGATATCAAATTCAAAGGTATGATATATAGAAGACACAAATTTGACCCAAGAAAATTCATGAGATTCTCCGAACTTGGGAACATTACTATTACATATTAGCATAGAAAGAGAGACATTACATGTATTTAAAATATCACTAAGTGATCAGAACTATTCTTATGGCTACAGTAATGTGGTCAGAAATTTTGGCATGTAGATCTCTATGCCAATATCTAAAAATAGAGAGGATATGTATTCAGGTTGGCATTAAGAATCATTCAGAACATGTTCAATGGATAGTAGTTAAGGCTGAACTGAGATTCCAATCTTCAAGTACGAGCTAAACTCGTTTATGACTTCGTCACATTCAGCTTTTTCCGACATTATCTTCTACAAATTTTATGCTTCGTATGTGAATGAAATTCATTCTAAAATTGTGTCTAATTCTTTCCATTATTTTATTATGTTTTTTTTTTGTTCATTTCAGCAATACTAGTATGCAGAATGCAGATGAAGACAATTTCTCATGCACAACAAATGTTTCTGGAGGATTTTGAAGTTTTAGTAAATGAGAAATGCGGAAGTTTTGGATATTATTGTTGAAGACTGTGATGTGTATTCTGATAACATGACTTGATACATATTTTTATTTAGTTGTATATGTATTTCGCAATGGAAATAGTTTAATAAATATAAAAGGTTGAACTGGTACATGTATATTATTGTTATATCGTAATAATCATGAACTGATATTCTCTTGAGAGACTGAATTTACTTTTACAGAATGATGCTAGTTTTGTAGGGCAAGCCAGAATCCAGGGAAAGTCACCAATAGCCAGTCTCGTTAAAACTCCATTTATCACGCTCCTTAGTTTTATCATGTTCACTGTGGTAGATTTCAATATACTCTGTAGCAGTTCATCTTCGATTGAACTTTGACACGGACCAATCAGCGACGGCTGCGCAAAGCTGGCCAGTTCTTTTTTTTTCCATCATTGTCTGCAATAATATGTTCAAATTTGAACTCATTTATAATGCACAAATTGCCAAACGAATGGGTTTTTCGAGGTGTGCTGTCGTGAGATATGAGCACAGCCATATTTTTGTTTACACACATTGACATGGTATTCCTTTCATTGGCCAGCTTTGCGCAGCTGACACTGATTGGTCAGTGTCAAAGGTCAGTCTGAGATGAACTGCTACGGAGACCGAGTGTATTGAGATCTATCACAGCGAAAATTATAAAACTAAGGTGTGTGATAGATCGAGTGTTAATGAGATTGAGTGAGTAACAACTTTGGCTCAGGTCAAAAGGTTGAATCCAATTGGTTACTTGTCGGTGGTCTACCTTATTGACGAGTCTCAATAACGTTTGTTCCAATAAATAATTATCAGTCCCCTTTTGGTACGAGTTGAATTTGAAGAAACCTGGCCACAGATGTGAGTGCTGGTTAATTCTGACCTAATCCGAGATCTGATTGTATTGAGGTGATCGCCTTAATTGTTTATTAAGACATCACATACTGAGAGATAGGGTGGATTTTGATGAAAGTAACCCTGAAAAATCCACTAGTTGTCTTTGGATAAACAAATTACATTGGGACTTGGTTTCCATAGATCCAAGTAGAAGTTAGTGTTAGATACTGTATATCATCTTCATAGGCACTGCAAGGATTTTCTTGGATATTCAATGATTAAGTACATTTTCAGAAAGTTTCAGAAGTCTAATTGATAAATACTAATGTAAAATACATTATACAAAAATAGCTAGTGCTATGTAAATAAAACACTTGCAGCAATGTAACATATATGTAGTATGTACTCACTGACCCTGGAAAATGAAGAGAAGTCCTGTTTGGTCAGCTGCACCCACAACGAACTTCCATAACAGTTGACAAATATATCTTTAAAAAAAAAAAACACTGCACACTAGATAAAGACTGTGAAGAAAATGTCACAGCCATACATCAGAAAGGATGTAATACCACTCGAATTTAAAGTTTACAAGGGAAATTTTTAAGAGTTCCATACTGCAAAGGGAAAAAGATCACAGCAAAAGGGAGCATCCTCCTATATTATGCAATTACCTTTAACCAAAACCATGAAAGAGTTTTCGTCCAGTTTGCAAAGTAAAACCATTAAGACCTCATTTGTGCAATCAATGTCAAGGATATAAATGTCTACAAACCCACCAGGTTTGGCATAAGTATCATTAATGGTATGCAAGAAATCATGCTAAAGGCAAATTATTGACACTGGATGGACATCACTAATTCATAATCTGGACTTGCTCTGTAATCCAGTCAAAAATGACATCAAAGCAAGATCTAACAGGTCAGAATAAACTCAAGAATCATCAGTGGAACCTATTCTCTTCTGTTCAAATTTCTTTCGTGCTTGATATGTGTGATACTTAAAAGTCGTACCATTTCTTATGAATTCATTTTTAAAGCATGTCCTTTTCACAGATTGATTGATTGATTTTATTGTTTTACATCACTCCACAATCATTTCACGTATATGGTGACGGCATCTGCCTGATGCATTGCATACAAATTTAGACCTTTGCAACGGACCCACCCTAAGCAGTGAGGGATCTTTTACGTGCCACGCCTACCATGACACGGGACCTCGGTTTTTACTTTCTCACCAGAATGACAGAACGCCTGTGTGCCCAAGGCGGGAGTGGAACCCAGGACGTCTCGATCACGAGTCAAGCACCTTATCCACTAGGCCACACCGGCTTCATTTCAAAGTAGGGATACCAGCAGTGCAAACTCTCTTTTTCCCTTATATATACTTGTGACCATGCCGATAACAGCTCAGATAGCTAAATAGTGAGAGCATCAGCTATCAGGTTCTGGGTTCAATTCCTGAATCTGGCCACAATTTTTCACCCTGCCTGTAACAGATTTGGTGTCATAAGAGTGACCCTCGTATGAGGTGGAGCCAGGGTAATTTCTCTATTGGATTTCGAGGTTTGGAAACCTCTGACCTGGAAGAAGTGTAACGGATGCCGTTATCGGACCAGATAGCAATGGTGAGAGCTTCCATTCTGATAGTGGAAGGTTCTGGGTTCGATTCCCGGGTCCAGCCACAATTTTTCACCCTGTCCTGTTACACCACTCCATGATCATATTTCAATTCATTGGTACCTATGTGGCATACCAGTACCTACCTGAACCAGTGACGACCCCTTTTTTGCTAGTGGTTGATTGATTGGTGTTTTACACCTATTTCAACAATTTTACAGCTATAATGTCACATGGAAGCAGGAGGTTACCAACCTCCTTGTGTCTAAAATTAACTCAGGAAATCAAATAACACTCTAGCCCAAAAGACGGGTAGAGAAGCAAAACAATGGTAACTACTTGTCTAATCGTCCATTTCCGAAAGAGAAACATCTCTTTTTGTAAGATTTTGTAATTTGATTAGGAGGCAGAGATGAGGATTCACCATAAAAAATCCTTTCCGACGGCCGGAATTTACTCCGTTATTCTGTATATACCAGAAGAGCAACTTGCCCTAAATGCTCAAGTTTTGACTCATTCATAAGTATATACATTTCCTGGACAGATAAAACAATCCTTTTACACATGATGAGTTGAATACATCAATTATTCAACTTTGCAAAATTCATCAAAAATACTATGAGTCTCTGATATGCTAGACAAAAATGGTTGGCGTTTAGTTTACTTAAGTCATAAACTTACGTGTTGATAAACTTCACTGGTATTTTGTATTGTACCAAGAGGTTCACACGTAGATTTATGTGTAAACCTACTGTATGTGAATCTCATAACGGGTGTACATGTAGATTTATGTGTAAACCTACTGTATGTGAATCTCATAACGGGTGTACATGTAGATTTATGTGTAAACCTACTGTACGTGAATCTCATAACGGGTGTACATGTAGATTTTAATAATAAATTCTACATCTACATTTATATACATTTATGTGTTTGTGGTAATATTCAGTCCATAGTAAGGCAATTGTGCCTTTGTCTCAGGAGAAGTAAAATATGACAACAAAATATATACAGACATCATTTTTATGTTACTGCCATCTAAATAAATTACATTATTATTTGTACGTACAAACACAACTGATTAGTCCTTCGAGTATTAAGACTAAAATTCATAGTCTAAATTGTTCAACTTCCGATGTAGAAAAGTGTAATTTCCTTCTGGAAGACTAAGATTTGGATGTTTCTTTCTTCTTTTTTCTTCTTCTTTTCCTTGGACTATTGTTTCTCCTGTTCTTCATAGTAAAAGTTATACACTGAAATACAGTGAAATACTGATATGAAAACCTTGGTACAATGCTGTGCAGTAGTAACTTTTATTGTATTGAGAGTAATTAATAGATTCCTAGAAGGACTTTTTTTCAATATACCTGACGAAAGGGGCTTAATGCCACTAAAACTAACTTTAGAATGAATTTTCTTTATGATGGCAGTGCTTGCACTGTGACCTTACAAAACATAGACACAAATTTCTGTGGCAAATATAATAACATGTAATGTGAAATAAAATAAAGACGATAAAAAGTCATGGTTAAGGTCACTGACTTTTGTGTATTTGAAAGGGCTTTATCAGTGGAGTATGTATGCCAAATATGAAGTCTGTATCTCTCATGGTTCAAAAGTTATGGTAAAGGTTAAAGTTGACAACAGACCAACAAACGGATAAACAGGACAAAAACAACAATATGCTCCCAATCTATCGATCTGGGGGCATTAAAAGTATATATGGATACATAATAAATAATTGATTTTCAAATATTGTAGTCATATATCAAGCCTTCATTGATAAATTCTGACGAGTGTTACATTAAATGAAGTATAAAGTGCTTACCTTTTCATCTAAGAAGTCCATCAATTTTGGTATGGAAGTCTTTATCCCTGAATCAGCCATCTCTTTCTTCAACCAATCTAGCTCCAAAGGCTAGAACAAAAATGTATTCAAAGCTTAACTACGAATATATCCAGATACGTATTGAACAGTCATTAAACCATACTGTAATAGTCAAATTGTAAGGTAAAGTATGGAATTGGTGAAAAGCTATGTTATATTGCTCGTCTATTTATTTATGTTGTACCAACATTCTTGCATTTTTTTTTTTAAATAGTCTAGCAATTTTACCTCATAGGTTAGTATTAAGGCATGTATATCTGCTCGCTTTGACAGGAACTCTGTAAATTTTTCCTTGAGGTCACCCTTTGACTACAAATAGGTCATACAGATTCAATATAAATACACTATAACATAGGTTATATCAGTACAGATAAAGAAATATTAAATACAAGATGTGTTTGTGAAAAAATTATGCCCCCAATGGCAATATGAATTTAGCATAAAGGTCATGGTCGGGAAGTCTCTATCGCTCATGGTTCATAAGTTATAGTGAAGGTCAGAGTGGACGACAGACAGACAAACAAACAAACAAGCAAACAGACATGATAAAAACAATATTCCCCCGATCTACCGATGCGGGGGCATAAAAATTGGTTTAAGGAACTATATATGAATCATAAAGATGAATTTACTTACATCTTGGGTAGCAAGGACATCTGTTTCTATTGCTGGATCCATAAAACTTTCCTCTATCAAATCACTAAAATTAAAAGTGAAGGTTTTAGGAGTGGGTGTATTATGATGAAAAGAATAAATATATTTCATACATATAAAAACTGTTATATATCTGGCACACACATCTTACTAATTTATTTGAACAGAAAATAATTCTTAACTTTCTTGTTTCTTTAATTCTTTCAACATGTCACATATTTACAGTCTTTTTCTTTTAATGTACACTTTTTCGTTGCTTTTGAACACTTAAATGTTCAAAAGACACATATGTCTCTGCCTATCCATTTTTCAAAATCATGTCTCTTACCAATCAGACAGACAGATGTACACACACAATGTTCTTTACATGTAATGTTGCTTTGTATGCGACACATAAAATACATGTTAATTTTATCCGGTACAAAATATTTTACAATTCGTTTAAACCCTGCCCACATCTTCTGTCCTATTCATGGGGTCCGAGTGTGAGAGTTTGCACTATCACTTGATAAGAACAAATATAACTCAGATGATATGAAATAATTGTTACTGTTAGTTTATATTGTTAATTCAATTGCTAAAATAATATAATATTGTTTATTCAACTGCTATATTAATATAATATTGTGAATTCAATTGATATTTTAATATGGTATTGTTACTTCAATTGCTATATCAATATAATATTGTTAATTCAATTGTTATATTTATATTTTATTGTGAATTCATTTGCTATATCAATATAATATTGTTAATTCAATTGCTTTTTTAATTTGATATTGTGAATTCAATTGCTATATCAATATAATATTGTTAATTCAATTGCTATTTTAATATGATATTGATGATTCATTTACTATATCAATATAATATTGTTAATTCAATTGTTATATTGATATACTATTGTTAATTCAATTGCTTAATAATATAATATTCTTTTCAATTTCTATACTAAAACATCATTGGATGCATCAAAGAGATACATGCGTTTATCTATCATGATATGTCACCTTGTATCTGACTTCGTTGAAGTCTGACTGCTGTTTAAATCGCTATCATACTCTTTATGTGTAACCTCGTTAACCTCCTTTTCAATTCTCTCTTCTTTCTCGTTCAAAGTTTCCATGGATACATCCAAGTCACTGTCGGTTTCATCTGTAACAAAATGAAACTCATGATGAATTTCAAGCCAGTATGGCCTAGTGGATAAGGTACTCGGCTTGTGATCGAGAGGTCCCGGGTTCCACTCCCACTTTGGGCACATTGGTGTTCCGTCTTTTGGATGAGACAGTAAGTCCCGTGTCACAGTAGGCGTGGCAATGTAAGTAATCCCTCACTGCTTCAGAAGGGTCCATTGCAAAGGTCTAAATTTGTATGCAATGCATCAGGCAGATACCGTCACCATATACGTGAAATAATCGTGGAGTGACGTGAAACAATAATTAATCAATCAGTCATGATGAATTTCAGTATTAATTAGTGGAATACAGAACAGAAAAGTATTAATTTTGAGATTTTCATGATTTTTTTGTTTAGTTGGATATATAAAATTGACAATTTCCAAGTACCAGTATATATATATCTCACCAGTATATTTTATACATCACAGATAATAAAAATAAGAATTGATTTTATTTTCTTGAGTAATATCTTACTTCAAAGAGAGTATCATTATTAACATAAAAGAATTTTACGTTTCAATAATAAAGTCTTAAGTGACTTGTTATTCCTGAGGAACTTAGTTTTGTGTTGAATTATAATTATCATATTAACAAATCTATATAAATTCATTGTTACTGTAAATAATTTTTTCAATACAAAGAAAAATACAAATTAAAAATAACTTTGCTGTTCTAAGTATTCAAATATCATACTAAGTTTTTCTTTTCCCTAGAGTTACTTCCCCTTTACTCTACATGAGTAAACTTCTTTCTCATCTTTCCTATATGTGTATATATCTGACCAGTATATTTTATACATCACAGATAAAAAAAAAATATACCTATAAAAGTTATACCTTACTTCAAAGAGGTATCATTATTAACATAAAAGAATTTTACGTTTCAATAATAAAGTCATAAGTGACTTGTTATTCTGGAGGAACTCAGTTTTGGGTTGAATCATAATTATCATATTAACAAATCTATATACATTAAGGAATGAATCTAGTGTTTTTTTTGTTAACACATACTGCACAGTTTTCCATCCTTTTTCAGGCTTTACCTCCATGCATATAAACATCATTTCAGACTTATTCCTCATTATCATTTTTCCTTCAACATTCTATATACCCAATACCAATTTAATCCATCAAACCTTCACGGAGAAAATGAGCGAAAACTGTCATTTTTAATAGATTTTCTATGTTCAAGGGCAATACCTCTGTAAAAAATTACCAGACCACACCCATATTCGAACTTGAACTGCATCTTCCCTTGATACATCTATATATTCAATATCAATTAAATCCATCAACCTTCAAAGAGAAAATGAGCAGAAACTGTCATTTTTAAGAGATTTTCTATGTTCGAGAGCAATAACTCTGTCAAAAATTACCAGACCACACCCATATGCAAACATGGCCTGCATCTTCCCTTGATACTTCTGTATACCCAATATCAATTTTATCCATCAAACCTTCAAAGAGAAAATGAGCGGAAACTGAATGATGACGGAACAGTGTAACACTATATGCTCCCATATATATATATATATAAAATGAAACATATTTTATCTATGGCTTTGCTTACAATCATGAGTTTTCTGATAGATATCCTGAAGCACCAAGATCATTTTCTTTTTAGTTATCGGCTTAACACCATACTTCTGAACCTCTTTCTGAAACAAAAAAAAAAATATTTTAGAAATTCAGACGGAAATTAATACATTCAATAGCCTGTACCAGTAGAAAGAAAATTCACTCAATATTCATAAAGTACATCTCTAAACTAAAGTCAACCTGCTTTAAAGATGACCTGTATCTAGCAGTCATCTGTCTTCAACAACCACTTTCTTCTGTTCCTTATTACTAACTGTCTATACAAAATCAACCTGTATTAAGAGACTACCTTCCTTAAGTTACCACTTTACCACCCTCCCCTTGGTGGCCGTTGATTATGATCACTATACAAAATCAACCTGTATTAAGAGACCACCTGTCTTAAATGACCACTTTACCACCCTCTCCTTGGTGACTGTTGATTATGATCACTATACAAAATCAACCTGTGTTAAGAGACCACCTTCCTTAAGCTACCACTTTACCACCCTCCCCTTGGTGGCTGTTGATTATAATTACTATACAAAATCAACCTGTATTAAGAGACTACCTTCCTTAAGTTACCACTTTACCACCCTCCCCTTGGTGGCCGTTGATTATGATCACTATACAAAATCAACCTGTATTAAGAGACCACCTGTCTTAAATGACCACTTTACCACCCTCTCCTTGGTGACTGTTGATTATGATCACTATACAAAATCAACCTGTATTAAGAGACCACCTTCCTTAAGCTACCACTTTACCACCCTCCCCTTGGTGGCTGTTGATTATAATTACTATACAAAATCAACTTGTATTAAGAGACCACCTGCCTTAAGTTACCACTTTTCCACTCTCCCCTTGGTGGCTGTTGATTATAATTACTATACAAAATCTACCTGTATTAAGAGACTACCTGTCTTAAATGACCACTTTACCACCCTCTCCTTGGTGACTGTTGATTATAATCACTAAACAAAATCAACTTGTATTAAGAGACCACCTGCCTTAAGTTACCACTTTTACACCTAACCTTAAGTTATCACTTAAAACTAGTTTGGTTGTAATTGCAATTGTGACATCTGCTTTGACAAAATGACTTGAGTGACCCCGGTGCAGAATCTAAGGTCACAAGCAAGAACTATATGAACTAACTGAAGTCCTGTCTACTGACATTTCAATTATTTCATCTATCTATCTACCTTCAGAACTGGGGTTGCCATGGCACTGTAATTTGGCATTGGGGTGAATGGAGAGGGAGGAATCCAGGATTTACTTTGACCCTTTTCACCTCTGACCTCTTTTCTTGAAGCTGTTTTAGAAGTGATAGGTGTCTTGAAATTTATCTGAAATGAATTCATAAAATATTATGGTGTTCTATTTTCAGTTTCATGGAAAAATAAATAATTTTCTTCAAGATCTAACAGTAGTTTTAGCATGACCATAATTATACTCTGTTAGTATTCAGACTAATTTCACTATTAAAACATAACAATTTATAGTCTTTTTTTAACATATTTAAACTGGAGTGATTAATTTCACACACTGTCGTAACTATTAATTGATTATTGTTTTACATCACTCCACAATTATTTCATGTATATGATGACAGAATCTGCCTTATGTATTTATACCTTTGCAACAAACCTCGAAAGCAATGACAGATCTTTTACATGACATGCCTACTGCAATCTGAATGAAACCATATCTTTATTCCGCTTCTCTACTTGTCCTATTGCAAATAAAGATCTGGTGAAACCCCATAAGAGGTCACATTCTGGTGAACTCTAATGATTGTCCAGTCACCGAAACCCTTACTTCTCATTAGCAATCAATGTCTCCGCTAGGCACATGCAAGTGACGCAATATGTAACACACATTGTTCAAAAACTACCTTGTGAAATATGCGAACACTGGGGATGTTAATTTCATTCCTAAGAATTTGTAGCCAATCCACTGATTGGCTGAAAATCAGATTCACCAGAACGTGACCACTTTTGGGGTTTCGCTAGATCTTTGTACGCAATGGGACAAATTGAGAAGTGGAATAAAGATATGGTTTTAATCATGTGTCTACTGTGACATGGGACTGCTGTTTTGCTGTCTCATCCGCAAGACAGGACACTAGTATACCCATGGCAGGAGTCAACCCAAAACCTTTTGGTCATGAGTCTAGCACATCACTCACTGGGCCACACCGGCTTCATATTGTTAACAAAGACTTCAGCAATGCAGGGTATCCCTTTATAATATAATCTTTACTTTTGGAACCTTCCAGTCATACTGACTTCCATAATGAAACATTAAAATGGCATCACAGCATCTATCAGCATGATCACAGTAATGACAATAGAGTGGAACCTGTCTTAACAATCACTTTTATTAGGTGATCACCTCCTTATAAAGGTCACTATTTGAATTCCCTTTTAATATTCATTGCAAAATAAACCTGTGTCTAAAGGTCACCACTGTATAAAGGTCACCTCTGTCTTAAGGTCACCTCTGTCTAAAGGTCACCTCTGTATAAAGGTCACCTCTGTATAAAGGTCACTTTTAAGTCTTCCTTTAGGTGACCTTTACATACAGGTTCAACCGGGTTTGACTTTGAAAATTTGTCTCCACATAGTTGGAATATAGTCATTGCAGCATTCAATTATACTGAAGGTACTCATTTTGTAATCATACAGTTGCAAAGTAATTACTAGTAAATATTTCTCTAACCCACCAATTATCCTAAATTATTGTGATGTTACCTAAATCACTAACCTCTCCTTGTATATGATCTGTGATGTCATCACTCGGTACTGTAAAACTGTCAGAGAAGTCATCAGCTTCAATGCCCACGGTATCTGAGGTAAAAGTGGGAATATTTTGTATTGGCTGTGGAATATCTGGAACATCATCGACTTCAACCACATTATCATGACCTCCTTCTGCAAGTTTCTGTGTATTCTACAAATAATATATCAAAATGAAGAATATTGGCAATGCATTAATATATGAAAAAAAAATCAGGAAAATGAATTGAGTTCACATTGTATTAAAATATTCACAGAAATATTGGTTACGAATTCCATTTTCATATTTAGAATTCAATACAGAATACTTTTATGGCTGCATTCCTGTTAAATACCTTAGCTGGAGGCGATTCCATATACAGCAGATCCCCTCCCATTCCAGCATCCTCAAAGCCCTCCCACACATCCTCTGCTGGGTCACTGATATCAAGGTCATGTCTGGCTACAGACTCAAGGTCACCACATAGTACAACTTGAGGTTCTTGTTCAACATTGTTGGAATTACTTCCCTTATCAATGTTATCTATATTTAATTCAGCACCGTGTCTCTCCTCGATGTACCCAGCTCTCTCAAGATCTATTGCTGACTCGATGTCCAGATTCCTTTCCAGATTTGCTCCAGATTTTATGAATTCCTCACTCCCATGATGAACTTGTCCATTACATACATCTCCTCCTGATGCTCCATCATCATCAGCCTCTTGCATTATGAAACAATCATCTTCACTGTCTATTGTACAATAAATGAATTCTTTTATGTGAATAAATATATAATTTTATGGCACTAGTGTAATTTTATGGCACTAGTGTAATTTGTGCTTGTGAAAGAATGAAATAATACACATTCATTAAGTTGTTGTGACTTATCTGACACTATAACATTACTTAGGATTAAATGACCCATCGCTTTCGCAGAAAATCTATTGAATTTCGTAACGTTACGATACTTTTTCAATGTTTGTCTGACGTATGACTGAGGTGTAAAGTATTGTGACATCATTGATTCAACAATTTTTCGAGCATAAATGGAGGGGTCAATTATACCATAAGGGTATCAAAATCCACTCTAATAAATCGAGAAGAGGTATGATAAGAAATGTTGATGGGTATAACAACTTATCTCATCGCCAACAAATCTGGTAACGATCAATAACACCAATCACTCATGGCCAGTTTCTTCAAAATCTACTATTTACTTTCCAAAATGTTATAAAATGTAAAGCAACCCTTTAAAGTAAGACATACATTTTCATGGAATTCAATCAAAATCAACTATATCTCTAAAAAAATTATTATATGCAAGATGTGTGGTAAGTCAAATCAAGAAAAAGCTACATAATTTTCAGTATACTCGTAGGTTCTTGAAATACCAGTCCAAGAATATCAATTTTTATTTGTGACTATGGAATATAAACATAAATTTATATATATATACCTCTGTTATCTACTGCTGATGTTCTTTTCTGGCATTCTATCTCAATTTCTACACCATTCCTTATATTCTGACGTAATTGCTGGCTTTGATTTCCTATTTTACTTCCATTACATGTATATTCTTTTCCACTAAATTTATGCTTTGTTTTGGTGAATTTAAATTTTCTTGCATCTTTTGCCTTAAATTTTGGCGACTGAGATAAATCAACTTCCTGTTTGAGATTAACTTTCAGTTTTGATTCATTTTCATCACATTTATACTTCGAAGCACTGAGAGGTAATTCTGTTTTTTCAATATCACAGATTATTTTATCACAGCTTTTTTCATCACATCTCGTTTTTAATGAGCTTTCATGTAAACTTAAATCAGTCTCACATTTATCCGTTTTCATAGAAAACATATTCATTTTGCTATCATCATTTTTAAATTCAGGACTTTTTGAAGGGGAACTTTCGTTTATACATATCTGAACATTGTCAGTACCAATGTCATTCTTCTCCACAACACCTACTTCCAGGGTAACTTCATCACAGACCATGGAATTTCTTGCTCTCTTTCGTGGAGGAGGATAATCTGAATTCTCATCACTATCAGAGCTAATTACATGACTTTGGGATGCAATGGGAGAAGGAGTTCCAAACAGATCCGTACCAGACACATCCATACTTTTATCTGGAGTAAGGCAATATGATCCAGCTCTATTGTCATCATTTCCTGAATTTGATTCGTGGTTTTGGAAACCACTTTGAGAACTCTGAGGAGTTGCTTGTTTAGATACCATTATTCTACCATCCTTTTCAGTGTCCATGTGGTTGGAATTGGAGTAGATTTGAACCTCATCTGGAGTACCATGATCTGGATTACTGTTATCAGTACTTTCTCCGGATGAAATAATTTGAACATCACTGGCTGAACACGGTTTTGTTAAATACAGTTCTGTTTTGAGAAAAAGTGTTTGTTTATCTGGCAAAGTTGATGTCTTGGATATATTTGCATGGTTCAAGTCAACATGTTCTGCATCCACTTTCCTTTGAGAGTGTATTTCAATTAATGGTGACTCTCTCAAAAAATTTTCACCACACTGACTCAACTGATTACCCTTATTCTCATGAATGACAGCACTGGTCTTAAACTTTACTGGATTACCAGATGAATCACTGAATGATTGAAATAACTTCTCTACATTGGTTACCTTATATGAGCTCTTGCTTTGACATGGAGATTTCCGTTTATCTAGCAAATTATCAGAGGCGTCATATTTAGGGACAGCCGAGTCTTGACTTCTATCTGTTTCTTGGCCCCAACATGCCTGTAGAGCACTGTTTGGATTTGCTTCTTTATCTAAATTTACACCTATCTTACCGTCCACCTTCATCAACTCATGTTGCCCCCTATCGCTTTCACATTCAGCTTCAGATTCATCGGAGCTTTCCACTCTGAAAAAAGAGGAGATTTCCCTCTGGGTGGTCTCCCCTACACTTCCTCTCGCTGTGTTCTGAATCTGTTGAGAGCCCTTACTTACCAGTGTATTGGATCTTCTTAACTTCTGTCTTTGAGTACACAAAATATCAAAATAATCATCATCTGAAATATCTTCATCATCTTCTACTTTGTGATCATTTTTCACGTTATCTTCTGTATCACTCTCAACGTCAAGAATTTTTGTCAAATCTTCAAAAGACTCTGTTTCGACATCCTCACATTCTTCCATCTCATTGTCATGATGCATAGAATCACAGATGTCTACAAGATCGTCTAGTTTTAATCTAAAATAAGTTATAAATAAATAATTATAAAGGTCAGCATGAACGATCTCAATTAATTTTCATACAATTTATAGATGAGCATCAAACATTCAAAAATAATATAGTGGTGAGTCTTGTCTATTCAATCTGAAAATTGTCAATAAATAATGAATTGTTTAACCATTCAGATGTTGTGCAAGCAGTAAATATTTTACAGTATGCATATTCAGGGGATTTCAGAAAGGAAGTCATCAACTCTGAGAAAGCTCAGGGCTAAGTTATTCAAAATTTTAAACACTGGTTCAAGTTTTGTACAACTGGCTCCTAACTGTTGGGAAAAGCAATAACAGACTTCTGAAAAGTCTTCATCCCATGTTACAAAAAAAATTTTTTACGAAGTCAAAATTCATGATCTTGCATCGTTTCCTACCTGAAAAGTAATGATATAAACAATAAGTTTACACTTTGAAGAAATATACATACACATTTACCTGAGAGCTAAAGCAATGGTGTCTTTTATCTGAGATGGTTTCATATTCAGTTCTGATGTGTAGACATATCCCAGAATGCATTTGACAATATCGCTTCTCTCATTCTCTAAGGGAATACGGCCTCCACAGTTCATCTGAAAGTTATTACATCTATTATATATGAAAACTGTCTGCTTATCATTTCTGTCTTATATATATTGAGTCTTTTCATTATACAGAGTTACTTCCCATTTGGGACAGTATCTGACGTAAAACAATTATGACGTCATCAAATTCCTATGAAAACATCATTTGTGGACTATCATTTCCCTGAGTTTTAGATCAATTTCCATAGAATTTGATGACGTCATAACTGTTTTACTTCAGATACTGTCTCAAATGGGAAGTAACTCTGTAGAACGAAAAGACCTAATAAAATGTTGGCATTTGTATGTATCGTAATGTAAAACATGAAAGCATTTTGATCACTACCATCAGTGTACCAAGGTGAACATCCCTGGACCCTGAAAATGAGAGGTGAGAACAGGTGCACAGGATGAGTAAGCATCTCCTGTTTGCTTAGCCACACCCACCATGAAAGCTTGAAGTAGACAACAATTACTAAGTCAAGTCCATGTTCTCACACTTTTATCAAATATCAATAGAGAATAAGCTGAAAATAGTAAATTTATGTCCAGTCTTTCCTAAATACTGTATAACACTGTTGACTTATTTACCTAAACACAGATAATTCTAATTTCTTGTGAGCTTGAACTGAGTTTGAAAGTCCCAGTTCTAATTTCCATACATGGATAATCAAATTTCATTTGACTCGATCTGTTTAACATTGGCCCTGCGAGTCTGATAGTCTTGATAGTCTGATATATTGACAGTATATTACCAAGCTATCATAATGAAAGGACTTGAAAGTCCTCAAGGTCGGAATTGCATGGTCAAGTTCATCAAAGGTAATAAAGTCGTGATCCACCAAGAGATCACACACCAAGCGTGTAATGTTTAGGATCAGTATTGACAAGAACACGGTCTGCGTTGAAAAGAACAAACAAAAACAATGAAGGATTTGATGCATCGCTTCGGGGTTTCGTCCAATCACACATAAAGAATTAATGTACAATGACACCAAATTTCATTTAAAAACTCCAAGCACTTCCCGAGATATACGAGGTCAAATCTGCATGGCCATGGACCCAGCTAAGCATCCGATCGTATGGGGAAAGACGGTCAATTTTGGAAATGCAACAGATGAATGAACTATACATGTCATGTTTAAAGAATATTTGACTTGAATTCTTCTTCTTCTTCCGATACGAAGTGTACTCAAAAGTTGAGCGTTATACTTCTTGCCTGAAATCGCAAATCAAAGTCATTCGCCTTTTCATTTGCCGATTTTGTCAAACAAATCTGCTATCATTCTCTCTTATCACTTTTGACCTTGAGTATAGTATGAAATTAGCAATCTCTAGAAAGTCTTCCGCTGTACATGTACATTTGGAGAAAACCACGTCTACACATGTAGATCTATAATTAACTGACTATTTTTAGTAGCATTACACATCAACAACTACCAAGACGTTTGTTTATCGTTGTGACAAGAAGGTTGTAGAGTACTTCGAATTCCACTGCTATAAAAAAGAAGCAATATTCTCAAGTTTTATTTGTTATAATACAACAGATACTAGTACGGACTAGTAGTGTACTTCTTATTACGGCACAGCTACACAATAATGTCAATCGCACTTTTTCGGGACTTTCCGTCGAGTATTTGGAAAGACTGCACGTCCTCCAGCGCATGAATATAACTCGTCTACATTCATGGAATAACGGCACATCTATTTTCTCATCTGATCAAACTTACCTTGCACTGACTCGTACAATATGAATTTTAAGTACTAAAAGTAAATCTAATCACGCTTTTTCTAAATATCGACGCACTATTTATACAGGAGGAGGTATTTTCTGCGTTCCACGTGTTCCCCACAGCAAATTGTAACGACTAGGGTCTGGAAATGCTATGCAATTCCGACCAAAAATCTTTAGCTCACGTTTTTCGTCATTTTCATTTACAATATGGTGGATGAAATTTACCTTCAATAGCACCGGGCATCTTATTGAAAGAATGGCAGCATGAACTCTAATCTCTGCATCCTGTGTTACTATGACAACATCACTGTGAGTAGGATTATCAATAAGAGAGAACAGCTGCTGCTTAAGTATGTTTGTGGCTTCTGTCGATGTTTCCATCTAGAAATACAAGTCATATACTGTCAGGTACTTATTGTAAAACATTTGTATATGAAAACTGAACTTTCATGTACACCTGCCTATTCTGTTTTTTATAGAAATAATTCCCCCCGTGAAAATAATTCCATTGTGGATATAGTTCCATCGTAGATATAGTTCCTACGCCAACAATAAGCCATGCTTGAATTGAACTATGAATTATTTCTTGCATAAATATGCCATAAGTATGAAAGTTGTGAAGTTGTCACTGTAAAAGTTGTTGTGGCCCAGTGGTTGAGGTTCTTTGGTTTGTGACCGAAAGGTCCAAGGTTAACCTCCACGCTGTAGGCACACCACTGTCCTGTTTTTCGGATGAGACAGTAAAAACCAAGGCCCAGTGTCACGGTAGGCGTGGCACGTAAAAGATTCATCACTGCTTAGAGTGGGTCCATTGCAAATGTATAAATTATGCAATGCATTAGGCAGATGTTGTCACCATATACATGAAATAATTCATCAATCAATAAATCATTCAACATAAAAAACCAAACCAAAAATAGAGTCAAAGTATAAGTGATTTCACAGTTTGGGAGAAGAATTAGATCTGAAAATTAACGAGTACGTTGAGAAGGACCCCAGTGGGCAAGTGGCTTAAAGCATTGCACTAAAACATTCTAAAACTACATCACTCTGTCATGCCTGGGTAAGAATTTTAGCTTGCGGCAAGTAAGAGATATGACAGTGTAATCTATGTAGCATTTGATATAAAATTAATGAAGAAGTATACATATGTATACATGTCCCCTACTGGTCCCACAAAGAATAAGTCTTTTTACCATATTCAATACCTGTATGTAATTTATATCATTATAATCAGGTCCTTCACTTCACAGATTATATAGTTTGTGCCTCAGTTTTTGTCCTGTCTTATCAAAAGATAAATATTGTTAATGGTATGCAAAAAATCAAGCTAAATGCAAAGTGTTGATGCCATACAAGAACAGAAGGATACTGCCATTTCATTTTCATTCAAGTTTGCTTTACAATGCAGTCAGAAATCTTTACTGAAAAGTAACGTGCTAATATCATTTCAATCAATTAAAAGCTGATAATTCAATCAAATTTATAATTCGGTGAGATGGCATATTATTCTATACCTGAGGTTTGATGACCTCTTCCTCACAGAATCCTCCTATCTCCTCGTTAGTATTTCTGAGGACGTCGAGATGCGAGTTATTTGAGCATGAGTTTGTCTGTGAGATGTCCCCTGACTCAAGCTCTGCTAGCGCTATTGCTGTCTGTGTAGTCGCCATAAATGATCCTTCCATCGAATAACTGAGTTTGTCATCTAAAGACACACCATCCTACAAAGAAATAAATGCAGGTACATACACAGAATCTTACCCTTTAAAAAATATAAAACATTTAAAGACGCCATCATTACTATACCTCATTATCTCTAAGTCGGAGGGACCGTGGAAAATACATTGAGATATCTGTAGTTTGAGATATCCAAATTTCGAGTTTAGGATCACAAATCTTGCAGTTATTAACGTACGATGGTTCATTTGACATTTGTGATTATTATAGTAGATGCACGAGATATAGCTGTATCAATAAATACGCGTGAAGATGTGCATATTGTACCTAAATAATTAATCTAAATCTCATCATACCTTTTATATTTTATGAATATATAAAGAGAATATACACCAAAACTGAAAACGTCATGTTTTCTTTTCAGTAATATCGTAATTTAAATTGAGTACTGGATATAACTGTCGTATACTATACCTAAAACCGAGGATGGGCTAACACACAAGACAAGATAAAGACACACGTCATAATTTGATTTTACCACTATTACTTTGCACAAAATACATAGACATGGATGAAAAAAAAATATATCAATGAAGAATGTAAAGAAATAACTTTAAATAAATGCAGGTATGAAAAAGCACTAATTACAGTTAATGTTAATTATTTAATTCTGTGTCAAATTTAATAGGCTATCACCATTACTAATAATTGGTATAAACAACATGGTACGCATGGACGCAATCGATTATGTAATATCGACACAGTCAATTAATCACACCACGTGAGCGACCTGTCATCTAGGGTAAACGCCACAGGGGATATTGTCAATAAGATGCCAACTTCGAGATAAACCGTGTAAATAAGAACTTCGGGATTTGAAAATGTATTCGACATGAGCATGGTACATGTACTTGACATATCAGTGTTCGAGACATCTGGGGTGAATTAAATCATAATATGAAGGATTTTTTTCCGGACCGACGTTCGACTTCCAGATATCCTAGGTATTTGAGATATATATTTGAGATACTGTATATGTAATTTATATTTCTCCACCATGAAAAGATTTATCGAAGTTTACCTGTTCTGAGACAACTGTGTCTCATACTCAACAAAGGAATCACTGCCTATCACATTTTGCTATATTTTTTTTCTAAAATGCGACAAAATTATCCAAAATGCAACTCACAGTAAGCACCTGTCTCGAAAACCAGTGCCATTTTTCATCGTTTACATCCAGTGTGAGCCCTCTAATCAATATTTTTTTTAAACTCCTTCATGATGTCACAATGCATACAGAGTTATATCATGATGTATAAAAAGAAATGCTTATCATATCCCAAAATTGCTCAGGGCTCGACATTAACATTTTTCTATACTTGTCCATTTGGACAAGTAGCCATGAAATTTACTTGTCCGAATAAAAATTTTACTTGTCCAACAATTTGTCAATACTGAACTTCTATAATTACTGTAATAAATATAATAAAGTTTAATCAATATACTATAGTATATCTATATGTAAATATCAGGGTTACAAAAATGCAAATTCAATAAAGGAAGAAACTGAAGAGACATGCACACGTGGTACATCTAATTAATACACATATATATATGCTGATAATTATTGTTAATACACAATTTCTCAACTACTAAAATCCTCACGGTTTGCATTTAGTCATCTACCAAATCCATTGTTCTCGATATGGGCACTTTTATGTGGGGCAATTAATCATATGACGTCATAACAATCACAAAATGTGTGTGTATGTTGACGTTATTGTAGTTGTGATACTACGTATTATAAGATTCTAGATTGGCATTATTTACCTTTAAGGATTTTGGCTCAGCAGATTCCACCTTGGACTTTTCATTCCTTCCAGGTATTTCGGACATTCTGCGCAGCTTGCTTCCAGTCACAAAGGTACTGGGTTCCAGTGGGGGCATAAGTGCCCTTACATAAAATGACAATTTTTCTGAAGGCTTATTATCATGTCCATTCAACAGACTTCCTTTTTGCCATAAGCTATATTCCTAAAAATAAAGACAAAAATGTTTAAATAGTAAATACAACAAGCCTATCTCAAAATATCTCACATCTTATACTAGTAAAATATAGAAATATATTTCAAAGATGCTACAGGTATTTGTAATGATTTTCTCATACAATGAATTTAACAATTTTCTCATTTATATAATGAATTTAAGTATGAAAAGCTAATTGGGCAATCAAGGACAGCCCTACCAACATTCTGGCTACTAACATAGGCAATGGTTCTGAAATTATAAAGTGAAAGTAAGAAAAAGCAAACTTAGCCTGTACCTCATATTCTGTGAGTTCATTACAGCAGACAGAAACATTTACTTACTGTCCGCGCCACTCACTTTGTAAACCGAAAAATTTGGATTTTTATTTATCTTTAAAATAGTTTTACAAAATTAATATCAATCGACAGATCTTGTTTAGTCGTAACTTTTGGTGTATGTTATATGTTTCTATGAAGAAGCGTTCGTATTTTATAGGGAAAAATCATTTTAGATAGGGCGTTTTCTATGTAAATTTTGACGTGACGTCGCCGTTGTTTAACATTGAGTCTATGGGAAAATTGGCGACGTCACGTCAAAATTTAACATGGAAATTGCCCTATCTAAAATTGATTTTTTTCTATAAAATATGAACGGTTCTTCATACAAACATACAGCATACATTGAAAGTTACGACTAAACAAGATCTATCGAATGGTTTTGCCTTTTTGAAATTATTCTGAAGATAAGTAACTGAAAATCCAGATTTTCCAGTTTCCAGAGTGAGTGGCACGGACAGTAAATGGTATCTTTATGATCAACATGAAATAATAATTGTAATAAATCGATACACAAATGCACAAACAATTGTATGCATTAGTAAATCACTATATAATTACACCTGCGTAAGGCAGGGTATAAAGAGCCCAGAATTCAAGATTAAGGTCTAATATACCTTTGCGGCATATACATGTAAAAGGAGATTTAGATAAGATTCATCTGTAACTAATTATTGACTATTTGCTGTTTTTACATCACTCCTGGGTTATTTCAGGTATATGGTGATGGCATCTGCCTGATGCATTGGATAGAAATTTATACATTTGCAACGGACCTATCCAATGCAGTGAGGGATCTCTTACATGCCATGCCTACAGTGTCACAGGACCTCATTCATAAGACAGAACACCAGTGTGCCCATGACGGGAATCAAACCCAGGACCTCTAGGTCATGAGCTGAGCACTTCATCCACCAAGCCACATTGGCTTGCGTAACTAATGCAACAATATTATGTATTAGAATGGCAAAATACTTATATTTTGCTAACTTTATTAACAAGTTGATCCCACTTTTGATAATAGTTTTGCAAGCAGCAACACATGTTATACTTTAATAGCAAAAATCTAAGGTAGCAAGGCCTTTTTCATGTGATCATTGTTGTGAAATTACCGTTATACAATTCAGTGTTTTACAATACCATATTCACTTGAGTATAGCGTGCAACAGTAAAAAATGTGCTCCCCCTTCAAAAAAAAAAAAAAGATAGAAAATGTCAAGAAAAGCTTATATCCTATGCATAATGCCCAAGAATAAATCCATGAAAGTTACACAGCAATTATAAAATTGAGTTAACTGTATGCTCACATTAAAATAGTCCTATAATCTGTCAGCAAAACTGTATAATTTTTTTCAATTTTCTAGAAAATACAAAGTAACCAATCAGAGTGCACTACTGTAGTCATGTGATATGTTCATTTTAGGCCCTATTGCTTCCTTATCATACGTAAATTTCTCATTAGTACCATCTCTCAAGTTCTTTACTACAAGGGCTTATCAAGTTTCTATTTTTTTTTTTTGTAGTTTTTGGATGACATTGATAAAGGGTGAATATAAAAAGATACTCCTATTTTTAATTTTGCTTAAGAAGTGATGTCTGCCATTTGAATTGATCTAGCTTGCTCAAGGTAAATTGCACATCTGCAGACACAAGTTCTCACTGCAATTCCTTGGCATTAAAATTTTCTTTAGCTGTTTAATCTATGATTTTCCTGGGTGGTCATGTCATGTTTGGACCATTCATCTGATAAGATTTTGTACTGTGTAGATTTTGTTTTTGGAGCTGTAGTGTATTATACAATATTTATATATGCCAAGTTCTGTTATTATACATGGCTAAATGGTTTGCATTTTCTCTGCATTATGGTCTTTAAACATGGGAATGTTTTAATGAATTATCCGATTCTAGTGCAGCACATTTGTTTATTAGTTTGAGAGAAAAAAGAAGAAACTAATTTTTTCATCTGATTGCAAGCTGATTAAAACCATATCTTGATTCTGTTTCTCTACTTGTCCCATTGGGAATAAAGATCTGGCAAAATCCCGTAAGGGGTAATGTTCTGGTGAACTCTGATTTCAGCCAATCAGTGGATCGGCTACAAATTCCTAGAAATAAAATTAACATCCCCTGCGTGTGTGACCTACAAGGTAGGTTTTGAACAGTGTTTGTTACATATAAAGTACTTGCACGTGTCTAGCCTAGTCATTTATTGGCTATGGGAAATAACTGTTTCAGAGACTGAAACGTCATCAGAGTTCATCAGAATATGACCCCTTACAAGGTTTCATCAGATCTTTATCCGCAATGGGACAAACAGAGAAGCAGAATAAAGATATGGTTTTAATCAGATTGATCTGAATGATGATCCCAACATCAGAGGGTATTTGAATAAACCTAGGAAGTCAAGGTCACTGGGCATATTAAAATCCTACATACAATTTGCACTTAAAAAAAATACACAAGAAATATTGAATAATGTAAATCACAAATGTTTCGCATAATTTTATTTTAGTGTATGATATACTTGTGAGACAACAATTTTCCCTATAACTAATAAACAAGTTTCATTTTAATAATTAACCAAGGCTAGGGAGCATTTCATTTTCACGTGGATTAATTATTAAAAGTATATACACACACTATACTCATGTTTATATGGTATATGCTTGCTTATACACTGAATGAACCTGCATTTCACTAGAGATAGGCTTATCACTGTTGAAAGCATCTGCACCTTTCTTATTCTTTAATAACATACCTGTATTCCTTGAGAATTACATCTACTTTGTTTAAGATATTTCTCTTCATTCACTGCCAAAGCATCGTCATTTGTATTTTCCTGTAATGACAAATATATCAGAAGCCTACAATAAATTGACAAGAGAGTTAGGAATATATATGTACAGTCAACCCTCTATAACTCAAAGGGCCCAAGGGTTAAGGGAAGTCTGACTTATATTCATACAATGAATTAGAATTGGGGTTTTCAATTCTGTCTGATTTAATGGGAAATTCGATTTAACGGTGTTCGAGTTAACGAGAGTCAACTGTGTACAGAATGTTAAATATCTTGAAAGAGAGAAAGAGGTCATAACTGAAGGGAGGAGAGAAATATTTTTGTTATATTATACTAAGTGTTTTGATTTAAGAGGAGGTGAGGTAAGTGCAACAAAGATTTCTAGTACACTGATTTAGTCCCTCTTATCATTATAGCCTCTTGGGTGAAGAAAAAGGATTTTTTCTTATTGTTTTAATTTTTTGTTTCATGTCAAGATTTTCTGACTTGCATAGTGAGAGCAACTATCATTTGCAATGCACAGAACTTTTCACCAATACAAAAGTCAAATCTGAAGCAGTGAGCAATCTTTTACAAGCTGATGTCTAAAGGTGATGAAGAAACTTTATGGTACCATCTGAAGGACAGGACACCATTATAAGTCACCCATTGATCTAGAACTTATGATAACATAACCAAAATACAGACTTAAAACAAAAACATACCTGCGACAGGAGCAGAGTGGAAACATTATCACCCATTCTCTTATGCTTTTCTTCCTCTGTTAACTGAAGAAGTAATGGTTCCCCTTCCGACCTAAAAAATGATAACTTTTCTGAATACTTTACATCATGTTTGACTACGAAAATCTGAAATGATTTTAGTATATTTATATGTATATCCTTTGCATTGGGAAACTTCTAATATACGATAACAATAAATATCATATTTCAAAACTTTTTAAATGCATGTACATTAAAACTTTATAATCATTACCGCAGCAAGACAGAAAGTTGTGTGACATGTGAGATTACATTTTGGTAGTCCATCTTATTTGCTTTTACCGATTTTGCTTCTTCTTTCCATGCCTTGATTTAACTTCCACAGATTGACCTGGTAACCAAGGTGTCAAGTTAACCTCTGTTTCAGCTAAAGAGGAGGACATTGCTAATGCTATTTGCATTTCTTCATCAAATTTTCTGGAAATTACAAAAATATTTCTCATTACTATTTAAATAATTAAATCAATAATATCCTTTAAGAACAATTATCAATTAAAACCAAAATGTACAATTAATTGAAATGAAATTTTTAGAGTAAACTGAACAAAAAAACAAAAGCTGTCAGAAAACAACAGAGCTCTCGGTGGCCACCAATTTTATATAGCAAAAGTTTGTTGTAAGTAGGTCAATCTCCAAGATCAAGGTCAACACATAAAATTTTTTTATACGTAATGAAAAGTTGTTTTTTTTTTTTTATAATTTATTGTATTTTTACAGACATAATACATAAAGATAATATCAGAATATATATATACATACATATACACACATATATATACATACATACACATACATATACACACATATATATACACATACATACACACATATAGATACATAGTATAATGCCTTAATGGACAAAACCACAAGAGGACAACTTTCATACACACATTTACACAACACATAGACATATAATGATCTCTATACTATGCATTTGTATTGTGAGTTTGAGAAGTAAACACAAATATTATTGAATGGGGAATGACCCTTTGGTAAGTGAGATAAATTCAGTACACTGTTCTAATCAAATATGCTTCATTAAATATGCTTCACATTTACAATTAATAGATAAATTCAGTACAATGTTCTAATTAAATATGCTTCACATTTACAATAATTAATAGATAAATTCAGTACAATGTTTTAATTAAATATACTTCACATTTACAATTAATAGATGAATTCACTACAATATTTTAATTACGTATACCATTACATTTACAATAAGTTTTGTACTTTAAGGTATACTTAAGTTTTTTAGAATATTTGTGTTTACGTTTTAAAGTTACATGAATGTATACATGTATATACAGTCAAACCTTTATACAAAAGAAACGTAAGGGAGAAAACGAAAGTGACCACCATAGACAGGAGACCCCCATACAGAAGTTTATTGTATATATATATAAAAAAAAACAAACAAAAGTGACTTCCATAAGCAGGTGACCCTTATACAGAGGTCTCTGTTATGGTAGGTTTGACTGTAATTAAATGATCTGGAGAAATAATAATTCAGATTGTAGAGAGCCACTCCCACTCGAGACATGTCGTCTGATATCAGAAATCGAACTACTATTGATACAATGAAAAATTGTGGGTTTAGAGTATATTATCCCACTCTTTCCAGAAATTCTTATATTTATCTATTGTGTTCTTCTTATAAGCAAAATGCCTAGATGTTTCAAGTAGGTTCTGAATTGAAGTGATGACACCTTGCAGAGTTAAACATTTCTTTGCGCAACACATAGTGTATATATAGTATTTCACTTGTAAACTAATAAGATTTCTAGCTGATACGTAATTTTTTAAATCACCAAGTATAAAATCTTGCTTTTGCAACATAAAACTTAGGTTTAGAGTTGAAAAGCAGAAGGCATTTATCTTGGACAGAAAATTCTGAACTTTCTCGCATTCCCAGAAGATATGTTCAATGGTTTCTTCAGCATTTCCACAAAAAGTACATTTGGAATCTTCAGATTTTTTAATTTTGAACAAAAATGACTTTGTACATAATATTCTCTGTAATATTCTAAATTGAAACCATTGTAATTTTGTATTTTTTGTTATCTTAAAAGGCAATTGTAAGTACCTTTTAATATCATATTCTGTTAAGTCAAAAATTTCTATCCATTTCTTCACACCTTTTGGTATATTGTTATTGTTTGTAAGAATAAAGTATTTGTAATAAAGCTTAGATCCATATTTCTTGCTTTTGATCAGGTAGGTAATAACATTTCGTATAACTGGTGTGGGTAATTTGGAGTCAAAGTCGTATTTCTCTAGTTTACGAGCCCACTCATAAATCACAGATACAATACCACAATATTTTACAAAATTACTATTTATTCCATATATTTTATTAAAGTCTTCAAATTCGTAAAAATTACCATTGTCATTCAACATGTCATTAATATAGTGGACACCGGCATTATACCAAGTTTTAAAAAATATGGTTGAATTTCCGATCATAATATTTTTATTGTAGTGAATGGCTGTTTTCCGTATATCTTCTGTTTCGTCAGAAGTGTCTACTTTTTCACAAAATTCAGCCCATGCTTTCATAACATCAGCCCAAAAGGGATTTTTAATCCACTTACTGCATTTATGCGCATATTCCGAACCACTGATTAATAAAATGTTTGTATCAATGTAATGTGATATTATTGTTTTCCATCTTTTTTCTTCAAAAAGTAGACGTCTAATCCATGATATTTTTAAAGATTTAATAAAGGCTCTTATATTTATCATTTTCAAGCCACCTTCCCCGTATTCTTTTGTAACAACTTCCCTTTTAATTCTGTCTGGTTTACTATCCCATAAATAAGAAAATACCAATTTCTTTAATTCTTTAATTTGATGCTCGGGCGGGGTAGGTAATGATATAAAAATATGGTTAAGAATTGGGATGGCAAGAGACTTAAGCACTACAAATTTGCCTATAGGGGTTATGTTTCTCTTTTTCCACTGTTTTAAAACATTTTTTACTGCCCTAATTTTATTTTCTATATTGATTTGTATAAGGTTTCTTAAATTTGTGTCAAACTGTATGCCTAGCATTTTGAACCGTGATTTACCCCATTCTAATTTAAACTGGTTACACATAGCATCAGCGCTTCCTGCTTTTGAGCCTATCCAAATCACCTGTGTTTTATTGAAGTTTATGAATAAACCTGACATTTGAGAGAAACTTGTGAGAACATTAATACTAGTTTTTAAAGACCTTTCACTGCCATCTAAGATTAAAGTAGCATCATCTGCATATAAGGAAATTTTAGTTTCTGTGTCATTTATACTAATGCCTTTAATATCACTATTGTTTCTTATAAGAATTGCTAAAATTTCTGCACATAGTATAAAGATATATGGCGAAAGAGGATCCCCCTGACGGCAACCTCGATGTAACTTGAAGGATTCTGAGAAATTACCTCCTTGATTAACCATAGCAGAAATGTCTGTATAGAAGAGAGTTACCCATTTTCGAATTGAATCTCCAAAGTTAAAGAACTTCATAACTTTTTGAATGAAGGACCATGATAAAGAATCAAATGCTTTTTCAAAGTCAATAGTATTTTTTCTTCCTCTGTATATTCCATGATGTCGTATATTAACCTAGTATTTTCCCCGATATATCTGCCAGCGATAAAACCAGTTTGATCTGTATGTATAAGTTTGTCTAGGACTGTTTTTAGTCGGGCAGCGATAGCTCCTGATGCAATTTTGTATATAGTATTTAAAAGAGATATGGGACGCCAATTTTTTAAAAGATGTCTAGGTTTGTTTCCTTTAGGAAGACAAGTGATAATCCCTTGTTTTTGTGTAACAGACAGATTTCCAGTTTTATATGCAAAGTTTATAGACCGATTAACAAAATTGCCTAGATGACGCCAAAAGACTTTAAAAAATTCTGCTGTGAATCCATCTGTTCCTGGTGATCTATTAGACTTCATTTTAAACAGTGTATTACCCATTTCCTTTAAAGTAAGTTCCCCTTCTAAGTCGTATGATTCGTTATCAGTTAGTTTATGAGCATCTCTCAAATCTTGTTCTGAATTCAAGTCGATATTCTTGATGTTTTCTTCTCTACTCGCATATAGATTATCATAAAATGTTTTAGTAGCATTCAAAATATCCTTCTGTTCCAGTAAAATATTACCATTTTCTTCTTGAACTTTGGGGATAAGTTTGTTTGTAAAATTTCTAGTTTCTAGCTGGCAGAAATATTTTGACGGTTTTTCTCCTTCCTCTACCCACTTAGCCCTTGACCTAATAAATGATCCTTTAAGTCTGTTCTTCCTTATTTCCTCTAGTTCTTTTTTTTTAGATTCCAAAACTGTCACATTACCTTCACAAACATTCTGTTCTAAAGAATTAATCTCTTTTATCAAATTATTTTCTTCCAGTGTTTTAGATTTCTTTAAATATGTAGAATAGGATATGGATTTTCCTCTAATTTCCATCAGCAAAGTTTCTAAGAACAGTTGGTCATTAATGGTAAACTGTATTTCTTCATGTGACACACTTTCGATATCATTCATATTGTAAACAGGTAGAGCATATTGCATTTTTATTTCCACAATTTTATTATTGATTAATTCTAAGTATTCTTTATTATATAACAGAGAATTATTAAATTTCCAGAACCCTCTACCCTTGTCAAATTTTCTAAAAGATACTGTCATAGTAACTGCTGAGTGGTCAGACCTATACCCAGGGTCTATTTTACATGAATTTAAACTATTTAATAAATTTTCAGAAATGAGGAAGAAGTCCAATCTTGCCTGTTTTAAAGGGGTATTCTTTCTCCAAGTATACCTTCTCAAATCTGGCTGAAATTGTCTAAACGCATCAATATAATGATTATTTTCTATAATTTCTAACACTTTGTTCCTGGCATTAGGGTTATTTGTGTGTAAGTAATTATAATAGTCAATATGTGGGTCGAGAACCAAATTGAAATCACCACATATAATTATGTTATCATTCTCCATATCTTCTATATTTTGAAACAATGAGACAAAAAAATCTGGAGAATCTGAATTGGGTGCATAAACATTACAAAGGGTTGTTTTATATCCATCAATCATTACATCAAGTATCAAATAATTCCCGTTTACATCTCTCTTTTCTCTCAGAGCTTTAAATTCAAAATTGTTATTAATCAGCACAGCATGAAAAGTTTTGTCAAAGGTCACAAGGTCAAAATATTTGGTACCCAATGAAATGTCATGGTACAAAGAATACACATGTGAAATATTTAAGCCCTGTCTCTAATGGTCCTAAAATTATGATCTAGGTAACATTTTTTGTCTATGGACAATGATGATGACGACGCCAGACGTATGACAATAACTCTTCAGACACTTGTTCCGACTAGCTTAAAAGGTTTTGATAAAATACAATCATAATTTTGAAAAATATTTGTCCTTTAATCACTTATAAGATGTATTTGTCTTTGATAACCAGAACAGATAGAAGAGGATTAAATAAGGTGATTTGTCTGCCCTTGATAAGAACTCTCCTGCTCTCTGCATATCATGGTGATGTATAAAACATGACTTTTGCTTGACTGACCATAATTCCATCACCATGGGCAGTGACTATACAGACAAAACGAATACCTTCAATTAACAGTCATTGTACAAATTTTATACCAATTCTTTTTCACTTCCGCTAACTACCCAATTTAACAAGGGCAGATAACTTACCTTATTAAACCGTCATAGAGAACAACTGTTAGAGAATTAATTTGATGTTCAGTATGAATGTGCTTACAAGCTGATTTATGTACTCACCCTTTAGGTTCTTTCAGTCTTTTCCTCTTCACATTGTTCACACATTTAGTTTGTGGATTGGGGATTACTAAACTAAAAATATAGTCAGTATAAGTACATGATCAAACAAGATGTGTTTATGAAACACCAATGCCCCCAGTTTTTTTTGTGTCCCTAAATACAGGTCAAATTCAAAGGTCAAGGAAGGTCAAAAGGTCAAATATTATTGTACAAAAAGAAAGGCCTTCTCTCAAGAAATACACATGTGAAATACGGAAGCCCTATGACCTACATTTACAATGTTATGCCTCTTTTATTGAAAATGGGATGGAATGATAGACAGACAGACAGACAGACAGACAGACAGACAGACAGACGGACAAACAAACAGACAGACCATCCAAAGGCTATATGCCCCCTTGGTCTACAAGACCAGGGGCATAAAAATGAAAGAATTCTATTTAGAACAAATTCACTTTTGACACAAGAAAACACCTGATAAATTTAAACTTGGAGAATAATTGATGATTGAAACCGAATTCTTAAAAATGACAATTACTTCACGTAATGTGATCTTGAAATAAATTTGGCTGATGAAACTAGAGCCATCCTGACGGGACAAATATCTTCACAATAATTTATCCCAGGATACATCACTGGTATGAGTGTAATGGATATCCCACTTGTGCATTTTTCAGACAGAATGATGGACAGGGTGATTCCTATATACCCCCTCCCTCTGGAAACTTTATCAGTGGGGGGTATAATTAAACAAATTCTTATGCTTGTACATTTGTCTTAGATATAGCATTTGTCAACTATATTCTTTTTAAAGATAGATAAGTTGAAATTTCAGTATGAACTATTTTTTTCAATCTCAGGCAGCACTATGATTTATTTTTACTCATAACAAGGTAATTCCCAATATCATGTGTTATCTGGCAGTAACACCAAAGTTATGCAGCACGACAAAACGGTTATAATTTGCTGCTGTTCAATAAGAGCAAACCATATTTTAGATAAAACTTATGTTTGATATGATACACACATATTCTTACTTGGTTTCTCCTTCAGCAGTGTCTACAATTTGCTTGATTTCTCTCTCTTCTTGTTGTTTTTGAAGTAATTTGATCACTTGCTCTGTATTCACGCCATTGCTTGCCGCACATTTCTTTGCGTGAACCCTCTGAGCCTGTAATACATAACCAGTATCTTTTAGAGTCTATAATTACCCATAAATATTCCCAAATATCATCTACTATACACATTAATGACGAGTTATTTTTAAATGAACACATACTTGCACAAATGATAAACGATATCTGCATGAAAGGAAAAAATATAAGATTCATTATTTTAGACGCTGATCAAACTTGAATCTAGGACTTCTCACTTCAAGTTTATTTCACTCATATGGCAACTGGGGCAGGCTTGATGTAGTGGTTAAGCACTTGGCTTATGGTGCCAATGATCTGGGTTCGATTCCTGAGTTTACCACTATGTTTAAGAAGTTGGTAACCTCCTGCTTCCATGTCGCCTTATCACTGAAAAATTGTTGAAAGCGACGTAAAACACCAATCAACCAACCACATGGCAACCTCATCTGCTTGATGTTTCACACAAAAATTTTTACCCGTACAAAGGTCCCACCTGAAGTGGTAAAGGATCTTTTTTGTGCCAAAGTTGACAATGACATGGATCCCAAGTTTTCACTGTCACATTAGAAGGACCAAAGACTGACAAGTCATTGATCACCTATGTCAGCTCTATCTAAGGTTACTTGAACATTTTTCCAGTGCAATCAACAGCACCCTTGAACATGAAGTCTTAAAATGTTCATCTCTGTCTGAGATTGTATCAATTTCCTGTACGACAAACCAATCAGATTTGGCCTTACAGATCATTCATATTATATAGAAGGGAGTTAAAATAAAAACCGAATCCAACTACTACAAGCCAAACTGAAAACTGAACTGTTAGATCCGAATTGCAGATTTTAGCTAATTGGTTAACTGCTGTACCCTCTGTTATCACCCTGCATTTTGTGTCTTAAAACAAGGTTTTTCTCTAAATTGTGATTATTTACCTGGCTTTTAAAAGGAGCTGACTTAAGCATAAAATTCAAATTGTGACAGACTGTTGTACTGTCCATAAGGAGTCTGTATATACCCACGGTTTTAAAGTAAGTGCATAAAAGCAAAAACACAGCCTAGTCTAAGTTTTACCATAAAAGGGGTGCCAGGTTGCATTTCATACAGTTTTTACACATAAAGGAATCAATATCATACACCTGATCACCCCAATGATTAAAGTTCTGATTGCCTTGTTTCTGAGGTTCCAAGACTCAGATGTATATACCAATAAACTTTAATAAAAAAATTATGACATTAAGGACTATCATCTTAAAAGTTCTTCAACGCTTTCCTGAGATCATCAAATTTCAATCCATAAAAACATACACCTCCATCTTTCTGAATGTTTTTCTCTCATTGTTTTTCTGTGGGTCTAAGAGCTTACCCATGATTCTATATAACAATCTCACCATACTCTAATACAGTAGAATGCTACTTCTGAAGTGTTTTCTTTCATTATTTTCTGTGGGTCTAAGAGCTTACCCATGATTCTATATAACAATCTCACCATACTCTAATACAGTAGAATGCTACTTCTGAAGTGTTTTCTTTCATTATTTTCTGTGGGTCTAAGAGCTTACCCATGATTCTATATAACAATCTCACCATACTCTAATACCGTAGAATATTATTTCACATACAGATCTCAATTCATCACAGATTGAATATGACATACAAAATTCCGTAATACTATCTTGTAAAGCAAAAACACTAGACTGGTACCTAAAAATAGAATCAAACCTTTTCAAATCTGTTCTGCACTCTGTAATCTTAGCTATTGCACCATACCTTTTTCTATTATTTCTTTGCTTATTGAGGCTTTTTTCGTAATACACAGTTATTTCCCCTTTGCGCAGACGCTAACAAAAAATAAAAAGTTGTGACGTCATACAGTCTCTAAAGAAACGACAGTTTTGTCACTTCATTTATTTTAATTTTACATCAATTTCCATAAAACTTCTTTTCATCATAATGGCGTGACATCAGACACCCGCTCAAATGGGAAATAACTCTGTATAATGTAAAGATCCATTACTACATGTACTTACGTTTACAGTTTTCAATAACTTTCCACATATTGGACATTCCCATGTTTCTGCTGCTTTTCTTTCTTTAGAACGTTGTTCAGTTTGCTGTTTTTCTTTCTGCAATTCAAATCTCACTGACATATATGTGTAGTGTAGAGTGTTCTCATTCAATCTTGTTTTCCTAAAATTAGCTAGAGTTATCTCCCTCAATGGATTACAACTCTAGGACTTTATCCATCTCTGCCCACATAAAACTGTTTGATTAAACTCAATTTTGTAACATCACCGTAATATCTACAGTACAGGCCATGTGTTTAGGAAAAACTGCACATAACACAGTGGGAAAACAATCGAAATCACAGTGGGAACCCAGGTGGAAATTTATATGTGCTTATCACACCTTTGTTTCTTACACTGTGTATTCTTGAAATTACACCTGGATGTGGCCCACTGTGGCAGGTGGAAAAATTACACCTGGATGTGGCCCACTGTGGCGGGTGGAAAAATTACAAATAACTGGACAGTACCTTAAATGGTTCATTTAAAATTTTCATCTGATTAATTATATTTACTGAGTAATTGAGACTGAAGCCATGAAATCTGCCCTACCAGTTTGTAAAGTTTTCAAAAATTTAATCAAGTTTACATCGTAGAAATGGAAAAACTCTGAGAGTCTGAAGCCTTGAAACAACCGTGTGATAAAACAAAAATAATAAATGCAGCCCATGTGATCGACAGATTGAAAGCATTTTATCCCTTTCATTAAAGACTTTGTGCCTTTCGACTGAAAATCTTTTAAATTGTCTACAGGAAAAGTTACACAAAGTTTACGATACAAAGAGCAGACGACTGTTGCCATTATTGTTTTTATCAGACTTAATCTCACTGGTCAATTTGGTTAGTAGTACATTGAATACTTTTAGCTAGGCAGCACCATAAAAACTCGTGACCTTTGAATGCAATCAGTCAAGGGGAAAGAAGTTTTCGTTGCACAATCCCCTTGACTTGTGAAGATGACCCCCTCCCATATGGAGCTACGGCAGCTCTGTTTGCAGCTTAACATCACAACAGGGATTATTTTTATGTGGTGCTTGTCAAAGTGGAGAAAGGGACTAAGGTTTACAGAAAAAACAAAATCCTTTCTACAGGGACACTGGCAGACCTAGTCATGTTTTATGATCAACTAAACCCAAACAAAAACCCTGTATTATTATTACAACTACCTTGTCAATACACCTATTCAAATGTTGAGTTTTACGGGTGGAATTCAGACGTGACAAATCTCTCTGGCATATATGGCAGAAGAAACATTCTTCTTCCATTTCTGTCTTCTCATTCTCCACTTCTGTCTCTAAAGTAATAATCAATATTGAGGTCTAGTAAAACCAAATTACAGAATGATAGCAAAATGATTAACATTCCCTCCTAATGGATACAAATAATGTTAAATTAATTATATCATGGTGTCAATCAATTTGCCATCCAATGTTACAATTTTAAATGAGTTATAACATGAAGAGGTCTATTGTATACAGTTGTTGATGGGGTTGAGGGCAACAGCTGATATGTTGGACCTGAGGACAAACTGTTGCCCAGGGCCAAAGGCCAAGGGCAACAGTTTGTCTGAGGGTTCAACCGATCAGCTGCTGCCCGAAAATCCCAATCAACAATTGTATACAACATACCACTAGTCAACTAATAAATGTTTTTATGAAATGTGATTGTGGTACTCACAATAATATACTGCATTGTCATCACAAAACCCTGAAATTCAGAGACGAGAGCAGGATTCCATCTCCTGTTTGGCTAGCCACATCCGCTTTGTTTATTTTATGTCTACCCACATTGTTTCTCGTATAGACCCTTTCGATGTTACTGCAGGACTATTTTGGTTGGCAAAATGATAACTGTTCCTGTAATATGACGTCAGAGACAATTACTTTTTTATTATGACGTCAAAAGTTTTATGGGAAACATTACCATTTGTCAACCAAAATGTTAGTCCTGCAGTAACGTTGAAAGGGTCTATAAGGCGACGACTGTCTATAACATTTCCAACCTGAATCATCAATTATGCACAGACTACAAAACAAATACATGTAAGTTTTTTGATGCAAGCTGCCATGAAATATGGGCGCAGCCATATTTCTTTACACACATTGATATGGAATTCCAACTTCGCTTTGTGGACGCTGACTGGTCAGTGTCAAAGGTCGATCTGAGATAAACTGTTACAGAGTGTATTAAGATCTACCACAGCAAACATGATAAAGCAAATGAGTGTGATAGATCAAGATGTAATGAGATTGCAATTTAAGACTGCAGATCAGCTGATTTCCTATTCAGCAATGACATACATGTATATTGTCAAGGTAGTACGTTTCATTCATTCGCATGAAGTAGTGTTAAAAAAGAACAATATTCGATATAGCTTCAAAGTTCTGCCCACCCACAGTTACAATGTATTTCTAATCTGGCATAAATAACAGTGTGGTGAATGAATTTTTGAAGTTATATTGAATATTTGACTCGGAACACGCAAATTAATATTCAGAAGAATGCAGGTAATATACATAACTAAAAATGATTTCTATTCAAAATAAAAATACATCAAAACTCTTTAAAACTGAAAGCTACAACCAAGGTCAAAAACACATGCTTCAACAATGTTTTTGTGTACTTACCATTCTTATCAGAAGGTTTATGCTGAAACTTTGTCAAGAGACATTTTTGAAAATGTGTTTGCATCTTTGATTTCTTCAGATTTGTTTTACAAATAGGGCAATCAGCCAGATCACTTGCTGAACCTGTTTGATCTGTAGATGAGGTAGACACAGTTGTAGAAGAGCCGCTAGTCCTGTCAGTGGTCAGAGTTGAAGAAGAAAGTTGAGAAGACTTTGTATCATTTTTCGAATCAACATTACTTTTGCTGGAACCATTTCTAACTGACATTGAGGTAGTTTTCTTAATCTTTTTGACTTCTGCTATCTCCTTGTTTAGACTTTCCTTCTGTAAATGTTTTGAAGATTTGCTTTTAAATTCATTCGATTCATTCAAATCACTGACTTCCAACTGAACTATGTTCACGCTAGTTTTTTTTTTACTGGTCTTTTGGAGTGATAATTTTGTCTTTATTTTCTTCTTGTCTTCCATTGTATGATTACAGAGCATATATTAATGCACATTACATGTAGGGTTGCACATGTGTTGTAGATAGGACAGTGTGTGATGCGTAGTACAGATCAACACATACGTGGCCCGACACGTACATGTTTCTTTTGAGAATCAGTAGACAAATTAGCTATTAGTAGGTCCTCCATTCATATATAACACCGCAAAAAGTTATCTCGTTAAAAACTTGTCTGTTTTGTAAGTGACATTCACTGATCAATGCAAGAAGAAAAAGTTTTTGAATATGTTGCTACTTTCATTTTCAAGAGTTCAGTTGTACTTTCAATTTAGAGCAAGTCGTTTCGTCTAGTTTCATTTCTATCGTGAGTAATTTCGTATCGGCATATACACAACCACGCCAGACTTTAAACAAAATTTCGATATGGAAGTATTATTATTGGATGTCAAAGCGAAATGTGGTTATATAAAATGTTTTTCACCTTTTTGAAGATTCACTTTTACCGAAAATTGGCCGTGGGACTATCCGGTTGTTATTTTGGTATCCCCAGTCATGCTCTATAGATGCATAAAAAGTCTTAAAGATAACAGCACTGAGACGTGGCAAACAAGGAAATGAACACTCAAAGCTGTAAAATTTGTACATATTGCATAAACAGTGTAAATACGCTGTTCCCCTAAACACAAACAAAAAGAGGAAAGGAAGATAAACGACAGTCGGGATTTCTCTGAATGTACAAAAGGAGAAAATATGCATGATGAATCCACAACTAAGAGACAAATCACGCAAATACGAGTGACAAATACATGCGCGGATCCAGAGTTGCGGCCTTTGCACTCCTAGATCCCTTTAACCTCTGCCAACTACTGAAAGTAGTCCTTGGTCAGAAGGTAGACAATACAGAATGTTTTGCGTGTTTTGGGAAAAATGTCATCGTATTCAAGTTAGCTGGGCGAAAATTAGACAATTAGGGATTCATTCAGAAATTAGAAGACATGTTAGGTGCAAATAATAGTGTGCTATTGACAAACTGTACACTGATTTGTACGCTGAGAAAATATAGCGCGGTATAAATTCAGGGTTGATTTCATGTAGAAGCCCGACTAAAACTCAATATAACATGGTAAATGCTTTAAATTTAACTAATAAAGCCACTGAGGACCAAGTCATATCGCCTAGAGGCAAAAATCTTATTTTACAAGAATCTTGTAAAACCTGAGACGTTGGCAGAGGTGTGTGTGGTTTGTAAAGCAACGACAGCTCTGCTTTGGAGATTGCTAATTTTGACTAAAAACAGTCTTGCACAGCGACACAGCGTAAAAATATTCTGTCTATAATAATACTTTGAAAAAAAATCAGATGCTAAAACTCAAGCTCGCCAGAATTATACATAGCACAACAATTTATGTTATTGTGATGTTTTGTGAAGATATATAAATGATACTATACATAAAAGCCTAGAAATGTGTTATGCAAAATGATGACAAAAGCAAAACAGGCAACAACAGCCTTAAGGATGTTAACATACAACAGAATACAACAGACAGCAGTCTGATAATCAGACAAACATGAACAAAGAACATAGAGATGCTATGGATACAAGCGAATCCGGAAAGAAGGACGATCACTCATTGATGTCCTTATAGTTATAAATAAAAGAATAGTATTAATGAAATGTTGCAAACCAGATAATGAAAATCAAAAGCTGACATTTGCTATTGTTCTTGAAAGCAAAAGTACATGCACATTCCACAGAACAATAGAGAGAGAAGCACAGATAGGACGATTGCCGGGATTCATGTGAACGTACAAAGAGCGCACTGGAATATGAATGAAAATTCTCGATCAAGAGCAAGAAATGAGTATCTGAATCTAGCAGTCCCTGTAACTCAACAACAAATACATGCACTTTCTTCACATCAAGGTATCGAAGAGAAGGCCGGTGTAACATTAAAAACTGGAATGTTCTGAACTATGGGGCGTCATTTTGTTTTCTATTAACTAATTGCAATACCTTAAATTCAAATTATATCACGAAATACACAAATACTAAAGTCCTCCAAAAGGAAGTAGATGTATACATAAAAAAGAATGACAAACACTCTTTTTTCCTGTTCTTTATCAAGTGGGAAAATGGAAATATGTACAACAATTAAGTAAAGTCTATCATACAATTGTCAACTGATTAAAGTTGTACATATTTCAATTTGTTCACTTCATAAAGGCCAGGAGGCCGAAAAAGAGTGTTTGTCATTTTTTATATCATGAAATATATTTATGACACCACAAATTCATTTTATAATATTACAATTTCAATCATATCATTTATTTCGGCTTATTCTATGACAGTCATGATAAAATTAAGTCAATGATCTTCTCAAATACGAAATAATGATGTCAATAACCCGATATTATGATATGTTTTGCTCACGAATTTGTCATATAATGAAATAACAAAATGAGGTTCTACTAGACATGCATAATAAATTCTTCCTCTATATTCTTACTGGTACATTCCATTATGGATGATAAAAAATTGAAATCGTCATAAATATTAAACATACTGCTTGAATAGCCTTGTTTCCGGAGATCCCCACCAACGCTGCGAAAGCCCTATCCATTATTAATTGCCCATCCTCTCTCTCTCTCTCTCCTGTTTGTGCTTGATAAATTCTCCTATTCAAGTCCTTTCATATGATTCTCGTTTCTCACTAGATGAGTATTTCATCCATATGCTCTGATAATTTTACTGTTCATAAAAAAAGAAATAACTTTCCTCGCCGCTAACGACTTCGTATTATAAATAAAAAAAAAAATAAATAAATAAATAACGTATGACTCGTCTACTGATATGAGAGATGAAAATGGATTTCAAGCATATTTGTACTAAAATACTGTGTAATATACTAGTATTGATTTTTTGTTGCGTCTGATATCATACTGAATACTGATTTTTAAAACATTATCGCAAATAACGGGAGGAGTGACGAAGAGTTTTTGGACTTCTTATTTATCAAAACGTCTCTCGAAGGTGCTACATAGTCGAGATAATTAGCAATTGTTTGTTTGAAATCTAGTAGTTTGAACAAGAGACAGGAAGTAAAACACGTGATTGAAAACCATATGCCAGTATTAACCCCAGACAACATGAAAAAAAGGTAAAACATTATTTAAAACTTTGGTAGTATATAGTGTAAGTCTATTCACTATTTAATTTTGTTGTTGTTGTTGTTGTTGCTGTTGTAATTCTCCTATTATAAGCAAATAGTATGTTTCCAATTGTACAAGAAAACACTGATATGAATTTTGTCACAACACCATAAACATCTACAAAGTTATACTTTAGATTCTCTGGATTTTTTTTCTAGTAAACATATAATCATTCTACGGAAGCCCATTTAGGACCTATCAAAAAATATTTTTGAATTTGATATAACGAAGTCTTGAATTTGTTAAAACGGAATAAATTCGTTTTAACAAATTTGGGGAATTCGTTATAACGTATTAAATCTGTTATAACAAATTTGAGGAATTCGATATAACGAATAGGGACCTAACAAAAATATTTTTGAATTTGATATAACGAATTCTTGAATTTGTAAATACGGATTAAATTCGTTTTAACGAATTCTTGAATTTGTTAAAACGAATTTGGTTTAAACATATTTTATTAATTCAAATAATACAATGAATAAGTAAATTACATAATATAATATCATGGGATCTGAAAAAAAGCGAAACGCTTATATAAATTCATTTCCCAAAAGTAGTTGATTTTACAGTCACTAAATATTGTAATAATACGATTGAATATAAACTTGAAAAAAAAAGCAATGAAGATGCAACTATGTAATAATGACAGATAAATAAACTATACTATACTATATCATACTATACTATACCATACCATAATATGCCATACTATACTATACTGTGCTATTCTATGCTATGTTTTTATTAAGAATATATGTCACTCAATGGGTGACTTCAGAATAGATCGTATGTTCGAGACAAAGCTACTATATTTTGGTTTTTTTTTTTTTTTATTTCATCATGTGTTATCCACGAAATTACGAAATTACGAACCCACGAACCTGTTATTTTTTGTGAAACCACGAAAATTGGACCCCACGAAAATAAAGTATTCCACAGTATGTAGGATATTATTTTTATTATTTATGATATCATTTATTATAATTAATACTAGTGTTGTTATTGACACATGTTATGTGAAGCGTTTTGTATTCAGAATAAAGTTTTGTACATTAATAAATATGTTTTTATTAAATTCAAAGCACATGTCCTCGTTTCCATACAAGAGAATATTACAAGTTATTGGAAAATTTAATGAATTTTCTAAGTTAATTCTTAGATTTTGGTAATTTTGGCAATGTAATAAGTAGTGTGTAGTAGTTTCAATTTCTCCGCAAGTGCAAAAAGGATCAGATTCAATATTTTTTACATAAAGGTGATGTTTGAGACTACTACAGGACATGCGCAATCGCGCATGTAATATTTGACCCATGCGAGTACCAACGAGATAGTATTTTGGGATTTTGTTTGGAGAATAGTGTTTATCAATGTTATATTTAAACGAAGTCAAAGTGTTTGAATCTTTAATGTGACGAGGGAGTCTGTTCCAGAGGGAGATAGTAGAAGGAATAAAGCTATTTAGATGGTAAGTGGTTCTACATTGAGGCACAACAAAATTTTCAGAATTTCTAGTACTATATGCATGTTGTTGTTCATGTTGATGGGGCAATAACTCTTTTAGATATTGAGGAGTTAATGCATGAATAATTTTATAGAGCTCAATTAATTTATGTTTTTCCCTGCGTTTTTCAAGACTTTCTCACCCAGATTCTTTATATAGCTCAGTAAAACTAACAAGTTTAGTGGCCCCTGTAACTATTCTTGCAGCTTCAATGTTAATATTTTCTATTTTGTCTTTATAATAGTCAGGACAATTATCAAATACAATATCACCATATTCTAGAATTGGACGTATGAATGAATAATACATACACTGGAGTGTTTTTCTATCAAGATCAAATTTAAAACTACGTAATATATTTAGTTTCACAGTCACCTTTTGTAGAATATAATCGATGTGTTCACCCCAATGACATTTATTGTTCAGAATGAGACCTAAGTGTTTATGTTTTGAAACTTCCAAAACGGATATGTGATCGAAAAAGAGGGGTGGGTGGGGGGTTTGGTTGCGTTTTCTGGAAATTAGTAAACTCTCAGTTTTATTGGGATTAAATTTAACAAGCCATTGCTTAGACCATTTATTTACTTTTTCAAGATTTTCATTAAGTATTTGAGATGCAGTATCACGGTCATCAATAATTATGTACAAAGAAGTATCATCAGCAAATAGCTTTATTTTGCAGCTTATTTCATTAACAATGTCATTCATAAATATTAAGAAAAATAATGGACCAAGGATTGACCCTTGGGGTACCCCAGCATTTATTTTGGCCAAATCAGACTCCTTTCCGTTTAAAACCACTCTTTGTTTACGATCCAAAAGATAATTTTTAATCCATTTCAGTAAATTTCCTGTTATTCCAAATTGTTTAATTTTATGTAATAATCCTTTGTGCCACACTCTATCGAAGGCTTTACTAATATCGAAAAATACAACTCGAATTTCTTTACCATCGTCAAGGGCTTCGGAAAATTCATGTGTTATATATAATAGTTGATTAATTGTACAATCCCCTTCCTGAAACCCAGACTGATGTTTAGATAGTAGTTTATGTACATGGATGAAGTTATGTAGGTATTTATAAATACACTTTTCAAATATTTTGCTAATTACGGAAAGGAGAGAGATTGGTCTATAGTTTTGAACTTTTAATGGATCATCTTTTTTGAAGACCGGAACTACGTTTGCATGTTTCCATTGTGATGGATATACTTTTTGTGTTAGTGATGCATTAAAGAGTTTACATAACGGGGCAGCTAATTCTGTAGAGGCCTCCCTAAGGAGTCTAGGGCTAATAAAATCAGGACCTGCAGCTTTTGATATATTTAATATATTCATAATATCACACACCTCAGACTCGAGGATCACTATATTTTCTAGGACATTTTGATTTTGACTAAGGTTTTCACTGCAAGGAAGGTCAACATTATTATCTTCAATAATAGATTGAGAGGCAAAGAAGTTATTCAGTAGTTCAGCTTTCTCTTTATCATCTGTTATTACTTTATCTTCATCAGAAACAAGGGTTTTTATATTATCTGATTTAGTATTGAATTTAGATAGTTGTTTTACTAGTTTCCACCAATCTTTATTAGAGAAGTTATTATTTTGTATTTTGTTACAGAGAGTTTCGTGGTATTTTTGTTTAGCAGTTCTGAGTAAGTCAACAACTTTATTTCGTAGGGTTTTGAATTTATTCCAATGGTATATAGAGTTACTTTTCTTGGCTTTGGACCTCGATCTGTTTCTACTTCGCATTGCTCTACGTATTTCAGATGTTATCCAGGGCAAGTCACCTTGCCTGATAGTAACAAAACGATTTGGTATATGTTTATTTGCAACTTCAATCAGTTTTGATGTAAACTTATTGACACTCTGATCTATATGGTCAGTGGGCGTTATAATTAATCCCCAGTCAATTTGAGATAGTTCTCGTCTGTAATCGTTGAAGTTGCATTTGTCATAAAGCCATATTTTTCTTTTAAACACATTGTTTTTACATTTGTCTTGTTGAATAATTGCTATTATTGGGCAATGTTAGCGTATGTTAACATCAAGAAAAGGTTCAACAACTTCACTGTGGTATATAATATCCTTAGTACTAGTTAAAAGAAGATCAATTAAAGTAGATGAATTTTCGGAATAAGATGTAGGTTTGTTAATAAGTTGGTGTAAGTTGAAGGCATTGCAAAAGTATTTCACTTTAGTATCACACAGAATTTAATGTCATGCGCATGCGTCGTAAAAGAAAGTCACGAAATTTAAACTTGGAAAAAATATCGTAAAAACATGTAATCTAAAGCCTCTCAACCCTTTAAAAGTGGAATAACTTATTGTACTAGTAACATTTTTGTGTTCATAAGTGATATATCTCTTGGATTTACTCTATAAGACGTGGTAAGACATTTTTTCCTTGATTGCCATTGCTACCGAGTTGAACTCATACTCACGAAAATATTGTTGACATTTAAAAACACAAATACTGTATTATGAGCAACAGTTTTCACACAAATACTAAGCGGAAATATTTATCGTCTTCCTCATCAAACTCTCCTTCGCTATTGCAAATAAGTAAAAAACCCAAGGAACAATCAACATTCAATATGAGCTACACTGGCGAATCATCAGTAAGTGCGGTGGCGGATCCCATTCATGCTCTTGCCAAATTAGGAGTGATACAGGGACCTCTGCAGAGCACATATAATGTGTCTCCCATGCCTAATACGTCAACACCACTACCAAATGTGAATCTTCCCCCAATACCTCCATCCCACCCAAGGCTGATGGATGAAGATATTGTGAGAATAGCAATAGCCGTTAAATCGATGATGACTCAAGAAATCAACGATATGATTCAAGCTAGAGTTGCCCCGCTTGTCAAGTGCTGTACCCAGTTAGCTAATGAAAATAAAATATTACATCAAAAAATTGATGATCTTGAAATGTATAGCCGTCGCAACTGTGTACGAGTATTTGGTGTGTCAGAACAGGAAACTGATACGGATAAGATTATTCTAGACATTGCAAATGAACTTGATGAATCACGAATTTAATCCGTTTTAACAAATTTGAGGAATTCGTTATAACGTATTAAATCTGTTATAACAAATTTGAGAAATATATGAATTTAAGAATTCGTTATTTCGAATTTAATTTGTTAAAACGAATTTTAAAATTTGTTAAAACGAATTCAACAAATTTGTTATAACAGATTTAATTCGTTATAACGCTTTCCTCAAATTTGTTATAACAGATTTAATTTGTTATAACGAATTCATCAAATTTGTTTAAACGTATTTAATCCATTTTAACAAATTCAAGAATTCGTTAAAACAAATTTAATCCGTTTTAACAAATTCAAGAATTCGTTATATCAAATTCAAAAATATTTTTTATAGGTCCTAAATGGGCTTCCGTATCATTCAAAGGTAACGACAGATTAAAATTACTTGTATTTTACATTTTTCTATATCGTCATTATTTTCAATTGCTTTAAATATCTTCTGCAAGCCTGTTAAATTTTTGTATTTTTTTATCTTTCAGTAAACTTCACATTATTAAGACACATGTAAATACGAATAAATTGTTTCTTGTGGCTGTATTATTTCAATTCTCTCTTTACATTTTATTTCTTATTTACTTGTCTATACGACACCATGTTCAAAGGTCACATTTTACTTCTTATCTTTCTATGTCGCTTCTATCATCATGAAGATTTTTGTATTGATTTAGTAACAATATCAACTACAGTTTTTCACATCGGCTTCTTTAAGCAAAACGTTCACAATTAAATACTTCCAGCGCTTTCAGAGGATAATGCGTGGAGAGATCGCGGTTATCTTTTTTTACCTTCTTTTTATTTAATAACTACGATGTGTTTTCGTTGAAAAATGGGTACCACTTGATCTCCATTGCAACGTTGAATTCACAAAATTTATCGGACAAATTAAGCACTGTGACGAAGAAAAAGTTCAAATCGGAAAAGTCTGATTTAAATGATTATTATAAATGAAATGCCCCTCATCGAAAAAGAAACGATCTTTACTGTGAAACAAAAACTGTCACACAAATCGTTGGACTGAAAGTATCAACGGATTAACTTATACAGAAGAAGACTGTTGCAAATGTAAAAATATAGCATATTGGGAAATCATGAAGACAGAGAATCTAATTACAGAGTACCAAACTGTAGCTGAAGAAGGCATTGTGCTACCTATTAGCAAAACTGATAGTTTTCGTCTTACCCTTACTCACGTACGCGAATACCTATCTCACGAAATATATGTTCATTTTCCAAAATAGTGAAAATAGATCTATTTGGGAATGCCATTACAGACATTGGAAATTTGTCTTGTTTGACAAAACTAGACACTCTGAATTTATCGGAAAACAAAATATCAAAGGTAACTAAAATTCGTTTAAAGATCTGGAGAATCTGAGAAAACTAAACTTATCATTCAATAGAATCCAAACGATGGATCCTTTTGTAATTCTCCAAAATAATATTGGGTTGTTTGAAGTAGACACAACCGTCTAAGGACTGTTGACGCAACAAATATGCTTCCAGAAAATTTATTTTGTACCATTAGCTATCAGCATAGCGTCATTGAATTCAACACAAACACAGGGAATGTCACCCGAAAAACGACAAGAGGTGGAAGATTAAATCTTCAGTACAACAGCATGAGGATTTTCCGGACTTTAAAAAATTAGGTTTTAAAGATATTGTCGAAATAGGAATCCTTCAGTTTTATGACATACTGTTCGGACACAATCCATGGCAATGTGATGGACGCTTGATTCCATACTTTAATAAACTGAGAAAAACACATAGATATCGAGGAGAGAAATGGGAGAAGTTGCTGGATTTTATATGTCCGTCGCCACGTGAAATGAAAGGGAAGAGATTTTCATTTATAGTTCTCAATGAGACAGAGGATGCATTTTTGACAAAGTTAAAAGTGCAGACGGTTGTCCGACTAGATGTAGCTGTCACGATCTACCAAGCAGAAAAACAGCTCATGTTACTTGCTAAGATCTTCATGATTTGCCAATGACACTACCGGAAGATGAATCACTGGAAACAGATTTGCGAAATAACTACATCACATCACTCTCGTCACGTGACTATCTGAATAGAACAAACCGTTTGCTGCTATCCAATAATAGTATATTGTCTATATCGAATGGATTTCTTATGGTATTCAGACAACATCGTAAAATATATATATATATATATATATATATATATATATATATATATATATATATATATATATATATATATATATATATATATATATATATAATATAATATAAGACAGATGGCTACAAGACTGGATTACAAATCGTGTGTGTGACGTCGCAATAAGTCACTTGACAGGTGACACAGGGTAACAGGGACTAGTACCAGCATCCTCTATCCAGGACAACATAGTTTGTGAGAAAGACAACACTCTGTACAAAGCTCTTGTAATAACGTTTGCCTTTGCAATTTCACTTTTAGCTGGAATCGGGGCCCTTCTTAGAGTATATAGATACGAACTATCTACTCTCTTGAAGCGATACAAGGCAACAGACAGAGATGCAATGGTGTTTTAAAAGCACATAAATTTGATGTTTATATTTCATGGAACGAAGAGAACCAGCCATTGAGGGAATGGATGTCGAAAGTGTTGATTCCAAATCTATTAGCAAATGGACACTCTGTGTATTGTTCATTGCAAAACGCTGACGTCGGCATTCCCATTGATGACGACATCATTGCCAACATGAGTTTCAGTAGACACGTGATTGTTATTTTGTCTTCAGATTACCTCAAAGGAAACGACTGGGACATAAATAGGTTGAGAATGAATTTGGAGTGGAGACATGCATTGCATTTGTTCAAAACGAAACAAAACTTCCGATTGATCATAATAAATTATGACCATGAACGACCATCGGACATAGAAAATAGATGGTTGAAAGCATTCTTACGTGTGAAGTACACATTAGACTTTTCTGACTGAAACCACCTGTTTTTCAAGGAATTGTTTAACATTCTAGGTTCGCCATACAGACAAACTGGATTAAAAATACTAAACCAAAATACTGGAGTAAAAGGCATATTGTTACTTAAGTAACTTTTGACCTATTGAACTGACTTTTGTAGATTAACTTTTAAACATATCATTTTATGAGTCTTCAGAAGAAAAAAAAACACTGTTAAATTGCCCAGTAGAATACACCATATATACATATATTTGATTGCAGAATGAAACAATTTACATGTATTGAAACGTTTAAATAAACTTACATTGCTTTATATATTGAATTAATGCAGATCTGTCATTGCTGTTAAGTGGTGGTTTTTTTCCTCTTACTTGGTTTTTGTTTGTTGGTTTATTTGTTTCTTTTAAATGTGTTAAGGGGTCCGTGAATGTCCACTGTGGTACATTGTTATTAGTGCCATAGTCATGTGACACCAGTTATTTTCGTTTTTATTTATTATATTTAATTTTTCATTATATTTCATTCATGTGTGCATGTCTATCTTAGAGTGAGACCCTGAGAGAAATTTCCTCTACAAAATGCAGAGGTTTTATTTTTTTTTAACACAGTTTTTCACTCCCGTTTGCGAAGTTTATTTTCTCTTACAGCCTTTGAAAAATATCTAAAATTGTTGGCATTTCGATCCTTCCATGCGACATACCTGCGGTGATCCGTGATAAGCTCTCGAGGGAGGCAGGATAAACCGAGGTCACGTGTCACGGTAAACGTTGACATGTGACAGAAAACTGACTGGATGGGTCGAGAGCAAAGTTTTGTTCACTGGATAGGACAGATTGTATTGTCATGTACATATAAAATAATTCTAGAGTGAAGTAGAATAACAAGTTCAAAAATAATTTAAAAAGGATGTGGTTGGACTGAAATTCTATACATATTTACTTCATCTAGGCATGGAGTCAATACTTTTAGAAATTTTCGAAAAATACGAAAGCAACCTGGGCCATTTGACTGAGACACTAACAACAGAGTAAAACAGTGGACAATCATAGATCCCTGAAAATCAGAAGTGAAACGAAGTCATGGGAGGAACATACGTCTTCTGTTTTGTTAGCCACAACCGTCATGAATGCCCGAAACGTACTCAAAACTGTCATGTCACTGTAGGCATCAGATGAGTGTGAACGGACACTGTATAGAGGGTGTCATAACCACATAACATCAGAAAGAGTATATAAATACATTTAAGTCAGAACCTCTGCAGGGAACTTCTCCACATTCCAAAGGGAGCAAGTGCTAAAAACAAACACTCGTCAAGTTGATTATCCAGATTTATTCCTTAATATATAAGTATAAACTAATACATGCAAAATACAAATGACAAATATTGAATCATACGTCGATAACATATCTGCCATTCACAAAATGATTACTCAGTCTGCATTAAAACAGTACTTACTTACATTTATATGAGGCATAGTATTCGCATCACAATCGCTTAATTATGTGTTCAATACCGAGCAGGATGGTCACTGGTTCAAGTCGTCCAAAATCACAAAACTAATAAGTTGACGTGTCATGCTTAAAATACTATATACACAGAAGTATAATTATTCATTTTAACTGAACGTATACAAAGTGGATAAAACTAACCCGTTAGACCAGCAAAAATGAAAAACAAATGTAAAACCAACTAAGGAACGTCCACGTAAGGAGAATACGTCAACCCCGAGGTAGGAGTAAGCATCTCCTGATTGCAAAAAAATCCGTCACGTCCATTAGAAATTGTTGTACCGGGTATCAAGTAAAAACAAAGTGTGAAAGGAGTCGAATACAGTGTTCAAAATGATCAGAAAGGGTCTCAGTCCAGAATATATTTCATTAACAAGATGTCAAACGGACTTCGTAATGACCATTGGGTCCTTTTATAATACAGACTTATTTCACCTTGGAAACGTCATTTTTGTCACTTAATTTCAGGTAATTTTTTTTTTCTGTTTTATAGAACTTCTTTACTTTATTATGGTGTGATGTCAGATACCTACCCAAGGGAAATAACTCTGTGTATGAAAAGACACAATACATCTTCCTCCGTGATGTTAATAGATAGATTTTTATAAGCAACAGATGTGTATTCTTCTAAAGTTCCTTAAATTTATTTTCTATATTTTTACCGAAAATGCCTCAACCTGATTAATGATTTTTATCCAGCTCCAATGGATATGATGACCTCCCATTTCTATTGATTTATAGGGTCTTTTCGTTATACACAGTTATTTCCCATATGAGCAGGTATCTGATGTCAAACCATTGTGCCGTCTGTATAACGAAAAGACCCAATGATTTACTGTAGTGGAGACAATGACATTTATCACTGGCACACACTATAATATACCGTGATGGATATTCAAGAGGAAAAGGAAATCTGAGGATAGTCCTATCGTTCGGCGGAATATAGTAAGCGTCTCCTGTTTGGCTTGCCACACATGCCCTTAATACTTCATATCAAATGAAATGAGGGGCAAGCTTGGTGTAGTGGTTAAGCGCTTGGCTTGCGGCGCCGACGATCCGAGTTCGATTCGCGGGTTGCGCCACTATGTTTAAGACGTCGGTAACCTCCTGCTTCCATGTCACGATATAACTCAAATATTGTTGAAAGCGACACAAAACACCAACCAACCACCCAACCAAATGAAATGTAGATTGGTTGATAAGTGTTTTACGTTACTTTCAACACTGGTTTAATTATATCACGACATGAAAGCAAGAGGTAACAAACGTCTTCAACATAATGGCGCAATTATGGAATCAAACACAGATCGTTTGCGCCGTAAGCCGTCTGCTTTCAACACTGATTTAGTTATGTGACGACATGGAAGCAAGAGGTAACCAAACTCTTCAGCCTATACTCTATATGTATTTTATAGAGTATAGGCTGAAAGGTAGGGGTCGTATCAAAGTTTTCGTTCCGAGTACCTATGGTCATTGGGTGTGACCATTGGGTGTAAATTTACAACAAGAAGTGTCTTTAGTTGATACTGTAGTCCTATTTCAGGATTTGTCCGCATCCCGAGTCCCATCTCCTGAATCCGCTCACGCACTACATGACAGTATTGTCTTTTTCTAACTTTATTTTTTTGTTATTTTAAGTGAGCACATGACTATTCATGTGCTCACTTTAAATAACAAAAATTTAAAGTTAGAAAAAGACAGTATTATTGCTACAAGATATATGAAGATAACGTTATATACACATGTATTATCAAGAAGAAAATATTTACTAGTATATTATTGGTTTAAGTGAATATATTAAAAACTTTTCCCTAATTATGAGGTGTAAATTTATAGATATGAAAGTGATACCGATATGATTACAGTCTCTCCATACTTTTCGCTAGCACGTGTGGAGGAGGTTTTTCAGTATCGACACTCTCCTCATTCACCTCCATCCACACCATACATTTCTGTACAGAATTGAGCTTGGCAGTTTCAGCTATAGCCAAATCATCTTTATCATCGTACGTGCACTTCCCTTCTCCATTTATATCACTGTTATCTTCCTTTCTTTTTTTCAATTTCCGATTTTGTTTCATCCTCTCCGCATCACCAACTTCTGTCACGTTGCTATCCTTACGACCGGAGATAGGTTTGGTACATGGTTCAGAGATGGAAAAACGCTTTCCTGTGTCACATTTATTGCCTCTGATTTTCTTGTCAGATTTCTTGCCTCGGCTATCTTTCTTTCTGTGTTCATCTTTGTGATCCAACTGGAAAAACACTTCACCCCTCTTTATTACAAATTCTTCCCGAATTTGCTGTATGGCTAATTTTGCCTCTGTAGACATATACTCGGATACTTTTGTTTTTTGCCGCTTTTCGAAATACTGCTTGAGCTGCCATAATGTGTCATATGGCACTTGGAACCCCTTTAGTATTTCCGTAACGTCGTTACTCATCGTTGAAATAACTGTGTAGTCTTGTGCATCATTTATCTATTCCACTGCTGGAAGATAACGATTCAATTTATTAAAAGTATCTGGAAACTCTAATGATTATAGTACATTGAGTAAAATGATTATTTTCAATTAAACTCGCTCAACGTAAAAAATAAAGTCCTCACTTCGTTTGATTTACATGTAATTTAAACAAGAAAACTTTGCATCTCGCAAACATCATGTCTTGCAAATACAAACAAAGTTAATACCTCCGGAAAATCACGCAAAATACAAGTGATTTACAGTTTTTTTGCTGTAAGTTGTTTTAAAGTTCCTTTGATCCATTGATCGCTTCAGTATCAGAGGAATAAGTACTATTTTGCCAAAATATCGATAGTGAACATATCTCCTATATGTGTCAATTTATGCTACAGTGATCGTAAAACTACATTAAATGTGTTATCCAATGTGGAACTGTTGCAACACAAATGTGAAAAACCTTAATCCCACAGAATGAAAAAAACAACAAAAATAATCAAACAAAAATAAAATCAGTCATCAGTTTTGTGCATTTAGATTACCTTGTTCTTCATCGGCAGCCGTTTGATATGTGTTCATGAGGTAAATTGCCTACTCCCCCCAAATCACTTCTGAACCAGAATCGGAAGTCAAATAAAATGTGTTTTAAATATGTGTCTGAAAATGCCTTTCATATTGAAGGCCCATAAATCTATACCTTTTCAGAGGATAAAAGGTCCTGAACATCATTCCCCCTGTGGGGGAATGATGTTCATGCTTGAATGCACGTGAATAGTCCCTAACGGTCCATAACGAGGACGATGGACAGAAGCTTATCAATATCTCGCCTGGCATATCTTTTACATGTACGTCTTCGAGCAACGTAACAGGAAGAAGTTATGGCCCAGACAAGAATTCTGACTATGTGTAAACTGTGATCTTGACATTGCAGATATCACCTTGGTTCAAGGTCATGACACACCCATAGGTCATGGACAATAATTGTGAAATATCTCCCTCCAAATTAAAAGGAAGAAGTTACGATTTGGACAAACTTCTGGCTATGTATTCACTGTGACCTTGACCATGAAGATATGACTTTGGTTCAAGGTCATAATAAACCGTTGTTTCATGAACAATAATAGTGTAAAATTTGATCTCTCTCCTAAGTAAAAGGAAGACGTTATGGCCAAGACAAGTTTCATGGACAAACACACAGACGGACAACACGCTCCGTACAATGTGATACACACATTTGGATCATGGAAAAAATTTGGTGTGAAATATTATCCAGACCCTACAAAGCAGTGAGGAGCTATGACCGGTACAAGGGTTTTGAAAATGCGTGCACTGTGACCTTGACCTTGGAGATATGATCTTAGGTCAAGGTCATGGTCATGAACAAAAATTGTGTGAAATATTATCCAGATCTAACCTGGAAGTAGGAAGTTATGGCATATAAAAGGATCTCGGTTATGTGTGCACTGTGACTTTGACCTTGAAGATATGACCTTCGGTGGAGGTCATGACACACATTGGACATGAGCAACAATTGTGTAAAATGTTAGCCTTATCCAACATAGCAGTAAGGAGTTATGGCCCAGACAAGGATTTTGACAATTGTGCACTTTGACCTTGACCCTGGTGATACGATCTTGATTCAAGGTCATGACACATCCTTGAGTCATGGACAACAATTGTGTGGTATATTATCCAAATCCATCTTGGCAGTAAGAAGTTATGGCCAGGACAAGGATTTGGCTATGTGTGCACTGTGTCCTTGACCATGAAGATATGACCATGGGTCAAGGTCAGGACAGGACACACTGTGATGCCATGTACAATAATTGCGTGAAATATTATCCAGAGCCAACATAGCGGTAAGGAGGTATGGCCCGGACAAGGATTTCGACCAAGTGTGTATTGTGACATCAGTTGACCTTGGAGATATGATCTTAAGTCAGGTCATGACACACCGTTGTGTCATGGACAACAATTGTGAGGAACATTATCATGGATAATAATCCAACTAGGCAGTAAGAAGTTTTGCCCGACCAAGGATTTTGGCTAAGTTTGCACTGTAACCTTGACCTTGAAGATATACTGTGACCTTGACCTTGAAGATATGATCTTGGGTCAAAGTCATGACACCCCCTTGGATCATGGACAACAATTTTTGTGAAATATTATCTAGATCCAATAAGAGGACAATAAGTTATGGCCCAGACAGAAGTTTTTGTATGTGTGTACTGTGACCTTGACCTTGAAGATATGACCATGGTGAAGGTCATGACACACCCTTGGGTCATGTACAACAATTGTGTGAAATTTTATCCAGATCCGACGAGGGGGTAAGAAGTTATGGCCCAGACAAATGTGAACAGACGGACAGACAGACAGAAAGGGTGATTCCTTTATACTTCCAAACTTTCTTTGGGAGGGGTATAAAAATGTCGTTATCGACATACAATCCGCTGCTATTACAACATGAAATCAGAGCCAACGTAGAGCCGGTGTAGCTCAGTGGATGAGGTGCTCGACTTGTGCCCAAAAGGTCCCGGGTCCGTCGTGGGTCCACTGATTTCATATCTTTCGGATGAGCCAGTAAAAACCGAGGTCCCGGGTCATGATAGGCGTGGCACGTAAAAAATCCCTCACTGCTTCGGGAGGGTCCTTTGCAAACGTGTATATTTCTATGCAATACATCAGGCAGATGCCGTCAACATATACGTGAAGTAATCGTGGAGTGACGTAAAACAATAATCTAGCATTCAGCGCCGACGTAGATCGATCGTTGTGTGATTGGCTCGTGACCGAGAGGTCCCAGGCTCAAGTCCCGCCTGTGGTTCGTGTTACCAATGAGATCGTCAAAATCAAAGTCCATTGTCACATTGGACTAGAAACGTAAAAAAATCGTTCATTGCTTCGGTCGGGTCCCTTGCAAAGGTCTAAATTTCTGTGCATTACATCAGACGGATGCCGGCATCATGGAAGTGCAATCATTTTAGTATGACGTAAAACAATAATCAAACATAGGAACAAAAGTAAAGAGAAATCGTATAGAATAAGATAAAAATATTTATAAAAGATACTAACCTTCAAGTGTATAATGTTATACTGTGCGGCAAAATATTATGAAATACGACTTATATACCAGATATGTAATAAAAAGTGATTACTTGTCTTAGGGCTTTCAAACACAAAGAAAAGATTGAAACCAATTGCGATCTGATCTGATCTCTATACACAATGGATTGCAATACACGGAATTAAACGCGGCCTGATCACATTGAATACAAAGCAGTAAAGGAACTCCTTGTTGTTAAATATTCCCTGTGTATTGACGGTTCATAACATTTTCATTTTGTATCATTCTTACAAAGTGTTGCTCGTTTATTAGAGATTTGTGTCATATATGATGCATGGTAGGCAAAATCCCATGTAATTATGGGCGATGTAGGTTTCTTCTGCTTGTTCTCTGAGATGATTAAATAGTATTTATAAGTCTGCTCCGACGAGAAAATTCTGCATTGCTTTCATTTAGATTGAAATTTTAGTTATTGGGGATGTTTTTCTCGATGGATGCGAGGTCCATCCTCGAAAAGATAGAAAATAAGGAAGGAAGGACGAATGAATGACAGAAAGAAAGAAAGAAAGAAAGAAAGAAAGAAAGAAAGAAAGAAAAGAGAATAAAGGGAGGGAGAAATAAGTAAAAATAAAAGGAGAAAGAAAAAAAGAAAGAAAGAAAGAATTTCTTCCTTCATATCAATATTATTCAACAAAGGATTTTATATCCGGTAACATGCTTATTTTTTTTTTATGTAAATACAAGTACATGTACATTGTAATATCAAATTAAGAATAGATTTATCAATTAAACAGAAACATACTGACGATACAATTAGATGACTATAAAGTATATACCTTGGTCTTGGTTATCTACATAGACTCGTTCTCTCGTCCTTCTGTCCTATACCTCACCTCTTCAAGCTTGCAAGATGAAACACGAATCTGGGTGCATACGGTATTGCTTCACCTACAATGACAGCAAAGGTTGACTTGTCAATTTATATACAAATGACTTGTTTGTGTTGGCTTAATGCATATTTTTATACGAAGAAAGTGACGTTTGAATCATGAGATATCATTAATTCTGTATAAATTTTCAATATTATCCCGGATATTTTTAACAATATTAGATCTTATACAAAACAAGAACAAACAAAAATTTTATCTTAACATCAAACCTCCTGCGAATCAAAATAATATACATATGGATGCATTTAATGTATATATATAAAAGTGTAATGCATTTCAAGCAATGATTAAATCACAAAGCACTTGATTATCTTGCTCATACGCATGCACTTTCAAAAACATATAAGAGATATATAAGTACAAACATTAAATAAAGGGCAATCTTACATCTTGTCCTTGACATCATTAGTAATTCATTCCGTTCGGTACATCATTGCCATATAAGACCTGATCAAACACTTTTGATTCTGATTTTGATTGGTTATGAAATAATTGCGTTATTTGTCCGTAGGAATCTCGGTAAACCTTCCTCCATAATATATCGATTGCTTTTTATTTCGGTAATGTTAATCATCGGAGAAATCTTCTTAAGAATTGTAACACCCCCCCCCCCTCCCCACACCCCTTTTTTCCATTCGGTCCAAGGAAAGAAAGAAACAAAGAAACAAAGAAACAAAGAAACAAACACAAAGAAACAAAGAAAGAAGAGATTTCTTCATATAGATCAACAATATAAAAAGGAATCATTATTTACAAGATAATTGTGAGTTTCTTTTAAATATCAGTAATACGACTTCATACATGTAATGCATAATATATAAACAAAACATTCTGAAGATACATGTCGAGCACAGTACATGTGATCTGGCTACTTCGTGGATTCGCTCCCTCGACCTTCTGCACTATACCCCACCTCTTCGCCCTTCACTTCTTCAAGATGAACTATTTATCTTGATGCATGGGTATCGTACTTCTTCACCTTCAATGAGAGTAAGATGCACTGTCATTTAAATACAAAAGACTTCTTTGTGTTTGCTTTATGCTTAAAATTTTATGTGAAAAAGGCGATGTTCGAATCACGATACATCATCAATTTTGTATAAATTTGGAATATCATTCTGGATTTTTATATCAATATTAGTGTTTCTACAAAACAAGAACAAACAAAAACTTTATCTGTATATCAAATCTCCTGTAAAATCATACATATAAATATGCACTTAATATACACATATGGGAGTTGGAAAGTGTAATGTCTTTTAAAACAACGATTAATTCAAAAGCATTTTATTGTATTGTCCTTTATAACCTTCCAGTAAATTAAATCAATGTACACTTACAAGCACCCCCACCCCAGCCAAAAAAAAAAAAAAAAAAAAAAAAAAATGGGGACAAGAGGGATTTTTGGAATCTAATGATCAAAATTTGTACTTTTTGGTGTTGTTGTTTTTTTTTCAGCATTTTATGAAATTTTATACTCTAGTTTATGAAATATTCCGTTATTTGTCCGTCCGACTGTGTGTAATGTTCTTCCATAATGTATCCCTTTATTTGTCCGTCAGACTGTCAGTAAACGTTCATTCATAATATATCCCTTTATTTGTCCGTCCGCCTGTCTGTAAATGTTCATCCATAATGTATCCCTTTATTTGTCCGTCCAACTGTCAGTAAACGTTCACCCATAATGTATCCCTTTATTTGTCCGTCCAACTGTCAGTAAATGTTCATCCATAATGTATCCCTTTATTTGTCCGTCCGACTGTCAATAAACGTTCATCCATAATGTATCCCTTTTTTACGTTAGACTGTCAATAACCGTTCATCCATTATGTATATCTTTATTTGTCCGTCCGACTGTCTGTAACCGTTCATCCATAATGTATCCCTTTATTTGTCCGTCCGGCTGACAGTAAATATACATCCATAGTGTATCCCTTTGTTTGTCTGTCCGACTGTCTGTAAATGTTCATCCATAATGTATCCCTTTATTTGTCTGTCCGACTGTCTGTAAACGTTCATTCATATTGTATCCCTTTATTTGTCCGTCCGACTGTCTATAAACGTTCATTCATAATGTATCTCTTTATTTGTCCGTCCGACTGTCTGTAAACGTTCATTCATAATGTGTCCCTTTATTTGTCCGTCAGACTGTCAGTAAACGTTTATCCATAATGTATCTCTTTATTTGTCCGTCCGACTGTCCGTAAATGCTCATTCATAATGTATCCCTTTATTTGTCCGACAGACGGTCAATAAATGTTCATCCATAATGTATCCCTTTATTTGTCTGTCCGACTGTCTGTAAACGTTCATCCATAATGTATCCCTTTATTTGTCCGTCCGACTGTCTGTAAACGTTTATTCATATTGTATCCCTTTATTTGTCCGTCCGACTGTCCGTAAATGTTCATCTATAATGTATCCCTTTATTTGTCCGTCAAACTGTCAATAAACGTTCATCCATAATGTATCCCTTTTTTCCGTTAGACTGTCAATAAACGTTCATCCATTATGTATCCCTTTATTTGTCCGTCAGACTGTCAATAAACGTTCACCCATAATGTATCCCTTTATTTGCCCGTCAGACTGTCAGTAAATGTTCATCCATAATGTATCCCTTTATTTGTCCGTCCGACTGTCAGTAAATGTTCATCCATAATGTATCCCTTTATTTGTCCGTCAAACTGTCAATAAACGTCCATCCATAATGTATCCCTTTTTTCTGTTAGACTGTCAATAAACGTTCATCCATTATGTATCCCTTTATTTGTCCGTCAGACTGTCAATAAACGTTCACCCATAATGTATCCCTTTATTTGTCCGTCCGACTGTCCGTAAATGTTCATCCATAATGTATCCCTTTATTTGTCCGTCCGACTGTCAGTAAATGTTCATCCATTATGTGTCCTTTTATTTGTCCGTCAGACTGTCAGTAAACGTTTATCCATAATGTATCTCTTTATTTGTCCGTCCGACTGTCCGTAAATATTCATTCATAATGTATCCCTTTATTTGTCCGTCCGACTGTCCGTAAATGCTCATTCATAATGTATCCCTTTATTTGTCCGACAGACGGTCAATAAATGTTCATCCATAATGTATCCCTTTATTTGTCTGTCCGACTGTCTGTAAACGTTCATCCATAATGTATCCCTTTATTTGTCCGTCCGACTGTCTGTAAACGTTTATTCATATTGTATCCCTTTATTTGTCCGTCAGACTGTCGGTAAACGTTCATTCATAATGTATCCCTTTATTTGTCCGTCCGACTGTCAGTAAATGTTCATCCATTATGTGTCCTTTTATTTGTCCGTCAGACTGTCAGTAAACGTTTATCCATAATGTATCTCTTTATTTGTCCGTCCGACTGTCCGTAAATATTCATTCATAATGTATCCCTTTATTTGTCCGTCCGACTGTCCGTAAATGCTCATTCATAATGTATCCCTTTATTTGTCCGACAGACGGTCAATAAATGTTCATCCATAATGTATCCCTTTATTTGTCCGTCAGACTGTCCGTAAATGTTCATCTATAATGTATCCCTTTATTTGTCCGTCAAACTGTCAATAAACGTTCATCCATAATGTATCCCTTTTTTCCGTTAGACTGTCAATAAACGCTCATCCATTATGTATCCCTTTATTTGTCCGTCAGAATGTCAATAAACGTTCACCCATAATGTATTCCTTTATTTGCCCGTCAGACTGTCAGTAAACGTTTATTCATATTGTATCCCTTTATTTGTCCGTCCGACTGTCCGTAAATGTTCATCCATAATGTATCCCTTTATTTGTCCGTCCGACTGTCCGTAAATGTTCATCCATAATGTATCCCTTTTTTGTCCGTCAAACTGTCAATAAACGTTCATCCATAATGTATCCCTTTTTTCCGTTAGACTGTCAATAAACGTTCATCCATTATGTATCCCTTTATTTGTCCGTCAGACTGTCAATAAACGTTCACCCATAATGTATCCCTTTATTTGTCCGTCCGACTGTCAATAAACGTTCATCAATTATGTATCCCTTTATTTGTCCGTCAGACTGTCAGTAAATGCTCATCCATAATGTATCCCTTTGTTTGTCCGTCCGACTGTTAGTAAATGTTCATCCATAATGTATCCCTTTATTTGTCCGTCCAACTGTCAGTAAATGTTCATTCATAATGTATCCCTTTATTTGTCCGCAAGACTGTCTGTAAACGTTCATCCATAATGTATCCCTTTATTTGTCCGTCTGGCTGTCAGTAAATATACATCCATAATGTATCCCTTTATTTGTCTGTCATAATGTGTCCCTTTATTTGTCTGTCCGACTGTCTGTAAATGTTCATCCATAGTGTATCCCTTTATTTATCCGTCCGACTGTCTGTAAACGTTTATTCATATTGTATCCCTTTATTTGTCCGTCAGACTGTCGGTAAACGTTCATTCATAATGTATCTCTTTATTTGTCCGTCCGACTGTCTGTAAACGTTCATTCATAATGTGTCCCTTTATTTGTCCGTCAGACTGTCAGTAAACGTTCATTCATAATGTATCTCTTTATTTGTCTGTCCGACTGTCCGTAAATGTTCATTCGTAATGTATACCTTTATTTGTCCGGCAGACGTTCAATAAATGTTCATCCATAATGTATACCCTTATTTGTCCTGCCGACTGTCTGTAATATTCATCCATTATGTATATCTTTATCAGTCCGTCCGACTGTCTGCAGATATTCATTCATTAGGTATCCTTTTAATTGTTCGTCCAGCTCTATCCCTTCATTTGCCAGTCCGACTGTCTAAATATTCATCCTTTGATTGTGCTGCTTTTGCGGTGATTGGGAAGGCGGGCGCCGGTAAACCGGTTAACCACACCAACTGATTGACGTTTGTTACTTCAAATGACCGTCCTAAGTAGGTATTGTAACCACAGCACTATCGAATATTTTTGTAATGTCGTTCCGTGTATATTCTGCTGTTGTCATTTTTTGTGTGTGCAGGTCCTTGGTGATATGTGTCGTACAGCTTTGTCAGGTGTCGTCTGTTTTCTCTTCCATAATGTATCCCTTTATTTGTCCGTCCGACTGTCTGTAAATGTTCATTCATAATGTATCCACCTAAAAATCGCTATGTATATCGGAATCTTAAATGAAGATCTATCAATCGGTCGGCTTTGGTCAAAACTGACCAGGTCATTCTTGGAAATGCTCATCAAAATTAAATCTAGGCTTCTTGAAGAAAGAGGTTTTAAAATGTCGCTTACAGTCGCAATTGCTTTGATTTGAGTAAGTTATCGCATAAATGCGACGCAGAAGTTTTAACCACAGAAAGTCAAAACTGCATTGTGTGAACAGTCTACAACACGAAATGTGCTTTTCAATTGACATTGTACGTTCGTGTGTTTAGGTGATACTGCATGGTAGAACAAGTAGATGTTGGTTTTATGTCATCTACTCATGTATAGCTAGCATATAAATATCAGGCGTGAGTAATTTTTGAAATAATAACGTTTGACCGAGGTAGAAATGTCGAGTTGATAGATTTATCAATGGCATTTGGGAAAAAGAAAAAGTTAAGGGTGGGGGGTGTTGGGGGGGGGGGGGGGTGTTGTGTTTCGTCTTTCGATTTGATAGATTTATCAATGCCAGTGGCATTTGGGATAGATTTATCAATGGCATTTGGGAAAAAAAAAAGTTAAGGGGATGGGGGTGTTTCGATTTGATAGATTTATCAATGCCAATGGCATTTGGGAAAAAGGAAATTAAAAGAAGGGGATAGGGGGATTTCCATTTAAGGACGAGTTGGAACTTGGAGACTACGTTGCTGCAGTACCACACAGAAGACCATAGTCCGACAAATCTGACCAAGGGTATTTTTTGTCGATAATGACAAATGATAAAAATGCCCTTCGTCAGATTTGTCGGACTATGAAGACCAAAACGTTGCCATTCCATTTTCCACCCCAAATGTTAGTCCAAGATTCTCTGCCCTTCTCCCATTTTTTATATCGGCAGTTTGTGATAGAGGGTCAGAGAGACTTTGTTCATCAAAAGTCGGAATACCAGCAGGTATCGGAAATGTTCAAGCCTCTGGCAACAAATAAACGCTTGCCCAGCAAACTTGCAACCTATAATCCAATAAATGAACATTTAACTTACTTGATCATAGCAATATCTTTTTCAAATAAGATCTGTAACTTCTACTAGCTGCCATTTTAAATTATCTGCAAACACGACAAGATTCTCCATTTCTTCATTTGTGTGTAAGAGTATGACGCCAAATCTCGCCCAACGCAACTTTGCATTTGTGTCGAGATTGCATCATGTTTTTCTTTACAATGGGCATGCATCTCAAATCTACATAAATCATACATGTATAAGGGTTGATGTAAAAATGTGTTGCCTGGCAGAGACTTGAACATTCAACCTTCTATCTACCACATAGATACTGTACAATAGTAAAGCACAATTTTCCTGAATCTTTTCCTTACAATTAACCAAACTTTCATCCAAGACCCCATATTTTTTACATTTGAAATTTGAAAACCTTCAAAAGTGTCCTATGACTTTCTAGCAGAGTGCACAGCGAGCCTGTCACTGATCAGACTATTCACATACTGGTTTTTAGCAAGAGGAATTCTATTAAATTTGTTGAACAAAGGTCAAGGTCACTGTAAATTGGGTATTAATGCATGGTATATTTTTATCCCAGAAGTCTTAGAATAGATTTTCTTCTTTGTTGATTGACTATGCATGAGTCTCTTTCTCATATAATTATAATTTGGTCAACCTACCTTACCTACCTATCCTCTTCGCTCCTTGTAGAGCATAAGGCAAGGCTCAGACTCCTCCACTTCGTCCTGTCTCCAGCAGTCCGCTCTGCTGACCTCCAACTCCGCCATCTCATCTCATTTCTTTCTTTTTCATTGGTTCTTCGACACATCACCCTTAGCCTACCTCTCTTCCTTTTACCTTCTGGGGCCCATGTAAAGGCTGTCTTTTTATTTGCTGTGGCGTCTTTTCTTAATATATTATTTGGTCAAGGTAGCTACATATTAGAATACATACGCACATGTAGTAATAGTAGACCCTTCCACCTTAACTACAAGACTGACGTTGTTGAAAAATGGTAAACTTCACGGAAAAGTTTTCATGTCATATTAAGAAGATGTAAAATTGTCTCAGTAGTCTGGTATTTTTAACAGGAACATTGAAAATTTTGCCTATCAAAACCGCAATCTTAAAGTTACTGTGAATGAGTTATTTTCCTGTAATTTATTACAAAGTTGGGTCCTACTCTGTGTGTGTGGTGAGTGTGTATGTTGGAATACACCATTACACTTTTGCAGTCAACTTATGAGGGTTTGTTGGTTTAGTGTTTGATACCACATATCACCCCAATTTTATTTCACTTACGCGTTGGTGATGTCTGCCCGATGCATTGCTTCAAAATTTTGACCAATACTAAAGATGCATGTACCAAAATCAGTGAAGGATCTGTTACAGGTCAACATGTATTTTGTGTAGTGTTTCATCTGCACGCATGACAGAAAGGGAGGCAGAAGATGGAAGGGGTGAGGCAGAAAATGATAAACCATCTGAAGAAAATTCTTTTCTGACAGTTTTGAAATCTGATTCAATATACCTTTTACCCATTTAACATGGTGTACGGGGCAATACCGGTCAAATGAAGTTTTGCTGCGTAGATTTCGTCAATCCAATATGAAGTGTACTCAAAAGTTGAGCATTATACTTCATTCTACTGTGACGTCACAATCAAAGCATTAACGTCATAATGAAAATTCCGGCAAAATGTGGTGTGCCTGGTATTAGACCTCTTACATCATTTAAAATTGGAAAAAGGTCTATTACATAGGACCAACCTATCCTTCATTGAGAGGAGAATTGCAGAGCTCTTGAAATTACAATAAAGTAAATAGTAATATGTCACACATATATGTATTTATAAACAGACTAAAAGAAATACATTTTTTGATTCACCTACAGATTTGTAAAAAAAATTCTTTATTTATTGTTCTTCTTCAGGCAATGCCAAAGAAAGCCACTAAACATGAAGTGATTACAATGCTTAGAATGGGTGTCCTGGGCATCACATTCATTACAGGAACTTTTATATAGTAAGTACAAAACTATTGCATACCCATTTGATAAACCCTTATCTATAATAATTACCCGTATACAATCAATTGTTTGATTTTTGGATCTACAAATATCATCAGGTAGATCCATCCATCAATATTTGTTTTTCTCTCGATCTGGACCATCAGTTTTGGATGGAGAGTCAGCAGCATGTGTTCAAATTGCTGCTCTGTCTATAAATGGCTTTCATTTAGAATTAAATCTTCACCACAGCCAAGGTGATTAACATTATTTATTTGAATCTTGTTTTGAATCCCACTACTATTTCATTTACATGGTGACACCATCGGCCCAATGCATGGTACAAATATTTTGATCTATACCATGAACTTGCCCAAAGCAGTGAGAGATCTTTTACAATGTCTACTATGCTACAGACCTTGGTTTTCACCATCTCATCTTAAAAAAAAAAACCCAGATAATCCCAGTGGTTTTTTTAGCTCACCTGAGCCAAAGGCTCAAGTGAACTATAGTCATAGTGCGCCGTCCGTCGTCGTCCGTCCGTCGTTAACTTTTTCACATTTTCGACTTCTTCTCTGGAACTACATTGCAGATTTGGATCAAACTTTGTGTAAATGATGTACTCAAGGTCCCCTACTAAAATTGGGTTCGGGATCCAGATTCCCTCAGGGGTGGATCCAGGGCGGGGCCAAAAGTGTCCAAAACGATACCCCTCTTCAAACATCTTTTTCTCCAGAACCAGTACATATATGGGGAAACTAATTGCATTTCAACAATCTATAAAGATGGGTTATTAAAAATTGTGTTCGGGGTTAAGATCCGTCAAATAGAAATTTATGCTTTTTTGACGTGTTTTTGGACTTAGTCATTTCAATGCAGAAAAGTGTCATGTTTTTCAGTAATTGATATTGATACTATTGTGATCATAATTATGGTAAGGAATGTTACTTTGAACGAATTTTGTCAATATCTCAATTTTTAGATTTTCTATGAATTTTTTAAGACTTCCAAATGAGGGTGTATAGGAACAATTCAAACACATTTTTCACTTCTGCTGTTATACCACATGAAAGATTTTAATGAAACATGGAATACATGAAGTACTAAAGGTCCTCTATCAATTTGGTAAATTTCATCCAAATTGGTTAACAGATAATGCCACCATGTCTAAAAAGTAGGTCTCACAATGGTACATATACCACTTGGTAATTGAAATATGGAGAGTAGCGGTTCAAATCCAGCTGTGGTCAGAAATGTTTTTTTCATTTCTTTACACATCTAAATAAGTTTTTAGATGTTTTTCAACACTCATCATATGAAATTAGGCAATTTTTAGTTAGATCTGGACAATATTTGAAGCAATTGTTGTTCATGACCCAGACTTGAAATCGGTCAACAAAAGGCCCCACCTAAAGAAAATGACCAACTTGTTGCCCTGAATGACATCTTGCAGAGGCAAAGGAAATGCTTAATATCAAAATCACCTGAATGGATGTGCAAAAAAGTGTTGGTTTTTATTCTAGTCTGAAATAAAATTTGATATATTTTCAACATTTGTGTTGACTTAGTCACATTTATGCAAAAATAAATGAATTTTTCCTTCATGCATGACTGATCATCTAGGTACTCAGGTGAGCGATATAGGCCCACTTGGGCCTCTTGTTGTTTTTTAAATTTCTTTCAAAGGTGCCTGTGCCTTTTCATTTGGGAATTTTTTCCCCATCTGCATAATGCTAAAAGATCAATGTTTGGGAAAAATTTACACAAATTTTTGGGAAAACCAATGAAATTTCCATTGGGAAGGGTCCTTATATTGGGCCAGATTTGTAGAGAAGGAAAATACCAAGTCCACTGATAGGATTTGAACCTAGGGCCTTTTGGTCTGTTGAAAGAACACTGCATACATGTATGTAGTACAGTGCAGTTAAGTTATTTTTAAGAAAATAGACAAAACACAATGAGAAAATTACTCAGTGAGAATTCTGGTGTAACTTCACATGCATTAATTCACACTTTTGTTTAAAATCACAGTGTTTTGTGTAATTTCAAAATTTACACTTGGATTAAAAATGACAAAACACATGAACTGTGCTTTAAAGTCTAATCATTTTATGTGAATCTCTTTTTCTCCTCCCTACCGTAGAATTGTCACAGGACTCACTTTATGCTTTCAGTCCCATTGTTAGATCAGAATTTTAAAGTAAAAGCATAATATAGGTATTGTTAAAATGAAAATAATTACAAATTTTATAAAGTTTAAACTTTAATACCATTATGAAGACTGAAGCAGAAGTCATTTCAAAATTTATTTAAAACTGTGTACAGATGAATTTCGATACCTTGAAATGTAGGGTACCTTCATATTCACTTCAAGTTACAGTGGTTTTTTTTTCAACAAATCATGACCTTTCCCAATGGAAATTTTATTGTTTTTTCTCAAAATTTGTCTAAATTTTCCCAAATATTGATCTTTTAGCATAATGCAAATGGGACAAAAAATTCCCAAATGAAAAAGTACAGACGCCTTTGAAAAAATAAAAAAAAAAAACAACTGAGTTTTGGTAGGTTTGAGTTTTTTAAGTTTCTATTTTGTTAATGAAATTACATGTAAAAGGAAGGTTATCTGGGACTTCACAATTATTTTGAGTTTCTATGGGCTTTCAAGTTTTTGATGTTCAAATTGTTGAGGTTTCAATGTTTGTATATATATTTGATTTTGCTTTTTAGCGGATACAACTCGTATAAAAAAAGACCTTTTGAGGAGAGAGATTCACATTTAGGGATGCACTTGATTCATCTGAAATTTCAACAGGAAAGGTATGAAATCAAAAAGAGGAAACAAAGAAGAAAGGAGATAGCAGAGGAATATGTAAGAGAGACAGAAGAATTAAAGAAACAAAAACTAAAACAAGCTGAGGAAATGTTGTAAGAATTCGGTCATGGATATGTACAAAGTGTACCATTGACCACTAGAGGGTTTGTTGTTAAATGATGGTAAAATGGTTGAAAGAGGCATTTTACAATGTGAATCATTTTGATCTGCTCTGAAGGACATATCAATGCCAAGGGCCGGGTCAGTGAGGAATGTAGAATCATTTGATTCTGATTCATAGTTTACATGCAAACCCCCAAGATCTGAGGAAGTACCTTACCTGCATGTTCTTATTCCTCGTTTTCCTGCAAAGGTCAGGGACAAATTCAGGTTTGAATATCAGACTTTTATCGATAAGATAATGATACTTGTAAATAATGTAGTTCCTTTTGTAAATTTGGTCTTTTCGTTATACAGAGTTACTTCCCATTGGGATGTTTTCATAGGAAATTGATGACGTCATGATTGTTTTACGTCAGATACCGTCTCAAATGGGAAATAACTCTGTTTAATGAAAAGACTCAATATTGAAAGAAAAATCATGTATTGTAAGTTCATCACATGTTAGTATCATACACAAAGAAATAAAGAAAAGTTAGGCTTTTAAATCATAGATATTTTTGAGTGAATGTAAATGCATTGTTATGAATCATTATTAAATGAATAAATGTGATTGAATATATGAAAACAGAATTTTGTCTGTGAATCTTGAAATTATAAGATTACAGTTTTTGACTGGAGTCTGTGATGTATTTTATATACTCATATTTACAAGTTTAATAAGAGGAGTTATCTGCCCTTGTTTATATTTAGTTACTGTAGAAGTACACAAACTGATTTGAAAGTTTGTGATGACCATGAAATCAACTTATTTGTTATATATCTAATTTATCATGTTGATTTTTGTGAGTTTTCAATTAACTATGGGTGCAACAGTTTGGAAATATTTTGGTTCGTTTTAATTATCAGTTAATGTTTTCTTTTTTTTGTTTAATTATAAAGGATTTGAGTATTGGGATTTTTTTAATGAAGCACATAATTTGAAACTTATAATGTTGCTGTGCTATAAATGATAAATAAAAATTTATGAGAAAATTCTTTTATAGTATGACTAAACATGAACAATCTGGAAATGTTTATCTCTTCCTAAGGCCATATCGATTTCTTGTGTAATTAACCAATCAGATTTGGTCTCACTGATCATTTTTATTATCAACTGGACCAAAAAACTGTTAAACTGAAAACAGAACCATGAAATCTAAAACATGGTTTTTGGTTAACCATTGCACCTCAACAAGTAACAATCACCTTTACATGTACCCTACCATGATATGCAGAGAGGTACTTCGCTCTAATCAAGGGCTACAGCTCATCTTATTGAATTGGCAAATATGCAGATGTTTTATCCTGTAAGAAGGAATCCACTCCGTGCACTGACAGACCTCTTTCAATCCTAACAAAAGTCTCCACCAGTAAGAAAAGCTGGTTATCAAAATGAAGTGGAGGATGAGAAACATTTCCTATTATTTTGTACCAAATATGGCTCAAACTATTTGGATAATTTGAATGCAAATTCCATAAAAAAATCTCATGAATCCTGAAAATTATACATTCACAAAGCATATTTGGTTCACTTTTCGGTCATTTTGGTTTCAACACTGCTCTTCAAATATTTATATATTTTGAGAATTCCAATCATTTGGCCACGAGCATCACTGAAGAGACATAAGTTGTGGCAGAGACATATATACACATTGTGTATATATGTCTCTGGTTGTGGCGCTCACTAAAACTAGTACGCGGACGCCGACGCGGACTTGAGAAAGTCCGACTTGAAAATGAAAAATAGTGGTTTCTCTAAAAGTTCCAAATATTTCTTTGTGAAACCGAAGTCGGCTTTTCCAAATGATCGAGACCGCTGTCACACAAGGTAAACAAACCTTGTTTTATCGCCAATAAAGATGTCCTTAAGCATAAATAAGAAGTATTTGCATTTCTTTACACTTACGCTATTCATAACAATTATGTTTATGTTCTTATTTATTAAAATTAGACGAATATTCGTCTTGACATCCCAAGTCGGCCCATATGGTGCACTAAATTAAAAGGTATATATGTTCCATATTTATTATGTCAATATTTGAATGAGTGTTTTAATCTGAAGTCCATTGAATTGAGAAATCAGGACGTGTGTGTGTAATCTCTGATTGTTTATCATGTTACATGATCTATATGACGTTGATTCATGATGTATGCCTCGTGTACGGTAATCATCCATAAAGCTTTTGAATTTGAATTGAAATTGATACCATGACTTGTGACCTTGACCTTGTTTCAAATTTCCTTTGCAGTCCGACCATACCGTCTTCAGCGGTTCCGTGTTAATTCTCGTCTCATTTGTTTTGATGCGATATTGACCCAGCTTATCCTCTCTTTCGGGATATTCCCCTAACAGTACATCAATCATGATCTTGCTAATTGTTTCTTTGCTCCGTCAATAGACCATGTATTCTGGCTTATGTTATTGTGGCTGCCAACTTCAGGTGCTCAGCTCGTTGTCCATTACAGAACAACGACTTGACGCTTTTACGTATGTTGTCATCTGTGTATAATTTATGTTGCTTCTAAATTGTTATTGGGATGTTTCGAACTTGCATTTGTCAAATCCAGCCACTTCTTCAGCGTACTCATGAGAATCTAGGTCTCTCTTTATATCTTGTGTTTGCTTCTTTGTCCGTGTGCTCTGGTTTCCGATAGGGTACTCAACGCTGGAGGTCCATTTTCCAAGACGTGATATTTAAGTGAATCCAAACAGTTATGTATGATATCCTCCTCAATTCACCCTTCCACGGTTCGTAAAAGAACGTGACATTCAGTCTTTTTAAATTGTTCTATGTTTGACGTCATAAGCAAATGCGTTGTTTGACGGAGTTTTGTCGGACTTCAAATGACGTCATCACAATGAAAAATTCCGTTTTGTGGCAATCTAATTAAAATTCGATCTTTATTTTGCTCCCGTACTGCGTGTCGCTAATTCGATCTTTATTTTGCTCCCGTACTGCGTGTCGCTTTATGCGACACGCAGTACGGGAGCAAAATAAAGATCGAATTTTAATTAGACTGCGTTTTGTGGAAGGGTGAATTTGTTTTGCAATGTCCTTCGCCTTTTGTTCTCTTGACATTTTTGTTGTCTTCTTAGCTCCAGTTTGATACAGTTACTGGTTTACTTATGGGATCGACTCTTGCATGTGTTGCCTCCAGTCAACTATTACTTGACGTCATCAAATTCTATGGAAACCAATCTAAAGCTTAGGGAAATGATAGTCCACAAATGACGTTTTCATAAATTGATGACCTCATAATAGTTTTACGTCAGATACCGTCTCAAATGGGAAATAACTCTGTTTAATGAAGAGACTCAATATACTATGACTTATAAACAACAAAATATTTAGTATTACCTTTCTCCATCCTTTTCACCGAATGCCTCTTTTCAGGGATCAAAATCGCTTACATAGAGCTGGATTGTATTTTGGAACTCGAAAACAAAAGGTACACGTGTAATAAACGGTTGATTGATTATTGTTTTAGTCATCTTACGATTATTTTACGTCTGCATGATGCATTGGAAATGTCTTTGCAGTAGACCCACCCGAAGCAGTAAGGGGGTCTTTTACGTGCCACGCCCACCGTGACACGGGACTTCCGTTTTCACATTCTCCACGGCCGGGGCCGAACCCAGGACCTCTCATTCAAGAGCCTTATCCACTGAGCCATACCACTGTATATGTATATTAAATGGACCCCTTGGTAAATAATTGTATCATTGTGCCACAGTCCATATTTGGTTGTTTGTTTGTTTTCTTCAGGGGTGGCGGAAGACTTGGAAAGTTATAGCATATATATCATATTCAGTAAGTTAACCTCCACTATAATATTTAAAGATGGAAAAATAATCCTTTTGCAAACTCAAATTGAGATATATAGTGACTTGAAGGATTGGAGAAGTAATATCTATAATATTGTTTTATTCTGTCATCTGTAACTGTACAAAGTGAACACCAGAATTGCATGTTTTCTTATTTTCCCCCTTTATTATTTACCAGGGCAGATTCTCGCAAATGAGTAACATGTATGAAAAGTGAATGAGATCTTGATCCCTTTTTTATTTGTTTTGAGACAAACCTCTTTGATGGCGCTTCTAGGCAAAGCTGTTACTAAAATCACTAACCCTCGATGACGGTGCCACCTAGACCAGTTTTTACTAAAATCACTTATCCCTCAATGACAGTGCCCCTAGGCCAAGTTGCTACTAAAATCACTAACCTCTCGGTGACGGTGCCTCTAGGCCAGGTTGTTAGTAAAATTAGTAGGCCTAACCCCTCGATGACGGTGCTTCTAGACCAGGTTGTTACTAAAATCACTAACCCCTCGATGACGGTGCCTCTAGGCCAGGTTGTTACTAAAATCACTAACCCTTCGATGACGGTGCCCTAGACGTAGCTGTTACACGTACTAAAATCACTAACCTCGGTAACGGTTCCCCTAGGCTTAGCTTTTACTAAAATCATTATTCCTCAGTGACGCCCTACCTAGGCCCAGCTGTTACTAAATCACTAACCTCTGTGACAGTCCCCTAGGCCTAGCTGATACCAAAATCACTAACAAGTCGGTAACGGTCACCCTAGGCCTAGCTGTTACTACAATCGCTAACCTTCAGTGACGGTAATCTGGGCCAGCCGTTACTAAAACCACTAACCGTTGGTGACCGTCCCCCTAGGCCTAGCTGTTATAAAATCACTAACCTTCGGTGACGGTCCCCTAAGCCTAGCTTTTACTAAGTCATTAACACCTTGGTAACGGTTCTCCTAGGCTATAGCTGTTACTAACCCTCGGTGACGGTCCCCTTTAGTCAGCTGTTACTATTATCACTTACCCTCGGTGACGGTTCCCATAGGCCTATAGCTGTCACTTAAATTACTAACCCTCGGTAACCCCCTAGGCCTAATTTGTTACTACAATCACTAATCCTCAGTGATGGGGAACCTAGGCCCAGCTGTTACTAAAATCACTAACATCTCGGTAACGGTCCTCATAGGCCTAATTATTGCTACAATCATTAATCCTCGATGACGGTGCGCCTTGGCCTAGCTGTTACTAAAATCATTAACCCTCGGTGAATGTGCCCTAGGTCACCCACCCCAGGCCTAGCTGTTACTAAAATCACTAACACTTGGTGACGGTCCCATGCATAGGCCTAGTTGTTACTACAATCATTAAACCTCGGTGAATGTGCCCTAGGTCAGCTGTTATAAACATCACTAACCCTCGCTGACAGTCCCCATAAGCTAGCTTAAGTAATGCGAATGGTTGCTTCTTGAATGCAACATCAAACCTTCTTTGGATAATTAATATTGCGAATGAATTAAAAACATTCTGAACTTCTTTATATTATACAAATGAACTTTGAAAAGTTCAGATCTTATGGTGTCAAATCAACTTGATCTTTTAAAAGAGAAAACAGAAGACATCTGACAAAGCTGTATGACACAAATCAACAAGGACCTGCACACAAAAAAATGATAAAAGCAGAATATACACGGAACGACATTACAAGAATATTCGATTGTGATGCAGTTACGATACCGACTTAGGACGGTCAATGGAAGTAACAAACGTCATTCAATTGGTGTGGTTACCGGTTTACGGGCGCTCACCTTCCCACTCACCGCAAATGCAGCACAATCAGAGGACACACATTTAAAAATTTATCACACATTAAAAAATTTATCACACATTAAAAAATTTATAAATAATCCTTCATACAAAGAACAAGGATCAACAGGTTTCTCAAGGAGAGAGGTCATAAAAATTTATTACATACGAAAAATTTATAGAATTATATGTCTATCAAAAATATGTAAGGAGACATCAACATAAGTAAACCGTGCTCTGCCCGTCTGTAAGCGAGCTCAGATCCTTGATCAATAGGAGTCCCGACTAACAGTCAGAGGGGACTTATAAATACCGAAGTGCGATTCATGTTTGATACGAGTTGGCCATAAATTTATTTTTACTTTCATTTTGGGAAGACCTTCGTGATCACGTTTTAACATTTAACGTTCAAAATGATGCGCATACCGAAACAGATGGATCCGGCGGAAGAAAAGAAATTAGCGAGACAAAACACGATAATCAGTTCTTGTTTGTTTGTTGGGTTATGTGCAGTAATACGAGCAGGTAGGTATTTCAAATTGTTTCTGACCAGACTGGTCGCGTAAGCGTATTTAATTTTCTTTTTTCAGTATTAGGCCTTCTGTGTAGTGCACAGCTGCCATGGTATCGTCTCACTTTATGTTTCATAAATTGGTAAGTTTCTACTTTGCCACCTTCCTCTCACCCCAGGAATTTCTACGGGGATGGGGGAAAGTTAATTTCTATTGAAACGGTTCGGCTCATACTTCACCACCGTTTCAATAGAAATTAGGGGGAAGTAAATCCCCTCTCCCAGTATAAATTTTCGAAGTTGGACATCCGATGTTTGATAATGAGCATTCGGAACATTTGGGGTAAAGCATCAGACTTCATCATAGAGACCAATGCGTATTCTAGGCGGAATTTTGGTTAAAGGGAGTTAGCAAAATATTTTGTCATTCAAACAAGTAAATTTTGAATACATGTTTTACACATTTCCGGTCGTATTTTATAAGAAAACCCCTTAATAATTGATACAGAAGAGCTTAGAGTTTTATTATTTAAAGTTAACGCTTAACCCCAAATTTTATCCCAACTTGCCCAAGTGTTATAGCCAGACTCCTCGGTTGTCTACATAGACCAATAAAGACAGTGACGTCACGTCAACTTCGAGAATGAATAAATGGCATGTTCATCAATTATTAATGGCTTGCCTGAAATTTCAAAGTTTTATGTTTTTGAGCATAGTCATACCACTTTTAAGTATGCAAGAAATACCCGTTTGAGCACATTTGGTTTAGTTCTGTATTTGTTAGTCTGACTAGTATGCCCTGGAACAGGAGTGCAAATTACCACTCGCCAATGCGAGTAAAACATCAATGTGGACGACTAAAATTTCGATCTCATTCGCCCACATGGCGACCGTAAAATTCCGGGTTGAATTATTCTTTCTGTTTGATCCAAGTTCACTTAAATCCCGATCGGTAAAAAGTTTGCTAAAACGAAAGTCTGTCTTCATTATTTCAAACGTTTAAATGACTTTGTTGACCTTGTTGAATCAGTTGTTAATGAAATTGACATCATGTGGCGATATTTACAAGTTTAAGCGGTGAATTACAGATACAACATGAATTTGATGAAGAACAAAACATGGACTGTACTGTTCCAAATGAGTTTGACACAGACGTAGGCAGTAGTGATGACAAGGAAACAGTTTTTGAAAATTTAAAACAAATTGTTATTGAAAGAGAAATAATTGATGATTAAACCTGTTGAACGATTGAAATCTTCATTTTATGTGGGCCCCTGGATTTTTTTGTGTGCCCCTAAATTTTGAAATTCAGTAGCCCACATGGCCCCTAGAAAATTTTGCGAAGTTGCAGCCCTGCTGGAAGATGTGATAATTTTTTATGATACCCGTCAAAAATCGACACGTCTTCAGGGTCATACTAGTCGGACTATGTATATGTGTGCTTTTAAATTTATCAATGAATGCCATGTCACTAAGTCCAAAGTCACAGTGAGTAATCAAAGTATATCCACACATTAAAGACCACTTATTGATGAATTATTCAGTGGTTTCTGTACCAGGTGGGTGCCACTACCATTTCCATATAAATGCAAATCTGTAAGTGACATACATGTAAAACCGTAAACAACAATCATATCCTCAACTCAAGGGTAGTGACTAGGCTATGAAAGAGTTGGTTAACACGCAAGATTGTAATTATTGATTGACCGGCTATACTCGTGCTTTCATACACACCATTCTTTTGTTCTCCACCAGTGGGACAGAAAATCTGCCAAAATTTAAAAAAGCGGATTTCATAGGTGACTAAAATACAGAACTGAAAGAGTTTTTGCAATTTTGCATTTTGTCTTTTGTTGCAGAAGACATTCTTTATAAAATACATTGGAGATTCGACAAATCTACTCCAAGTCACTTTTGAGGGCTGGAGCTGCAAAATTATGCATGCACTGATCAAAAAGTCATCATTTAATTAATCTGGAAGCTCAATGACTCAACTGATGTAGTCATTTTGCCAAGAAAGTAATTTAAATGTCTGTAACGAACTACAGCCAGACAAAATGCTCTCATATTGAACAGTAAATATGTTAAGGGGGATCCAGTATTTTTAAGTTTGTGTCTACATTTCAGAAACTTTTTCAGACCAACCTGACCCAAGGAGCCCTCCACTCTAGTGATATAAAGACTTATTCTATCATTTTCTATTGGTAAATCTATTCATTCGAGTAAAGAGTGCCTATGCTTTAAACCAGCTGTATATTTGTTTGTTAATGTTTCACCGCATGCTATGATTTTTCATGTGCTAGGCAAAAAATAAAACTAGTTGTGTTTCCACTAACCTGACTGACCCAATTTTATTGCATCAACCCAACAGACTTTATTGGCAACTCCAAAATTTCTGGGAAAAATTCAGATTTGGTCATTGATTTTATGTTTACAGTACAAATTAATACAACGCATACTTGAATGAAGTATTGGATCAAAGCAGGGCCCATCAGAACATGTAAAACACACAGATCTTATTTCACAAACCTTATGTGTCAACATTAAATTGAAATACTTTTGTGAGAAATTTGAACAAAAAGACCCTTTCACTATTACTGCTGGACTGATTTTTTGATGGCAAAATCATAACTTCCCATAATCTGACATGAGAGACAATTTCTTATTATGATGTCAAAAATTTGTACAGGAAAGTTTATCATTTCTCATTAAAAAAAAGTTAGCCCTAAAGAAATAGTGAAAGGGTCGATATAATCTATTAACAACCAACCGAAACAAATATTTTTCAGCAACTTCAGTGGAAACACAACAATTTTTATATTTTGCCTGCTGCATTGCACAGATATTTGGCCCACTGGAAGCAGTCAGGGATTTTTTGCATGTCATCCTCTACCCTGGTGTGATCTAGATAAAAGTCATCTAATATCTTCAACAAAATATCCAAAATATAGGTCACATTTCTTAGAAATTAGATATTATAGTATCTTTATTATAGATAATTGGAGAAGATAAAATATGTAATTTGTAAAGACTAAACGTTCAATATATTTCCATTTTCTGCATTTTTCAGCTCCATATGTCTTAAAATCAATTGGATTGGTGGAACAGTGAGAAATAAAGTCTGACAACAAAGAAAAAATGAAGAAATCCATATGAAGAAAAAAAAAAACTTGTTCCCAAATGACTGAAACTTTATTTGGGAATGTCACCTAGCGTTCTTCACAGCTTTGACAGTTTTTGCATCATTGGAATTATTTGATATTAAAATGTTTGAGAACATTGAACATTATTTAATGTAGAATGTGCAAATACCAATAAATCATGAAAATATGGAATCATTTATTACATGTTTTCAGTTCATCACAACCATCATAAACCAGTTTTAAACTAACATAACACTTTCATAACTCTTCACATTAAAAAAAAACACATTTCACACCTTATTTTATCAAAATTATTATATCTTAGTAAATGTATGAATAAATGTAAGGAATAATAATGATCAAATGTAGTGCACCTTGTGAAAGGTTTTCACCTTCACAATATTATATAGTATAAACAAGAGAGCTTCTGTCCAACACAAAAATATGTATGGGAAGACCATTTTGTTTAGAGAATATCACAGTTTGCTATAAATACACTATAGATTGCCATGGCAACAATTGCATCTTTAGGTCTCTGATGCTTCTTTGATGTATGAGCTGAGGTCAGGTAATCCACTGATTTCGAAGTCCAGTAGAATTTGTCCATACGCCTTTCCCTATAAATAGAAAACTTGCCTTAAAATAATGCTTACAGTTATAGCAAATAGTTCTAAGTTGTTTTAAAATGTTGGCAAGAGTGATATTTGCCTTGCCGTAGTAATAAATGTTGGTAGTAAAAGTAGTTTAATCATTATCTGGCTTGTTACCTGATATTGGTATGGTAGGCTAGAAGGGGGTGGGTTAATTTTTCAATACAGAGTATTGCAACTACAAATTAACGTCAACATATGCACTCTGTGATTGTAATGATGTCATATGATTATGACGTAAGTTGCCCACATAAAAGTGCCCACATCGAAAACAATGGATTTGGTAGGTGACTAAATGCAAAACTGTGACAGATTTTAGTAGTTGCGATACTCTGTCAGGACGGAAATAAAGTTTTTATTCTTCCAAGTCTACTGAGCATGCAACGGCAAAACTTGCCATGGTCTATCATGTCTGTTATAGTTCGGTTCAATTCCTTTTTGTGTTTCGTTAAATTTATTCAAAACTTGATGTCAAAGAGAAAATGTCGGCACAGAGGCTAATACCAGCCCTGACACTCTAAAGTTGAAAGTACATAGTAAAATGTAATGACTCGTTTAAGGAAATGATCCACTTAAGGTTATGTATTCTTGGTTACAATATGAAATCATGGTTTGTCAATCCATATGTAGACAGTAAATGCATATAACTTAAGTCCTTGAAGTGAATCCTTCACCATGCCATGAAAGCTTATAAGTTCAGACCTTACTTCGGGTTTCTATTGAGATTTGTCGTATCCTGGAAGGAACCCCAGTCAACTGAAAATTAAAATCCCAACTGATTCTGATTTTCCTTACGGCTGGGAATGGCACTAAGTGAAAACCTATCGGCTTTGTTTAGGGCTACACTGGTGGTCTTGGGATCACTAGCTTAGCATGTTAATTAATGGACCATTGTAATCATTAAACGAAATGAAATCAGTAAATTTACTGGTTTTTTATGTTGCTTTCAAAATTTTTTGGCCAGATTGCAAAGCCATTCCAGTCTATAAATAGGTGATGTCCGTCTGTCTGTTCATCTGTCTATTTGTCTTTCCATCAACATTTTGGTTAAAGTTAATTTATTAATGTTTTATGTTGCTTTGAACAATTTTTGGCAAGATTGCAAAGCCATACCGGTCTATAAATTGGCGATATCCATCTGTCTGTTTATCCATCTGTCTGTCAACATTTTGGTTAAAGTTTCTGGTTTAAGCAAAATCTCAGCAACTAAGAGGAGTATAAACATAATACTTCACACATAGGTTCCTTATGACCAGAGCTTTCAAATTATGCCATGACTTTTGACCTAGTGACCTTGACCTCGGATTTTACCTATTTTTAACAAATTTTAACTTTGGCTGTATCTTTTAAATCGGTATAGTGGTAGGGCTTTGATACTTCACACGTAGGTTCTTTATGACGCATGCTTTCAACTGATACCAATACTGCCCTTTAAAAAGATTAAGAAGAGGTAAAGAAGATTTAGAAAAAAGTTTTTAGACCTACCTGAGGATCTGATCTAAGTGAGGCAATACCTCCTCCGCCGAGAGAATCGTGCAATAAGAAGTTCATTCCATGTATACCTGGCACATCAAATCTGGAATGCACAAATGAGGTCAATGTATTAGGAGCAAATAATTATACATGTATAATTGATTAAATGTTAAGCATCACATGAGGATCACTACACTATTATGGTGGCAGCCCTTGGTAATATCCCCTCTTTACATACGCATAAATATTTTGTAGGGATGAACAGGCAGTGGCGGATTTAGAGGGAGGGGGGGGGGGCTCCCCCCTTTTCGCCATATATTTGTTAATAAAAAATCCAGATTTAGAACCAAAAATGGCTGAGTAGTTTGGATAATACTTTCCCTTTTCGGAAATCCTGGATCCGCCACTGACATGGTCCAAAATGTTTAAAATAGTTCCAACTTTGGCACTCTATAGGTGGCTTATGATAATAGATATGTCTCTTTTTGATATGTTTCTATGAAAAGGAGGTATTATAGAATTACAAGACCAATATGTGATAACTTGTGGTCACTTAAGTACTGAATTGGATTATATTTCTCAAAAGAAGGGGACTTCCATTGCTGAAAATAGATTTGTAGCACTAATTAAGAATTTTTAATCTGTTAAAATATTCCAGAGGGAATGCAAGATATCCTGTTCGTGTTGACAAAAGTCAGGATGCAATTTTTTTTAGGCCAGACCAAAAAAAAAAAATGAAAAAAAACCCCCATGTTTCCTGTACTATGCTGAAAAAGTGTCTGTAACTGAACAATTTATACTCGCCTTTGAACTTTCCCTGGTTGCTCGGCAAAAACATGCTGGAAATATTTGGCAACTGCTTCCGATGTAAGACTTTGTTTGAGGTAAGGTAAGAGGTCAGGATGACGTGCAATCACTCCTGTAAAAATGAAAGCAAACATAGGTAAAAATCACTCGATGGATTTTGTCTATCTTGATACATTATATATGTACGTATTGCCATGAATTTCGGTCATTTACAAGGTATAAGAATTGTAATCTGGCATATTTGTTGTAGTTACTGGGCATTCTTCAGAACTTAAATGCCCATGTGAAAGAGTTTGAGAAGAGAGGAATTTCAGCTAGACGTGTATAATTTGATACATAGGTAAGAGAGACATGACTAAAAGCCAGTTCTAACCAGAACCCGATCTTTCTAACCAGAAAATGAAGTCCATGTTGGAGTCGCCTGTATTGAAATGAGCCTATTTTTTTTCTGAATGTAATCTTGATGTTGTTTTCACTATTCACTCCGAAAGTTTCTCCTAAATCATCATTTTGATATAACTTGGCCTTTCCATTTTATTATGAAATGACTCATAAACATTTCTGAGTGAGTCCTGGTACATGCTACAAGAGTGTGTTTATACTCGGTAAGTGTTGTGTATATATGGTGTATAGAATGAAATGCATCTGCAGCTACACTAATACAAAATCTTACATAGGCAGCAAGAAAACATTTTATTTCTGTATGGACACATCTTCAGTTGTAGTTCAAGTGTTTTCTTCATTATTCAGTAAGCATATGGAAAGTAAGTTTCTATATGAATATCACTTGATGTATATTTCGCATGACTTTCTTTTAGCAAAATATCCCTCTTCATGAGACAAATAGATTTAGTACCTCATACAATTTAATATCTCTGATTGTAAAAGGATGACATATTATTGGGAAGGATTTTATTTTTGTGAGACTCAGAATCGTAAATTTTTAGCAAATAAAGGAGGATTTACAGTATCCTAGTTACAAAGGTTACCGATATTGGCCATGTTTCCTTTATCTCTGCTACGAGTATAGGCTAGGTCAATGACTTTATATGTGTGATTTCCTGTAGGTAAGGACGATAGAACTTCCTCTTTTGATTGGCTGACTGGGTTATCTGCTTCAGGAACTGATGGATTGTGGTACTCTTCTACTTTTTCATTCATATGAATATCGACCTGGAGAATTTAGATAATTACCGCCTTAATGATTAAAAATATGAGTTAAGCATCAATGTGAGTAAATCAAAATTATGATTCATTATCAAGGTCAAGGTTTTGTTTCATGTTGTGTCGTCTTTAGTTTTTGACACGATACCACATTAACACACCATTATGCTACCAGGTAATCAAACATAACTTGAAATTTCATTCTGGTATGTTAGTATTGTAAGGTTTCCTTATATGATGTGGTTTGTCAACATGGCACTATCCGTTCACTTCTGTCAAGTCTGGCATGGTGTTAAATGACAAACAATTATGCCACCTTAATGAAAGATCAGACACATTGTTTTCCCATGGATGAGAGTAGTAATAGGTATGAACCAAGGCCCTGTGTGTTCACCATCAAACTATCAGTATTGAAGTACTTGTGAATTTTATTATCATATGTCAAGTTATCAAGTATTGAGCTTATATGCCAGATTATTATCATATGTCAAGTTATCAGAATAAAATTTATATGCCAGAATATAATATGTCAAGTTATCGGTATAGAGTTTATATGCCAAATTATCTTATGTCAAGCTATCAGTATGGTGTTTATATGCCAAATTATTACCATATGTCAAGTTATCAGTATAGAGTTTATATGCACAATTATATTATGTCAAGCTATCAGTATGGTGTTTATATGCCAAATTATTACCATATGTCAAGTTATCAGTATAGAGTTTATATGCACAATTATTACATTAAGTTATCAGTACATGTATAGAGTTTATATGCACAATTATTTACATATGTCAAGTTATCAGTATGGAGTTTATATGCCAAATTATTATCACATGTCAAGTTATTAGTATAGAGTTTATCCGCCAAATTATTAGCAAATCTCAATCCACTCACCTTTATCTTGTCTTTTGGATACAAAAATGAGAACAATTTCAACACTGGAGACCTGAAATAAGGAAAAAAGTGAATTCATAAATACTAAAACATGCATTCTTTCTGGTATTCTTTTTTTCTGTCATTTTTTTTAATTAGATACTATTTGAGAAATATTTTATTGTAGTTACCAGTTTTTAAAGGGGTGAAACAGGTAAATTATGGGTAATTATTCCAAATTAGTACTACAGTGGTAGTAGTGAAAATATAGGGATTCAAACTTCATGTAAAGCTCACCGTATTTATTTATATTATGTGCAGAGATTCTTGCTATAAAAATAAGAAACAACCCTAAAATAAAAGGTATAACTGTTGATAGACTAGAATATAAAATATCTCAGTATGCAGATGATACGTCACTTATCCTTAATGGCAATGAAGAATCTTTATCAGAATCTCTTTTAACATTAAAATGGTTTGAAAATATTTCTGGTCTTAAAGTAAACTTTGAAAAAACTCAACTCATTTGGATAGGCAATAAAAAATTCAGTGATGATAATATGTGTAGGGACTGGAATCTTTTATGGGGAAAAACTAGGTTTAAGTTATTAGGGATAGAGTTTGATGTTAATTTGAATAATATTTGTGAATTAAATTATAGAGTAAGAATACAGAAATTAAACTCCATTATTAATCAATGGCGAAAAAGAAAGCTTACTCCAATTGGATACATAACACTGATAAAAACGCTTATGATTTCTCAGTTTAATCATTTGTTTTTGTCTTTGCCAAATCCATCAAGTAATATCCAAAATGAAATTAATAGTATACTTTATCAATTTTTGTGGCAGAAAAAACCTGATAAAATAGCAAGAAATATAATAACTAAATTAATTAGCGAGGGTGGTTTAAATATGATAGACCTTAATGCTTATATAATTGCACTCAAAACAACTTGGATAAGAAGGATTCTTAATCAAGAAGGCATTTGGCAAAATCTTTTGTTTCATAAAATAAAATTTAACCTATTACTCGATTGTGGAACTGAATATATTAAGTATTGTATAAATAAGACTACTAATCAATTTTGGAAAGATGTTTTACAAGCATGGAAAACACTTGTAGATAAGCAAAAAATATATGATAACTTTTATTATAAGAATGAAAATCAGCTGGAGAAATTGATTCAAAGTGAAATATGGTTTAATGAAAATATAAAAATAGGGGGTAAAAGTGTATTGTATGGATTATGGTATGAAAAAAATATAAAATATGTGAATGATTTATTAAAAGAGAATGGTCAATTTTACACATATGATGAATTTCAACAAATTTTCAATATACCAGAGAGTAATTTCTTAGAATTTAATGGACTAATTGTGGCTATAAAGAAAATTTTCCAAAATAATGACCAAAAACCTGAGTCTAAATTTTGTGGACCATGGATTATTGATAAAATTAAATATATTATTAAAAATAGTTCAGGATCAAAGGATATGTATGAAATTATAAAACACAATTATGTTATACCAAAATCACAAAAAAAGTGGGAAAATATCTTCAATGATATTGACCAATCAGATTGGATATGTATTTATCAGAAACCGTTTAATTTAACTAAAGACACAAAACTTCTTTGGTTTCAATATAGAATAAATCATTTCTTTTTAACAACAAATTTGTCTGCTTACAAAATAGGAATTTATGAAAGTCCTTTATGTACTTTTTGTAATAAAGAAGAAACAATTACTCATCTTTTATGGGAATGTGAACACATACAATACTTTTTGAAAAGTATTGAGAATTGGTTATTTCAATTTTCAATAGATTTGAATTTAGTCAAGAAAAATGTTATTCTTGGAATAGGTAAATTATCAAAAATAAATGATTTAATGTTATTATATATAAAATATCATATTTATACAATGAAATGTGATAAGACTTTGCCTACTTTAATCTCTGTAAAATTATTGCTTAAGAAAATATATTTTATTCATCACTATATTGCTGTCAAACAACAACATCTTGAGGTATTTTATAGCAATTTTGAAAAATGGAAACTGGCATTAGAGATATAGATACATGTATACAATGATATACAATTAGTTTTATCTGTTTTAGCTAATTCTCTCTCTCTCTTTCTCTCTCTCTCTTTCTTTCTCTCTCTCTCTCTCTCTCTCTCTTAATCTGCAGTACTATATTAGCAGATAAAAAACCAAATTCAAGGTCGTGACGTGCTTTATAGATATTGTAATACAACATGTATCACATTTATTATATTATTAGGATATGTATGATGTATGTCATATGAATATTTACTGTATATTGATAATGTATAATATATGTTTACAATGTATATGTTAATTGATGAATTTGGAATCAAAAAAAAAAAAAAAAAAAAAAAAAGAAAAAGCTCATTAAAGAAAAAGACCCTACATGAAGTTGCTACTCGGTGTCTTATGCACTTCCCCGTTGAGTACTATAAAAAATTTCTATCTGAACTTGTGGCTTTTTAAAATTTGGTTGGTTGGTTTTTGAGTTACGTCACTCGAAGATTATTGCACTTGACATGTATGGTGATGGCATCTTCCTAATGCAATATATAGAAATTCAGACCTATGTGACCCATCCTAAGCAGTGAGAGAGCTATTAGGTGCCACGTCTACCTTACACAGGACATCAAATTTACTGTCCTAGCTGAAAAGATAAGACACTGACGAGATTCAAACCCAGGACCTTTCTGACATGAGCCAAGCAATATACCAAATGAGATACACAAGCTCTTGTGAAATTTTGACATATACCATAAAATAAGTACACCAGATCAACTGCATTACCCTTATTACCTGAACCATCAATCATATAAAAAACCAAACCTCCTGCATTCAACACTTGCTTATTAGCGACTATCATATTACAATTTTTCTATATAGGTATTTATTTTCATATCTCAAGTCAATTTTCAAATTAAAACCCTTCAAATAAAAATGAAACACACGGACACAAAGATATGATTTTTTTTATCGGAGATAATTACATAAAGTCCAGTATTATTTAAGGAACCTGTAAATTAAATGAGATAAAAACTCTTACACTTTAGGCCTGCCTCCTACAATGCCAGTTAAACCTGGTGCTGAAATACAAAGAATCAAGGTCAGATTCATTTTTTTAAGAAGTAAAACATTAAATAAATAGGAGTAATGCTTCGAAATAAAAAAAAGAAAAAGTTAAAACGAATCATCAATGTATTGGCACATTGTTTCCTGTTCTTTTTTTTACTACATGTTAAGGTTATTTCACTCCTGATGCATATTTATATCTTTGCAACACAGCCACTCAAAGCAAACATCCATCATAACAAAGTTTATTACTGTTTTATTGCAAAAACCATTCACCAACAAATTATCTTTGGGGTTTGAACCTAAGAACTACTGACTCCATGCCAAGCGTGTGACCATTGAGCTGCCCTGGTTTTGTGCAGATCCAGTATCTTCTCACTTACCCATGCCTGTTCCTGCTGGTGCTATTTCTTTGGCAAAATACTCTAGTGCCATTTTATTGGAGTGGTGTACTGCCATCCACAAGACTGCTTCCCTGGATCCCTGAAACAGCAGTGTAATTATATACAATAATAGATAATGTACTGGAGTATAAATTATTATGTTAAATTTTGCATGTAATTAATATAATATTTCATATCCCCATTTCCGTTTCTATTGTAGTCATTTAAAAAATAAATCACGATTAAAAGTCTCAAAAAAATTATCAAAAGATACAAATATTTATATTTGTAACAGGTTATTTTAAGATCAAGCCCATTTTCACTGACTTAGAATGCAGTGTTTACATCAGCTAATTCAGTAGAGCATTGTTTTCCCAACCAAAAGGTTGGGAGTTGGAATCTAGATGGAAATGACAATTTACTGAAATATTACATAAACAAAGATACACCTTCATACTTTTAGCTTTAATAAGACAGCCACTATACCTGAGGTACTGTGGAATGTGGGCCATACATATTCTCAGACCCTAAAACTTCTACATTCACAGCTTTGAAGTCCTCGATCTTCTTCAGAGTATATGCATTCCGACACCTTAATGGACAATGAAAGGTAATTATTGTACAAGAAAAGTATAAATGCACTTATATATTTATTAGGCAAACTTCAATATAGGAATACTAAATACTACATTAGATACACTTCATATTTGGACAAAGCCGGCATGGCCTAGTGGTAGCGCGCAGGACTCCTTAATGGGAGGCTGGGATTCGAGTCCCACTCAGGTCATGGCAGTGTCCTTTCTTTCGAATGAGACTGTAAAAACCGAGGCCCCATGGCGTGGTATGCATGGCACGTTAAAGATCCCTCACTGCCTTGGGTGGGTCTGTTGCAAAGGTCAAAATTTGTATGCCCCGCATCAGGCAGATGACCTCACCATATACGTGAAATATTCAGGGTGTGACGTTAAACAAAAATCAATCAATCATACTTGGACGTCCATGAAAGTAAAGAAGTACATGTATATTAAACAAAATTTGTGACATGGCGAATTCATATAATATAAACTGTATAACAAATGTCAAATCATAAATTATATACTTTATATAGGTAGGTTTTAAGGATACCAACTTTTACCACGGCTCATCAGAATTAGGACTCATTTTACAAAAGAACTTACAAATAGTAAATATCTGACACTGATATTTGCAAAAAAGATTGGAAGTTTGGTTTTTTTTGCTATACTTTTTCACCAAAACAGCAATTATTTTAGAATACATAAGAAAAACTTCTATTAGCTGCACAGTCCAAAAGGGACTTGTTACTGCTCTTGAACTTTATTTAGCAAAAAAGCTTAATGTGTAAAATTTCTGAAGAAGTGTTTTATGATATATTAGCATAGTGATGAATCAGCATGATCTGTGACTGTCCTTCTTCGTATCTTTGAAAATATTTGTATTGATAAGGTCAAGAAGTAGCACACAAAAGTTATCAAGTCGGTGATAACCCAACTCATATATCAATCATGCAAAAATAAGAAAGCTACTAAAGTGGATCGGAAACCATTAAAGTAGGTGGTGCTTACTTAAATAATTCATCAAAATACATGTAAATTTATATGTAGTGATTACCTAGATAAACCATTGTATTCCAAATGTAATAAGAATACTATCAGTCATTTGATTATGCTTTGTGTAAATGTATATCTATTGTCAGAGATACATGTACATGTATAATGTAGGACACTCACGTGCACGACAAAAATTGGCTCACTGCATAATTTAGTTAGGTGCTCATTAGCAGGTTCAAGGAGTGCCATTCTTATGCAAGGAAAATATTTCAATCATAAAAATAAAAAATGCCTTAAAACCAACCCAAATAAATGAAATTATCCATGTCGACATACAGGTTAAAACACCTACAAATGTGAGGATACCTCTGTCAGAATAATATTGCTAAATACCTCTTGAGGATCTCTGTGGCAGTCTTCTCTGCTTTTGCTTTAGAATGTGGGCCCCCAACTACTGCTACTGCCGTGGATCTGAAACCATCGAAGTAGGTTGCGCTTACCTGAATAATACATCAAAATACTGGTTAATTTGTATGTAGTGATAATCTAGATAAATCAAGTATATGTAAATTACTAATTGAAATTTATGCTGTATATTTAATGAGAGTAAAATAATAATCATTCCTTTCCTCAGTGTCCATTTCACAGGGGACAAATCTGTCCTTGATTCCATGATTTATCACCAAATGAAAGATCAGAGTCATTGTCTAGAGTAAATCAGGTAGTTATTTTGTTCACAAGGTTTTAAGACCAATATGGGTTCACAGCAATACACATAAACTATTACTGTATATTGCTGATACTACTTTGAAGGATTTATCATTTATACATGTACCGGCGCTGCATTGCCAGGATTTTGCACAGTTTTAGAGACCTTGAGATCTTTAACATTTAAGACTTATGACCATTGGTGGATCTAGGGGGAGGGAGGTTACTGGGGATTGCAACCTTCAGGTCAATTTTGTTTATTTTTGATAGTGGTAACCCCCTTTCTCAGTATAGTTAAATTTCCAACAGGCATAATCCATTTCCATCCCTACTCCCTTTTGAAAATTGCTAGATTTTCCTCGATGACCATCAAGCAAAATAAGAATCTATAATCTCTAATTATAAGTCTGATTCTCTAATCACTTGGACATTTTATAATTTTTCGATAAATGAATTGGAATGAAACAGACGTACATACAACTGTATTTTAGTGCAAATGGGGGAATGGTGAATTAAAAGTGCCATCATGATTTAGCGCATTCTTGCTATTTAAGCTGAGGTTCTGCTGCGCTTTATTTTTGGTCCAGTTAATGTAATATCAATATAAGTGTTGTCTAGTATAAGTGCACTTCAGGCATTGCTAATACCACTAAAATATCAACCCTGCAAAAATAAGTACATGCACAGAAAACAAAAACTAAATTTGTGTTTAAATCATAAAGTCAATAAGAATCTGTTTCATATACGCATACAGGTTTTGAAATTAGCGGTCATCTGGTCATCAAAAACAACCTAAAATCTCTTTGGGCAACCTTACATTTCAGTAAAATATAATAGAGGTCATCCGAATTTTCTTAAATTTGCCAGTTTGACGACCCAATATTTTTGCTAATTTCCAGCCCTGCATGTATGCTGAATAATTGTATCTGATCATGTCACTGAGTTTATTTAACTGACCTTGTAGTCTTTAGTTGGAGGACTCCCTTTAGCCCCACTTACATGCACTGCTTCACCTTTAGAACCTGGCAACAACGAAATGACAAATGAATACCATGACAATGATAATAAATATGACAATTTTTCATGACATAGTAATAACCTGTTGAAGTACTGGGTCTAATATATCAAACCAATAGAAAACAAGAAATAAGAAAGACCATATGTCTGGATTGTAAAGCAAATCGGAAACAAGGTAATGGTCATAAAGTCAAAATCATGGTATCATGCTTTTTTAAAAGTACGTCAAAATCCAAGGTCAAGGTCACTGGTCAAAAGCCATGGCATAATTTGAAAGCTCTGGTCATAAGAAACCTATGTGTGAAGTATTATGTTTATACCCTTCTAAGTTGCTGAGATTTTTCTTCAACCAGAAATTTAACCAATATGCTGATGGACAGACAGATAAACGGATGAACATCGCCAATCTATGGACTGGATTGCTTTGCAATCCGGCCAAAAATTTCTCAAGATGTTTAATTCGTAGATTTTCATGATTTAGTAATAACATTTGTTTTGACAATCATTATGAGTTATTGAAATGTTGGGTCAAAGATTTCAAAACGAAAGAAAATATATCAATTCACCTTCAACATCCTCTAAGGTTACTCCAGTAAAATCACAGCTGACGTCGGGCAGTAAATATCTGGCAGGATCACCCAGTTCATATAAAAGTTGTTCGCTGACTGTTGCCTTGGAAACAAGGCCTCCCGTACCTGGAGGCTTTGTCACTAAGAAGCTGCCATCTTCAGAACATTCTACGATAGGAAAACCTATTGTGCTCCTGTAAAGTGTAAACCAGTATTGGTATCATACCCGGTATGGTCCAAAAGTTTTAAAATCATTTAGATTAAGTGTTAAAAAATTGATAACGAAACATGGCTGGGAAAGTTTAAAAAGAGAGTTTTACTAGAAGTCATTAATTTACTTATCGACAAAAACATTACATGTAAAATTTATCACCAGTACTACATTTGTCTTCTTCAAGGCACATAAATCTTGGCAAAAAAGTATTAAGTTATGAATTTGATAATGCAACTGACTCTTTGAAGTAACGTAGCTTTTTATTTTGACATTGTTTGATGTTGGACAAACATTAGACAAAATGACACATTGACTTATGATGTCATGAACGTAACATCTGAAACTCAAATTAGTGTCATGTTCTTTTATAAACTGGGGAATGATCAGCTGTAAATTTACAAATTTTGATAAAACTCGAAACTTGTGTTTCTCTCGGGAAATTTACACTTTACTGGTTGAGGACCAGTTGCCAGCTAAGACCAGTTACCTGCCACTACGTTATTTCGACTTTTGAAGTGTGAATCTACAAGATTTTTTTCAGGTGATTGCGTGCAATACATAGGATAATTACCATTACATATGAAAATTTCGACAATTCACATTTTGAATACACCTAATATGTAGTAGCCAGTAACTGGTCCTAGCCAGGAACTGGTCTATGACCAGTAAAATGATAATCCAATTTAATATCAAATAGTAATACTTACCAAGAAAACAATCTGTTACTGATAATTGCATAATTTATTTATATCTTACTTAAAGGAAACATTAAATAAATTCTTATGAAATGAAGAAATAATAGGACAGTACTGGGTATATACATTTAGAATTTGATACTGATATAATTATTTACCAAATTTCAAATAGATGATCTTCATATTTTACATGATATAAGCGGCAAAAGACCCGACATATTACTTTTTGCCGGGGTTTTCATTTTGACGTAAAGAACTAGACAGTGACATCACAATTTAAGCAATAACTTCAAAATAAAAATCCCAACAAAGAGTTGCATGTCGGGTCTTTGGCCACTTATATCATGTAAAATATGAAGATCGTCTATTGACTCTTACCAATTGTCTACTTTGTGCCAATCTGTAAATATTCCTCCTGTTACTTGAGCACCACATTCTATTAAGTGACCAGCCAAACTAGGAAAACAAATAACGCCGTAAATTAAATCTACACTTCTTTCATTGTTTTACAATGCTGCCTCTTAAAACAGCGTTTTAATTAAATTTAAATGAATGGTATGTCTTCAAAGCCATAAATGCTTGAAACATGATGTGACTTTCCATTTTTTTGCAACTTCTTTGTAATTGTGATTAATACATTAAATGTTAATGGTAGATTCTTTACAAAATGCTATTTTATCGAAAAGAAAAATGTAGAAATTCATTAAGATGGTAATATATGTAAATCATTCTTATTCACTCAAAGAACAGCAGCAAAGCCTCACCTTCCAGCTGCCAAACGATCAAAATCTCCTAAACTCCATTTGAACTGAAATTACAGAGCACCAACATAAAATTGATCCTTCTACTGCTTGTAAAAGAACATGACCCAGATATTGTTCAATTTTTTTATCGTTATGATGTCATCAACAAAAACATAATTTTTCATAGGTTTATTACACCTCAGATGACATCAGCACAATGCTTTGTCAAAATATGAATTTATGTAAAGCACTTAAAAATTAAATTTAAGTTTTGTTAATAGACTGCCAGTTTCATTCATGAAATTATGGTTATATTTAATCCATGTTTAATGCCATACCAGCATTAATTCATTAAGAATTGGCAGTCAGTGTAGAATTATTTTGGTTAACTAAAATATCCAGGGAAAAACAATGAACTTCTGTGGTTACATCAGTAGACATGGTTTATTCACCCCTTCCCATTACAATACCTCACACCTCCCTGTTGCATTATACAATACCTCCCTTTCACAATACCTCATACTTCTCACACCTTCCCGTTAAATACCTCACACCTCCCAGTTGTTTTATACCATACCTCCCTGTCACCATACCTCACACTTCTCACACTTTCGCATTACAGTACCTCACATCTTCCTGTTGTATCAAACCATAGCTCCCTGTCACAATACCTCACACTTCTCACACCATCCTGTTACAATACCTCACACCTCCCTGTTGTATTATATCATACCTCCCTGTCACAATACCTCACACCTCCTTGTTATAAACATACTTGCCTCATGGATCAGAGGGGCTAAAACAAGTGCACTGTCAACACATCTCCCTGTTACAACAATATCAGCTCCAAGGTCTAAGGCTTGTGCTATGGGACCTGCTCTATGAATGAAGAAATACTAAATATGATAGACATTTTCCAATTTTACATGACATAAGGGGCAATATCGGACAAATGAAGTTTTGCCTCTAAGATTTACATCATACTACTGTGATGTCACAATCTATACATTTACGTCATAATAAAAACTCCAGCAAAAAAAAAAAAATGGTTCATCTGTTATTAGGCCTCTTACATCATTTAAAATCAGAAAAAGGTCTTACAATAACAATACAAATAAATACTAGCAAGCACCAATAATCATTATTTTAATGAACATATCTTTGCTATTGAAGCGTTAATTGAGTATGTTTTGTTGGTTCAGGGCTTTACACTTTAGAACTTTAAAGACAAAAGCAATACTCATTGGAAATATATGATATGCTAGGAAAGGATAAAGCAATACTCATTGGAAATGTACGATATGCTAGGAAAGGATGTTGCTATCCATGAAATCTAAAGGATTTTCCATGGTTTTATCAGGGAAATTGGAAATAAGTAGTCTTCAAGAAATTTGGCATATAAAAGATGGAAAATGGTTACATGCAGAAGTGTTCTAACCGTTTAAAAGGCTTTCTCTTTTATACAATATGATTCATTGATTATTGTTTTATGTCACTGCACGATTATTTCACGTTTACAGTGACGGTATATGCCTGACGCATTGTACAGAAATTAATACCTTTCTAATGGACACACCTGGAGCAGTGAGTGATCTTTTACCCTCCACACCTACCATGACACGGGATCTCGATTTTTACTGTCTTATCCGAAAAACAGAACACCGCACGGTGCAGTGCCCACGGTGAAAGTTGAACCTCTCGGTCACAAGACCTGCACCTCATTCACTGGACCTCGCTAGCTTCATTATGCAATGAAATAGATGGCTGCAACCCTGAGGTCACCATTTTTTCCAGCCATTCAAAGGTAATACCTCTCCTCAGTGGTATCAAATTGGATTTTTAATCTGATCGACTGCGTTCTATTCAGAATAAAGAAGAGGATTTTGATCGACTGCGTTCTATTCAGAATAAAGAAGAGGATTTTTCTTAAGTGGGTTATTATCTTTTGCCAACTTATCTGTCTTTGGGTGAATCCCCCCATCACAGAATTGAGTCGTTTCGTTGAGAAGAGCTATTTCCTTTTTGAGACGGTATCTGACGTAAAACAATTATGACGTCATCAATTTCCTATGAAAATGTCACTTGTGGACAATCATTTCCCTGAGTTTTAGATCGGTTTCCATAGACTTTGATGATGTCATAATTGTTTTACGTCGGACATCATCTCAAATGGGAAGTAACTCTATATAACAAAAAAAACGAATATAGTGGCAAGAAAAAGATCCCTCACTACTCTGGGTGGGTCTGTTATATCGGTGAAAATTACGAGGACATGCACTAGGCAGGTGCTGCCACCATGTGGGTGTAATAAATCTGATATAGCAAAACACACTGAACAAACAAAAAAACCCCAAATTCCTATACTTAGAACAAATTTCAAAACAATAGGCTAGAGTATGTGAAATAAGCCAGACTGTCATTGCAATATATTGATGGGTTTCAATGAAGTTGTCTGTAGTCTGCACAGAATATCTAGTGACAATTTTGAGCTTTATGTTATATGCTACTTTGCATTTTGAATGATTCACCTAAATGGTTGTCAGACAGAAGATGACAGAGGCTTGTGAAACACAGCTACTAACAGGGCCTAATAGGGAGCCAAATCATTTAAAGTTCAGATAGATAGGGCTACATTAGGGTCCCATTAACAGGGCATTATGCATCCAAATCTAGGCCCCTGTGTATACTAGTAATCAAACTCTTTCATATTTTATCAGCTGTATCTATCATGGTTTAGAGGGAGAAACACTACTGAGATTCTTTTAACAACCTCAAGCCATGGATTATCATATGCCACATTCAGATTTTTTCAAGACCTCATGACTTAGGAAAAGCAGCATAGATGCCCCCCTCTTTCCCCACCTTGGAACCCAGGTGAACAACTTTAAGTCAAATATTGTCATAAGCCATCATCAGACTCTTTCTTGGCCCCTTGGGTTAGGAGAAGAACCACGGATAAGAGGATAAGACTTTTCGTCCACACAGAGCACCATCCCAGAGGTCAGACCCCCCACTTTAGAATCCAGATGGACAACTTTAAATCATGTATTTCTCAAATGCCATCATCAGACTTTTTTGTACGGCTACTGGATTAAAATCAGAAGTAAAGACATGGTAGTGCAGAAAGACATGAACAGACGTAAGCATGATACCATAACACGCCCTGCATTTTAAGCAGGTGAGTGAGAATCATCACATTACCAAGATATACCTACCCGAGATAAGCGTTCATACTGTGGATAGGTTTAGGTAAAGACTTTCCGCTGCTCATTTCTTTGATACCCAAACTCCTCATATTCTCTAGCTGATAAATATGAATTGAAAGAGATAAAAAAAATTGCTTCTAAAATTTTCTGAAAGAAAAGTGTGACAGTCTGACAAACAAATAAATCATTTTAAAATCTTCTATGCAGTAATCAAATTTGGTAGAGTGTAAGAAGCAAATCTTTTCATTTTTCAAAAAAATTTTGATATAAGTATTTTTATGTTTATTATTTATTATTTTTTTTTTTGGTTATATTTTAATGTCCCACCAAGATTATTCCACTTATACATGTATGGTGGGAGTACCTGTCTGGGGTATTACTCTCTGTCCTATACCAGGAACTAACCAGAAACAATGAGGTATCTTTTATGTGCCAATGTACACTGTGATGCACGGCCTCAGTTTATACTGTCTCATCTGAAGACAGACATCGTCAGCAACCCATGTTTCATCATCAGATTGTGGGTTTCTGATGATGAAGGACTGATAGAGAGGCAAAGGACAATAGATCACCCTGGAAAAATCTGAGATGACCCCCAGAATTGAACTTATAATGTGACTAAAACTTCTTATATGAGTAAAACAAAGACAAATCTTTATTTATCATCATGATTTAATATTAATGAATATGACAATATCCTCCTCCCATCCCCATCAAAATACAGGAAACAAAAATTACCAATGTCAAAGTTTTTGAAATGTAGGTCAAAGGTCATGGTCAAAGTCATGAGGTCAAAAATTACTGTACTGACAGAAAGGTTTTGTCACAGGAATACACATGTGAAATATGAAAGTTCTATTTCTTAAAGGTGAAAGTTTTGCCACTAACAAATAGAAAAACAGACAGGCAAAAATTAGATGCCCCCGAATCTTTAATTCAGAGGGCATCAAAAACAGGAAAGCAAATACCTGCTTCACAATAAAGGCAAACATAAAGAATCCTGCATGCAGCCATGACAGTCCATCAGAAAATTAACCCTAACTATAGTCGTACTTACTTGTGGAATCAGGTCATCACCTGTAACTACTGCTACATTCAATTTTATATCGTTACTCTCGCACACTTTTTGTATGGCAGCTGCACATGCTTGTGGATTGACTCCACCTGCATTACTTATCACCTTTATACCTACAATATAAGCAAAAGTAGACAGCTATACAGTATTGAGACTGTTATTGTAAAACGCTAAGCTGAAAGGTTATTTCACATTTTATAAATGCATATATTGCAATCCTTACAGTGCTATTAGAATGCTGGGGGATTTTGCATTTTCCTAAAATCTGAATTGGATTATTATAAAATTCATAAAAAATTACTGCTCCCTCAGCTTCTGTATTTCTCTGAGAGATATCTAAAACTATCCGTTTGCCCGATTTTACAGGAAAACCCGAGTAAAATAAAGGCTTCCTGTACAACTTGTTGTACAACTTTTAACATCATTTTACTGTGATGTCACAATGCAAACATTAACGTCAAAATTAATACCCAAGGAAAAGTAGCATTGGTACAACTTCTGACGTCACATATTACGGAGATTAACGACTGAAAAAATCTACCGAGCTGTTTATACATTACTGTATTTATCTTGTGATTGGAGTCATGCAGCAGTGCAAATTTTTTCAGTGACTTGTGTATGTAGATACACACACTGTATAGAAAATTGTGAACATTCTTAAAGCACTTTAAGACAATACTCTGACATAGAAAACTTCACTTATCCTAATAGTTTCAATAAATAGTAGACAAAATACGCAAATTTTGTAATGGACGTGAAGTCAAGTCAAACCTGTTTTAGTCAACAACCAAAGGAAAAAGACAAATGGCTGCTTAAGGTAGGTGGTCTCTTAATACAGGTTGATTTCGTATAGACAATTAGTGGCAAAGGATGACTCCATCGTGACCAGCCCATGTAGAACAGATTTAACAAGTTGAAGAGGGCTCGATCAGGTTGTAGAAAAATATTCATGCGAAGAATTTTTCTTGGTTTTAACTTTAATTCTTCTTTTACGTCACACACACATAACTGCACCTATATGATGACGGCATCTCTCTGATGCATTCCACAGAAATTCAAACCTCAGTAATGGACCCACTCGAATCAGCGAGGAATCTTTTTACATACCACATCTATTGTTACACAATACTTCCACTTTTATTGTCTCATCCGAAAGACAGGACACTGATATATAATCAACGGAACTCAGTCATGGGCCAAGCACCTAACCTATTGAGCTATGGCTGACTCTGAGTAGAAAATTGTATTGGCACTTGAGCTACAAGAAAAGAGGTTCAAATACCTGTTGTGTTTAAAGTAAATCACATGTATGACATAGAAATACCTTTGTTTTTTATAGTCTTTATGTAAGGAGCCAATGCAGCTAACACAAAATCTGGTGCATATCCCAAGTCCTGAAAAGGGGATGATGGAATTCTCATGATTAATGTTTGTATCATTAACTGTAGATAGAAATTATGTACATAATTCAACACCAAGAAGAACAAATTTTCAGTTCAATATATATACTCAAAAAGTAAAACTGCATCTTTTAATTTTTGACCGTACTGTGGCTTCGCCTAGCCTAAAAAGCATGCCACATATAACGCCACACCACTGAGACAATCCCAAAAAAAGGTTGTTCCAATGACATACATATATTACAGCATTCTTAGCAGACACCAGAAGTGAAGTTATTATTTGGAATTGGTTGCATGTGGCTCGATTCCGAGGTGGGGATATCGCATCCTCGACACCAGCGGACGTCCATGTAGGTGCATATGTGATATATGTAGTAAATTTTGACCGTACGGCGGCTTCTCCTAGCTTTCAAAGCATGCCACATATAACGTCATTTAACGTTGTTGGGGTTGTCTCCATGGTGTGACGTTATATGCAGCATGCTTTGTAGGTTAGGCGAAGCCACCGTACAGTCAAAAGTTACTACATATATAACATATGCACCTACACAGATGTCCGGTGGTGTCGAGGATGCGATATCCCCACCTCGGAATCAAGCCACGTACAACCAATATCAGACAAATGCATCTTTTAAGCTTTATATAATTCCAAACATGAATAAATAGATATAAAGCTTTGAGGTTGTGGTTTATACTTTTTGAATATTGATCTCTTTAATTTGGTTGGTTGGTTGGTTGATTTGTATTTTACGTCGCTTTCAACAATTTTTCAGTTATATTGCGGCATGGAAGCAGGAGGTAACCAACCTCTTAAACATAGTGGCACAACCCAGGAATCAAACCCGGATCTTTGGCACCGCAATCCAAGCGCTTAACCACTACACCAAGCCTGCCCCTCTCTTTAATTTGGAATTTATCTTTATCAGTGTGTGTGTACATGTATACACATAAATATCTATATACACTCATATATATATATATACAGCAATCGGTAGCATGATTGTATTTATATCTGAAATCATACTAATTTACATTACGAAGCATACCTTGATAACACAATTATTCTAGTACATATAGTAGTAATTTTCCTAATACAGAGTCATTTCCCAGTTGGGCAAATATCTGACATCATAACCATAATGTGACATCATACAATTCTTATGGAAGCACCATTTTTAGACGGGGACAAAATTTTGTTCATGTCTTTTCAGATGGAGTTGCCTGGATGTTGACCTAATGCTATCTCTTACTTCAAATCTACACCACTATGTAGTACAGAGAATGCATCTTATTTTTCCTTCAATGTCTACACAGAAGTAGAAATTGAATAGTAACTATTTATTTACGAACGCATGAAAATTTATATAGTAACTATTTATTTACGAACACATGTATTATGATGTAATGATGTACTCAAAACGATGTATACATGAAGACTACACAAGATTACATTATGCATCTGTTACGGAAATGGCCGAGTAGTTATGATTGAGCGATCTTAGTCAGAAGATGCTGCACATCTTTTTATTGTCTGTGATGTGAATGGTATTTTAGATTGGGGCAGCTATAAATAACGAAATTCAGTTAGATAGTGTATGATCATTTCAACACTTCAGGACATGGTTTACTTCTATTAGCCTATTTTCCAGGTGCGCAATGATGTTTTCTTTGCAGACTTATGGGATTGGAGGTACATTTCTGTCTGACATCGTGGTCAACAGTTAAATCACAAAGAGATCCTGATAACTTACTATAGAGATGATGATCTGTGTTTACATTAAAATTTTAAAACATTTATTATTTTAAGGTTTATAGATTATATAAAATTAGACCAACATTGCTACATGTAAAAGTCCCTGTCTATCTGTACTATATGTATGTTGATTATTCCTTCATTTCCCGTAATTTTATTTTGTTTTTAATAGAATTGGTATATATCACAGTCATTCTATATAAATTCAACATTCCTATTCAAAGGGTAGATAACTCAGTATCAAGAAAAAAAAACTGCAATATATAGAGTAGAAATACTTACACTTCGTTTCTGTTTTGCGCCAATCAAAAGAGACATGGTAATTTCCGACAAGTAATCTGATACCAAGTAATTTATATCTCCTTTATGTATCAGCTGGGGAGCTGAAAGACATATAATATAGAAGTCAAAACACTTATTTCAGAGCACATGTCAAGTGAAATGAATCAGAAAAGAGAGATGCAAATGTGCCTTTGAAGCTCAATTGTGCACTTTGATGAAAATTATCAAAATGTTAAAAATATTTTCAAAAACTTCTATGTAAAAATTGAAACTGAATACAATACTTCTTCACACATTCTTATACAAGCCTGAAGTCTGATCATGAACCAATTTTTTATAACATTATGAAACAAAACTAAATTCAAGGTTTGACCTCCCTTTTGACATGCTTTTAATATACCTCCCTATAACTCTGAGGCATTAAAGTTTTGATTTTACACAGTTCATTTGGAGAAATATCTAAAAGGAGTTTGCACTTGTAGGGGATCATAAGTAGTTCATCCCTACCAAGTTTCATCAAAATTTCTTCATTGGTTTTGACGAAAAATTTGAATGAGTGACACTTATGTTGCAAAATATGCATGCCTGTTGTTTAATGTTAGGATAAAGCAACGTTCTACAAAGGGCAATACACTGCAAAGAAATTTCTATCTATACAACATTTCCAACTAATACAGTGAGAATGTTTTACATGTACATGTCAACATTGACATAACTTAGAAGAGATCTCAGTTTCTGTATAATTTCATTCGACATTTGTGTCACTCCGATGCTGGTACTAGGCCAGATAGCTCAATGGTGAGAGCAATTCTGCTCTGAAAATCAAAGGTCGTGGGTTTGATTCCCAGGTCTATCCACAATTTTTCACCCTGACTGTGACAGATGTGCCGTGAGAATGACCCTCTTGTAAAGGAGAACTACCGTTAGTTTCTCCTCAGTTTCCACGTTTAGAAACCTCTGGTATGGGGAAATGTGATGGATGTTAGTATCGAGCCAAATAGTTCAATGGTGACAGCGTCCATCCTGAAAGCAAAAGGTTCTAGGTTTTGATTCCCGAGTCAAAGACAGCGACAAAAGGTTAACACAATTGAGACCTCTTGCCTCCAAGTTTAGTATTGTTACTCATTTTCAAGTTAAACTTATTGTTAAGGCAATGATTTATTTGGGCCGGCACGAGCCGGCCCATTTACTGATTTAACTTTGGAGAAAACACTGTGATTTACTGCTGCCCTGTAAAGTACTATGATTCACTGCGGTATTACTTTGTTTACTAGATATCATTTTGGTCACTAAAGGTCATTAAAACGCTTGACAAATACGTTATGTTCACATCCTTTGTACATATTATTGTGAATTTTTTTTTTCTGTTATAAGAGCAGAAAATTATGACATCATCGTTGGGGCGCTATTTATAGATATGTATATACGGCGATGCTGTGCTCAATGTTTAGTTTATTTTCAGAAACATTGCTGTACGCGATAGTATAGAAGGGATTACCGGAGAGGTTCAGTTTACCGAAAAAATCGTAAAATCTATCGAAAAGAAAATTACAGAATAAAAATTTACCGGTATTTCCTCTGATTATAATTATAAGTGATCACTGAAGAAACTATTCTAAGACGTATATGTAAACTTATACCAAACAATGATACATATAATGAAGCATACAAAAATATGTTTTAAGTCAAGTTATACCGATTTAAGCATTTTAAGTCATTGATTCAATGTCAATGTCAATTCCATGTCATCATCTATAATTTCATACATTTGTCTGAAACAAGAGTGTAAATACTTGGCATGAAATGGCTGAATACATAGCATTAACCTTTACTGTCATTTTGTCTCTCTGTGATAACTAGACATGTATAATGTGCCATGACTTTCCTGCCTGCACAACTAGACAGAAGATGCTTACTCCTCCCTTAAAACTGCTTTCATATCTAGATTTCATCGAAATTGCATCTACATTGCACTTTTCATACCCTTTTTTATGTCACCTGCGAAACAAAACATTTGAATCAATTTGTCCGATGTCCATCCATCTGTCTGTCAGTCACGCTTTCACATTATTGGTCATAATTTAGTACTAAACATCTATACTTCAAATCAAACTTGCAGGATTGATTTATTACGATGACAGCCGAAGGTCAAACTGAGACTGTCAAGGTCATATTCAAGGTCAAGTTTATGGGTAAACATATGGCAAGCGACATCATGTTTGGGAGCAATGACTTTTTTTTATTTTTCAAAACAATTATACATGTTGCCAAATTACACACTAAGTACTAAGGGCCACGTGCTAAGTATGGACTTGCTAATAGTTTTAAAGTAGTTTCTTGACGATATTTTAGGATGCTATTTTTCAGTATGAAGGGGCATTATCCTTTCAAATATTATTCAATCATAACCAACAAATATCACAATTTAACTTTTTTTTCAAATTACAGTATTACTTCTAGGAACCTATCATAATCAAACTTGTACTGAGCTTATTACATAAAGTCAAAAAAGAGAATGGTGTTTAAACAACTGTACATTATAGGTAGGTTGAAACCTATAGTAATGGAAATATAAGTCAGTGAACAATTTGGTTACGGCCCGAAAATTTGACGCTTGCTTCAATAGATTTTCTTGTTTCCTATAATTGATGTTACAATAATAATTGGGCCTTTGTAGAAATTAGTGGAATTTTTCAGTCCATCCACGGCCAACTGATGTATTTCATATTATCACATTGAATGAAAAATATCTAAAAACCAAAATAAAAGGCATCGAAAAAAAAAATTTGAAATAAAAGATGCTGTGGCAGACTGGGACATCGGCCCAGATAGCTCAGTTGGTAGAGCATCCGCCTTGTTAGCGGAAGGTCCTGGGTTCGAGTCCCGGTCTGGCCAATGATTTTTCAACCTTCCTGCTACAGTTTGGAGGTTCCACCAACTCTCATCAGTTGGCAGAGGTTGTATGTCACTGTGAGAGGAGGGCTTGGTGTGAGGTTTCGGGGAAACCTCAAATTGGCAGGGGAGGTGTGTGGCAGACTGGGACATCGGCCCAGATAGCTCAGTTGGTAGAGTATCCGCGTTGTTAGCGGAAGGTCCTGGGTTCAAGTCCCGGTCTGGCCAATGATTTTTCAACCTTCCTGCTACAATGCATATGAATGAAATTATAGATGTTCATTTCATTCGAAAAATTTAGAAAGGAATGACTGTAGGTCGAGTACACCATTTACCAGATTCTTGTGTATCACCGAAAAAACCAGATGAGCAACCAATTCTGACAGTTTTGCCGGAGTTTGAGACTCCATAATTTTTGGTTTGGATTATATGCAACGCTGACAAGCGACTAAGATGCTTAAAAGTGTGCGGAGCTCGGGTAAGATACTTGAAGACAGAGGCCATTCTGAACTTTGATCTAAATTTCCGGAGATATATCCACGCATGCGTGTCTGGTCACATGTAACATTTCCGTCATGGAGGACGTCGTCTGAAGAAAACACATACGTCAAAATGTTTTTAAAATGAAGTTTTATTCATCGAACATCTCATGGCCCTCATTATCCTTTTATTCGATTAGATAATCAAAGACAAATAAAATGGCAGAGATAAATGAGACCGTTTATGGATCTGGAAACGAGGAGGGACATGTTATGTCGGAAAAGGTTTCTTCGCTGGCTACAAACGTTTACAAAGAATTTGAACGAATGATAAAAAAGTATGACGAAGATGTAGTGAAAGAACTTATGCCCTTAACAGTCGGCCTGCTTGAAGGATTGGATCAGGCCTTATCAGAGAAGCAAGAGACCGAAGTTGAGTTGGAACTGTTGAGAGACGATAATGAACAGTTGCTTACTCAGTATGAAAGGGAAAAGCAGCTTAGGAAAGCTGCAGATCAGGTAAAATAGTTTGTTATATTTTCTTGTATATGTTTATTTATAAAGAAATTTGGTTCATCACATGAATATTGATACCGTTGCTCATTAATCCAATTCTCATATTTGATAACACCAGATAACAAGCATTTGGAACATTTAGGGTAGGAATTTTGGTGAAACGGAATAATTGAACTGTTTTTTCATTCAAACAAGTAAATTTTAAATACTTCCTTGACACACTTCCAATTGTATTTTATTCGAAAAACCCTTTAGAATTGATATAGAAGAGCTTAAAGTTGTATTAACCTTAACAATAAACCCCAAGTTTTACCCCAAGTGAATTCTTCCGACTATTTGGGTATCTATGTAGACCAAAGGAGACATTGACATCAGACTGACCTCAAGAATAGACCTTTTCACGGTCTAACATTTTTTTTTCACACATACATACATGTATATCAAACCTTACGCAAGGAAATACACATGTAACTCTTCATGCAGTCTAACGCAGTAGTTTGAAAATCGCATTCTCATTATTTACCTGTACAAATGTACATGCATGTATATCAGGTACAATGTATTATGTCAGACAATTCCAAGTACATTTATATATTTCAGTTATATACAAGGCGATAATACCGTAATGAAAGTCGCAAGCCAATTCACACTTTATAGTTTAATAGTTCAATATGAAAGTGTAACTACTAGTACTAAAGTAGAGAATGCTACCTCCCTGGACAGAAACATACATGTAGCAGAGGTACCTAGATCAAGTAGATTATACCCTTGTCTTTTTATTTCACAATTGAATAAGCTTTTAGAAACAGACTGACTTCAGTCTTCAGTATCATTGAATCAATGAATTCCATCATGAGGATTTGTCATGAAGGCTATTTTTCTGTCAAGGATAGTTTGATGCAAAAAAGTTTTTGATTCGTTCTTGCAACAGAAATAATAAAAGAAGATTGAACCAAAAATCTGTAATCATTTAGTGATGTATTTATTGAAAAACAAGTACTGATATGCAGACTAAACTTTACCCAAGTTAATGAATGGCATTTAAATTCACAACTGGAAAAGCCCAGCCTAACGTAATTGTTATGTCGTGGTCAGTGCCTTGTTGTACCCACAACTTAGCATGAGCATCATAGTAGCAGTGTTTTCTCCAGAAATTTTTTTTTAGGGGGGGGGGGAATTCCCCCCTCATCATTATGCTTGAGGGGGACAATATAAAATCTTGGGGGGATTCAAGACACTTGTCAAGTATCTTAGTAGGTACTAGACCTGTACTCTGCTCTGAATCATGATTCGTCTGAACTGTTCTCGCTTTCTCCTGTATTAATTTTGTTGTTGTTATTTCGCTAACAATTGAAATTGAAAAAAGCATCTATTCTTTTTTGTGGCATGTCAGCCTATGACAATCTGTGTGAGGTTTACTAATCTGCGTTTATTTGCGCTTAACACAATTGTGGAGGTCTGTAAAATCTGAACTAGACTGGAGTAGACATGTAGCCTAATCCGGAAAATAGGCGATATAAGGTTATGCAGGATGCTGTCCGTGGTTTGTGGGGGATTAATGTAATATTTAGCGGGGAATCCCGCATTCCCGCACCCTAGGGAAAACACTGTAGTAGAGTGATTGATGTGACTTCTTCCTATATAGATACTGGTATTGTGGTATATAATGTTATTATACATGTGTAGACATAATTGTGTGAAGGCTCTGTGTTTTGGTTCTCATAATCATTGTTTGATCCTGAGATTGATTGGGGCAGCTGTTGTTTGCAGATATGTTTTGTGGCTGTGTTATCAGCAAAGGAGAAGTCTTTCTGTTGATTGTAAGATGTCTGAGGAACACTGTTTCTTGTTCCTCTTTTAATCTTCTTCATCATCCACCATAGTATTCTTTATGATATAACTTGTGAGAGACATTCCAAATTTTCAAGATCCAAAATTTAGTAGTGATTGTGAATGCTTGCACCCTTTCGGCGTTCTCATTAGAGATGATGATGAGTCTAGATGATGATGAGGCTTAGATGAGTCCTGGAGTCACCTAAATGCAGTTTTGGAAATTAGCAGTCGTCCAGTCGTCAAAGCAACTTAAAATCTCTTTGGGCAATCTAAAATTCCAGTAACTATAATGGAGGTCGACCAAATATTCTTAAATTTGCCAATTTGACGATCAGAAATTTTTGCAAATTTTGAGTCCTGAAAATGGGTTTGGAACTCACCAAAATTTGGATTTTCTTTAACATTTATAATAAAGATGAGTCCCAAGACCCTAATGGGATTCATGAATTCCTAGGTCTAGTGAGAACTCTGCCTTTACCATTTTAGTCCCTTTCCGATAGAAAATGACACATTAAACCATTAATTCTGTGCACAGTTTTAAAGACTGAGATGATGTGAATAAATGTTGTTTATTGTTTAGATCTTGAAAGTCACATCACGGAGCAAATACCAAACTCCATAGTCCATTTTTGGTTTCAACATTTTATTGTACAAGTTATATCCTGTTTGTACAAGACAAAGGTCTGAGAATGGCATTCCCTGTTTCCATAGGTCCAATGTTAAATTTCTGAACCCCTAGTAAGAATTACACAACTTCCTTTATCTTAGCTTTATGTAACATACATGTATGTATCAAAATTTTATTATTCCCTCCTCTATCAAACTTCCAACAGTTTACTATAGGTTATAAGGTAGTCCACCTTAATATTGAGATAAACTTGCAGGAAAGGAGTCACCCCCAATTACACACCCCATTCAAAGGTAAACGATAAGGCATATTCAGATTATGAAAATTTTACACAAGGGTTATGAGTTTAAAATGCATGATGTTACCACAGAATCATTAATAATGTACACATATAGACTAAGTAAATCATATATTTTAAAAGTGACACACATTTGGATCGGTTTAAAAATTTTCGATAGATCTCAATCATGAAATTATTCTCTGAGCATGTAATTTCCCACGTTTTTATAACTGTGACATCAGTATTCACACCACAGCGACAGAAATTTAGAGATGTTGAGAAATAGTGCATACATGAGTATAATGTACCAATTTCTAAGAATATGAAACGTGTTTGAAAGGAATTAAATGATAAGGAATGAATCCAGTTATTCGTTGGATGGCGGTATAAAAAATAGGACGGAAAACTTGTGCATCATGTGCTACGTTCAATTATGCAATTTTCCACCCTTTTTTTCGTGGTATAACTCCATCCAACGAAAAAAAAATTAGATTCATTTCTTAAGTAAGTTTATCCAGTCAGAGCTCCTGATACACAGAAATATTAGCTCAGCTCTCAATAACCATTCTTTGACCCTCCAGTTTCCGATTACCGGTAGTTGATTGACTCACCTAAAAAATCTATTATATTTTCTATATCCGAAATTAAAAGCTTTTTCCAGGTTGGTAGATTCAAACTTAGTCAATGTCTATGTAATGTAGGGGGAGTTACAACACAAATTTATTGTATGACAGATTGTTGACACCAGTAACATCAGTGTGTGAAACAAACCTTTTCAATGGGATATCACACAGGTTATCTCAAATCATGTTAAATAATGAAAGTGGGATAGCCCAACCCAATTTGGGATAGTTTTTCCCTTCGGCCTAGCTTTAGTTTCGCTCTCTAACATACATGAAAAAATGGCCCATTGAAATTGAATATGGCCAATTAAGCATTGAGCAAGTAAGGCATAGTCTTATTCATTCAGTTTACATTTTTCACCAAGCCAAAGTGACATGTACATGAAGGATTGCATCACTTTTAAAAATGTGTCCTTATACTTCTTTTGTGTATTATTTTATCATATATACTTAAAATATTTAACTTGATTGAACATAAATTCGTAAATTTTAGAAATATCTTGAAATGGAAGATGCTGTAGACGGCGAAAAGAAGAACCTCCAAGAAAAAATCGAAAGTTTAGAATCAATAGTCAGAATGCTAGAACTTAAAGCCAAGAACTCAAACGATCATGGTAAGTGTAATTCTTCAGAATTTTTTCATTAGTCAGTGGATTAGATGTTTTCCATATATATTTCATGTTATCAATATTTTAGATATCTGTGCATAAAGATGTTTCAAATTCTAAAATTAAAAAAAAGAAGAAATAAGAAATTGGTCATTGTCACCAGAGAGGACAATAACGGTAGTTTAAAGTCGATAATTGAAATGTTCCATATTCTTGTAATTTTAACTTATAATATATTTTACTTTAGATTTTCATTTATCAATAAAAGCTTTATTTATAAAGACACTGTTGTTTTTCTATTCAGTTTCTAGATTGGAAGAAAAGGAAGTAGAACTGAAGAAGGAATACACAAAATTACATGAAAGATACACAGAGGTATTATCTCTTCCCCTTGTTACAAATGTATATGTCCATTAATTGACAGTCTACCTTTCCAGTGTCAACATGTTTGCATCAATTCAATTGTTGCATGCATTTCTGTATGATTTACTTAAAAGAGCTGGTGTAACTCAGTTAAGTGATTAGCACATAACCTAGAGGTCCTGTTTCAAGTTTTACAGATAGCCCGTCACTCTGCGTTGTTTGTTTTGGACAAGACAGTAGATATCAAGGTGCCTTGTCATCATACGTGTGTAAGTGCAATCAGCTTGGTGTGGCATAAAACAGGAATAAAACTGTCCAAAATATCTCGCTTGGAAAGTTTTGCCAACAAGGAATACATGTAACATAAGAGTACCTGCATATGTGAAGATGCGTACTTTCGGGTTTATGAGTAACTCTAAACATACAAGCATAGGGCATTCAATGAAGTAAGATTCTGGACAAATTAAAAATGTTGTATATGTATAATGATCTGGTAGTCCAGAAAATTTGTTTATCTGGAACAATCGTTGGGAACAAACTTGTCCGGATTGACTGAGTGTCAGGGTTTATGTATCAGCAAATATGTATTCCAGAAGGACAAATAAATTTTCAAGAACTTGTACAGACAGGTTGGCATGAACGAGACATGGCCTACTAAAAATTTGCTTGTCCATCTTTCAGAAGTATAACCGTTTTAAAGGATCTTTATTGCAAATTTTTATATTTTTGTAGCTATTCCGAACGCACATGGATTACATGGAGAGGACAAAAATACTGATTGGCACAGATAGAATGGAGGTTTCAAATAGTCCTCGTACCAAGTAAGTAGTCACTGAATATTTAGGTCACTGAATATTTAGAATTATTACATTTAGAGAAATTAAAGATCTGCAGTATTTATAATACATGTAGTAGTTATATTTGTGACCAACATTATTCTTTGTGTTATGTTTTTTACATGACCTAAGTTTTTTGTTGTTTAGGCTTTGACACTTTAATCATTAGTCGGTTGTTTCCTAGTCAGATCTGCGGTCATAATGGTGTCAGCCTGTACGAGTAGTCAGTGGCTCAGTAGGAAGATTTGTCTACATAGTCACTGCAGAGTGTCTACATAATCACTACAAAGTGTCTACTTAGTCACCACGGAGTGTTTACAAAGTCACTACAGGGTGTTCACGTAATCTGTGAGGGCACTGAATTAAAGAGCTTACTACCTTACTTTTTACACCTGTTTAATTAATAGACTTAACATCTATTTCCAATACGAAAGAATTATATAATGTTTTAAAAGACCCCAATTTTCAACCAAGTGATTTTTGCCCCCAAAAATTCATGCTAAATATAGATTAATTGGTAATATTAGTCTATGTGTAATGAATGTCCACCAAATGAATGAAATATTGTTTAACAATAGCGTGTCACAGAGATGCATCCATTGATGTAGAGTTACAAACTAACAGAGAAATCAGGAAATTTTGAGGTTTCTTGATAAATTAAAGATATAGTGCAAATGTATCCCAGGTTTAATACATGACAGACATTAATTGTGGGTAGATTTTTGTGACAAAATTCTAACGTTGGGTCATGCATGCACTTAAATCAAATCTGAAGAATATGGTCCTACTTTAATAGTTTTATGCAAATTTTGCCAATGTCCATTTTGTGGGATTGAAGATGGAATATTTTTGTGAAATAAGATGCCAAATCTTTACATTAGATACTTATTTTGTTAGCATACAAGTATATATGGAAGTTTCATCTGAGGAGTAAACAATTATTTCTGAAAAGTTTTTCAATTAAGGGTGATTTAGGGGAACAGTGAACTGTTACTTTGGTCCGTTAAAACTTCCTTTTTCAAAATCCTAAGAAAAAAAAAAAAAACCCAGAGAAAAATAAAATAAGAATTATATTCAGAAAGGGTAAAACGATCAATTATCTTTTTACCTTTTGTGATTGTAAATAGTTTATTGCTCCTGAATTTAAACCAAATACCAATCACTGCTTCTGTTTCTGTGCATCTTATGCAAATGATCAGTGACCCTGAAGCTAAAATTTACTTTTTCAGTGATATTTGACCCCAGTGATACATGTAATAATGTAACCAAACTTGTTTAATCAAAACAATTTCATTTAATTTTCAATGATGCTGCTATATGTATTTTGACACAGTTGTAGTTTTATCACCCTTCCCTCACTGTTGTGAAGTTCAGCAATTGAAATAGTTACTCTCGTTTTTGCTTCATGCCTGCTTGAATGATGCCACTCTTTACTGTGTTTTTAGATCATGTAGAACACTAGTGATTAATACCGATACATATATATGTGTGTGTATTATATATATATATATATATATATCTATATATATATATATATATATATATATATATATATATATGTTATGAATGAGATTTGTCCTTGGTACTGGTAGTGTATCATTAACATGAGTAGTACATTAAGTTTGATGTGTTTTTGTTAGATTGAAATCAGTCTGGACCCAGACGGTCCGTAAATTTTCATCAGGGTCTGTCAGTGAGATACAGGAAATAGATCTCTCTGTTATAGAGAGAACTCAGCAGCAAGGCCGACTTGGGTAAACTTTGAAAGATCATGGCTTTTAGCTTGAAACTCTGTGATTCTTTATGCGGAATGGTTACAAATAAAAAAAAAAGAATTTATAGACTTCATGAACGAAAGCATGAATCTAACATTCAGTTTTAACAGTCTTTAATTGTCAGTACATGTATAAGTACTTTTATAGATTAAATGACAAGAGTAATATTTCTTGTTACATGTATATTGGTATTACTTCTTTCTGTCTTGTATAGTGTTAGCTTTCTTACTTGTGCCTTTCCAGATTCAGATAAAGGAGGCACTCTTTCTATACAGCATCACATCAGTCATGATGTCATGATGATTTCTGTCTCTAAGATATATTTAATAAAAATATTTATAGCACTTACTTTTTTTAAAGTCTTGAGAAAAGACATGAGTATGAAAGTTTTATAGCATGCAATGAAATACAGATATATTAACCACTTTTTCGATATTTCAAAGCTCTGGAAGCATGACTTTTTAACTATTGATTAATATTTTAAGGCTTTATACTTTGAATTTCAAAGTGAAATAGGAGAATAAAAGAATTATGACAGTTGAATTGATTCAATGATTTCTTTAAATTCTTGTAGTTTTAAAAGAACCGTACTTCTTTTTGATAAAAGACATGGATTTCATAACCAAAACAGAGGTGATGGTTTTGTGATTAAGCACCAAGGTTTAATATTGTGTGGGCATTCTGGATTTGATATCCAAATTCAGTCACTATAAAATTACTACTTTCCGGTGTAGAGTACAAAAGTAAACTAAGAACACTACAAGTTTATTTGGTCATTTTTTGATAATGTTATTTATTATGTTAATTTAACATATTTGTAATAAATTTAAACATGCTCTTCCGTTACTAGAAATATGACTTTAGTAAAAACCTTAGTACTTGGAGAATCCAGCCATCTTTGTTCTAAGACATGTTCTTTGTTTATAAAGTAATATGCACAGCTTATTGACAGAATCATAGAAAATTTATAGTTTTGCTTAGAGTATTTCACAATGTCATTTCGGTAAGATAACATCATTTAGAGGGTGACTTTTCCCACTTTTGATATATTTGAGTACAGTTTTAATGTTTTAACCTATGTATGTATATATTTTCCTTATTAGTTTTGCTTTGATCGTGTAGTCATGAATCATGATTTTGCCAAACAATTCAACGTTGATGACATGTCAAATATTCATGTAAACATGATGTTCATTGTAACGTATCACCCACTTTGACTCATGAATTAATTGTCATTATGTTCTTGTCATCAAAATATAATGAATTGTATTGCAGAGGTGGCTTCCAGTTGCCCAACCTGAGGCCCGTCAGCATGGCTTATGGTCAGAACTTCTCAGTCAAGTCTGGCAGCACTCCTCCCAGCCTCAGCAGCTTTGATGACATGATGTCTCCACGCAGTGTGGCAGATTCTAATGTCAGTTTAAAATCAGAACTTGGGGATCTAGAGTCTCCTACAGCTGCCAAGGGCAAAAAGAAGGTGGCAAAAACTGTAACGTGTGATAAAGAACAGATTACCGATAATATTGATGTTAAAGAATCTGCTACAGCAACAAGTAAGACCATGCATGGCTTAGTTTCGGCATCGTTAGTGTTATGTTTTCATTCTTATGTTAGTCATTTGTATGCATTGAAAATAGATAGGTATGCATTAAGAATAAATGTACACTTATCGGTAAAGGTATATATAATGTCTACTTAAAGTTGGGCGGGGAGGGGGGGGTTGACATTTGAACACATAAAGGATAGAAAATTTATTAAAGAGGCATTTTTTCTGAAGTTTTGCTTGATTCCAGAGTAATCTACCAACCATATTTAAAATGTGAAAATAAGTTACTTAAGCCAGATTTTACTGAGCCTTCCTCCATTCCCAGTTTCATTGTTATTACGAGTTTTTGCTTTAGTTATTATTTCAGAATTCAGTTATTTCAGCATTTTCAGTTTTATTTGTGTTTGCTTTGTGTGATTCATTTGCATTTTTCTGTTTTTGTTCTGTAGAAGTTCCCTCCCCTGGTGACAGTGAACAAAATCCAGACATCTCTAACACTAGTGATAAAGATAGTGGAATTCATTGTACAGACACTTCATTACAAACTCAAAAATCACTAGATAGTAATGTTAACAGTACAGACCGTGTCCTTTCTGGGGCAGATTGTAAAGTTAATTCTAAAGTAGAAAACATATCAGACAATAACATATCTGTTCAAATCTTCAATAACACTCAAGATATCTCTAGTCAAAATGATGTGTCAAACTCAACTGAAAGTCATTCCATAGAAAACACAGAAACACAAGTACGGACTGAAGGTTCAGAAACAGGGGGAAGTAACTCTCGAGAGCAGCAATCTGTGATAGCATCTCCTGATAGAGAAGAAAAGCACATGGTTACTTCTACCCCTGAAGCTATTAATAGAGAGAGGCGTGATAGTAGATTAAGCATAGAGGATGCAGAGTTTGAAGAAGATAGAATTCTTGGTAGGTCAACACATACTTTGATATTACATGCAAAGCCAGGGTAACTTGGTAGCATGCTTAGCTTGGGACAGGAAAGTTACAGGTTCGAATCTGATTGTTAACATCATTAGTATCGTTCTTCGAGTGGGGATTGAAGACCCCACGCACATTTTTGTGTTGAGGTATCTCAACGCTTCTGATGGGTACATTGTGAGGGGTGAAATTTCTGTACAATGCACAGAGGCGGATCTAGAAATTTTTTAAAGGAGGGGGAGGGGGTTGCAGCCTCACATGACTAGTGTTTTGCACTATTCTGTCTGGAAAGGGGGGAGGAGGTTGCAACCCTAAAATTGGTTGAAAATTACCTCTATTTTTGGTAAAATTTTCCGACTAAAGGGGGTTGCAAGAGTTGCAACCATCCTTCTAAATCTGCCAATGAATGCATCATACATTATATACACGTGTAAGTGTAATAGTCATTATAGTGTTGGCTTACTGTAAACTAATAAACAAACAAAACAATGGAATAACACTGTGATACATGTAGGTAGACAGTACATTGAAAATAAATGTAAAACTCATAAAAGGGAACAGTATTTTTTTCTGTTTTCTCTCTAAATTATTGCATTGTTAGCATGATTTGAAGGATCTTACAAGTTTTTTTTATACTTAAACTTTATATCATATTACTAACTTTTATGTTTTCTTGTTTAGACTATGTTTTATATGAAGCATTATTGTATGAGAATGTGTTTGCACTTTGTATTTTAACGAAACAAATGTTAAAACGAAAGTAACTATTATCATAGATACTATTATTGAAAGCCACTTTTTCTTGGTAGATTTTGATAGGTCGTTTCGCATGCCAGGTAAACATTTTCTACTTACTGTGATTCAAAGTGCCTTCTAAGTGTGATCTTTTATAATTAGCAACAGAGAAAAAAAAAGTTTTCATGATTAAAACTTTAATATGAATTATCAGGAAATTGTTCTTTTATGCATCACTATTAAAACTTAAGCAACCAAAACCACGGAATTTATAAATAATAATAAATGATAATTTTTAGTTTGAAACCTCAATTCAAGGATTCATCCTTGGAAGGCAATACATTTGTATATATCACTGCTTAAACCACTAGTACTCTATCACTGACTCCGAATAATAAGAAATAATAAGAAAAACAATTTAACATTTAAAAAAAAAAGACCAAGACATAAATGAAAAAAAAGTATGAAGATTTCTTCCACGTAACCTTTATTGTACATTGTCAGGGTTTTCAATAAGAATTATTTGAGGAGATGATCTAGAAATTTGAGGTGTATTTTGAGTGCCGTATGTGCGAATGTGAGTAATAAATTCAAGATCAGCGGAAATTCGAATCAACGATTTTCGTCGTTTGAGGAGTTGGTATTTCGCCGGGTTCCGGCTCTTATTGAAATCCCTGCATTGTAGTAAAGATTATACATGTATTGCTTTTGGCTTTGAAATAGATGAAGATACCAGACTTCACTTTTATTGCATTGCATTTAAATTAAAAAAAACCAAACAAAACCAAAAAAAAAACCCAAACCAACAAAAGACTCTTCTTAAACTGTATTGGTTTTGAACTATTTGAAAACTATACTCCTAAATTCCATTGGCTTTGAAGTATTTGAAAATCCAGACTCTTGAATTTCATTGGATTTGAAATATTTTAAAACAGAAGAAAAAAACACGACACTTAAATGCTGTGGGTTTTTAAATGAGATGAGAAACCAGGCTTTTCTTAGATTTTATTATGATATAGTTTTGCTAGCTATGTTTTTACTTTCAAAGACCTTGATATGAAGTGAGTGAAATCACCCTCTGATATTGAGCATCAAGGATTTTATTAATTTTAAGCAATTACATTGCATTATGCTCTGTCAGCCAGAGTTGAATTGTATCTTAGACCAATTTAACTAAACTTGCCCTTCAAATTTCTCTTTCATCATTTGCTTCCATTGTGGATAAAATAATGGTAAGTTTGAAACCATATTCCAAATTATGTGCGTGTTTCAGATGTTCAGTATTGGTGATGAAATTAAATTTTGATACATTCTATTTATTTTTGTAATCTGCACTATTGTAATATGAATAACTCAATGTCTATTTATATAAAATCATAAACTACCAGTGATTAATCACGTAGGTCATTTCATGTAGTCAGGTCTCTCACTGGACCTAAAAATTTGTTTTGCAAAATTTTGTTGCCCGTTTTGGACGTCATTATAAATTTTGAAAACAATAGTGCATATTTTCAGAACTTGATGTTTGGTTTGTGTCACATTTCTGAAAATCATGTTACATGTAAAATAAAAGAATTGCAAATTAGGTAGTGTGAGCCCTTAATTGTATTGTAAACTTGCAAAGCATGATATACAAAACATGATCTGATAGCTCATGAGAAATATGTATCATTTCTGAAGTCATAGGAGTTCTTTTGTGTATTGGTAATAGATTTATATATACCTGTGTGTACAGGTATAGTCCAGCAGCTTGATGCTGAGTTGGCTGTTGAGAATTCCCTATAGCTGGTCCAGTAGAGTGCTGGACTTTAAATTATATGGTATCAGTGTCAAATTTCATTGGATACCACAGTTTTTCGTATTAATCGATGGTACATTCATTACATGTGTTGCAGTGTTTGACAGAAACTTGTGTTCATTATAGGTCTTGATCACACTTTGGCTCAAATTGTAGCCACCACTCCAGAACTTCAAGAACTGGAGGAATCTATGGACAGTCCACAATCAGGTTCAGCTCTCAGGAATAGCAGGTCAGTATCAGTGGACAGTCCACAATCCGGTTCAGCTCTCAAGAATTGCAGATCATTCAGGGGTTTTAGCAAGTGACTGTGAAAACTAAAACAGTATGAACTAATGCATACATCGTTATGTTCCCTTCCACTTTTGCACTATTCTGTTTAAGAAGTTGATTTTCCCTGCCTCCATGTCGCAACATGCCTGAAAACTTTTTGAAAGTAACATTAAAAAAACAACTAAGCCTTCCAATTTATTGGTATTGTTCAATGCTTGCATGTAGCTGTTTGTTCAGGTATTTGGCTGTTGACTGAAAGGTCCTGGGTTTGAATCCTGCCAGTGGTTTGTAAATGTCAGGTGCTTTTGGATAAGATAGAAAACCAAAGGTCCCATGGCAAGGTAGAGAGGTGGACTCTGTTTTTTGTTTTCTCATCTCTCTCTGCATCTGGTGGGTCTTTTGCATTGGCCAAAATTTTTGTGCATTTGATCAATCAGATGCCTTCACTATACAAGCACAGAGTGTGAGGTTAAGAAATCCAAATAAAACAGGTAGGTGGCTTAGCATGGTCATCAACTCGGGCCTAGAGCAGTGATTTTTTTAGCTCACCTGAGCCAAAGGCTCAAGTGAGCTATTGTGATCAATCACCGTCCGTCGTTAACTTTTCACATTTTCGACTTCTTCTCCAGAACCACTGAACAGAATTTGATGAAACTTGATAAGCATGTAGTACTCATGGTCCCCTACAAGTGTTGTTGTTTTTCGTCCAGATTCATCAACAGGTGGCGCCACCACAAGCAAAAGTAGGTCAAAGAGGGTACCCTCCTTTGACAAACTTCTTCTTCAGACCGGGGGCATACAGAGACAAACCGAATGCATAGGAATGATCTAGAGGGATGTGTGAAGAAGTGTTGTTATTTTTGGTTCCGTTCCGAAATCAAATTTTTGACGTTTTTTTGTACTTGGTAGTTTTAATGCAGAAAAGAGGTATTTTTTTCTTTTAGTAAACATTGATGCATTAATTTGGTTTAATTT